>CM022704.1:19161677-19566111 GCA_012295165.1 Asparagus setaceus | reverse complement strand
CGAGAATCAAACATGCCTTGCTTGTGCTCGAAGCGATCAAGGCATTGTTATCGGTGCAATTCGCTAAAGCGACTCGGAAAAAAAGTCGGTTTTGATAGGCCGACTCGAATGCGAACAAGTTAAGACACTTTACTTAAAAAGAGATGGAAACCTCGGGGTGATGGTGCCGAGTGTTACCATCAATATGACCAGCGAGAGGGCGTCGTCACATGCGCGTTCGGGGCATCGCAGCGAATGACTTCGATTGCGGTCGGGCTGTTGAGCGACCCAATTATGCCAAGATCTGAAGGGATTACCCTCGAGATGCTCGCCTTAAAATGCCTACCACATATCAGCGAAGCAATGACTAAGATTTTCCAGATCATCTCCTAAAACGGCAATGCTACGCCGACGATTTGGTCGTGAAAAGCCGGACAAAGGAGATCACATCAAAGATCTTAGAACGGTATTCGAAGCTCATGCGAACTCATCAACTAAAGATGAATCCCCGCCAAATCCTTCCTTGAATGTCCAAAGGGCAAGTTCCTGCTTTCGTCACCCAACAAAGGAATCCACGCCGATCCCGACAAAGTGAAGGCGATTCAAGAGTTGCAACCTCCGAAATCCGAGAGAACCTGGGTTATAAGGGAGACATGACATCCGACGGCTCATATCGAACCTATCCGAAGTGCCAACCGCTCTCTAAGTTGAACAAGAAGGGCGGTCGCTTATTTGGGACGACGCCGAAAGCGTCAAGAGATCATCAAGTTGTATCTCGCTAAACCTCCCGTTTTGTTGCACCGCGGCCTGAAAACCGCTTCGATTTACATCAAGGCAACGGATCACCGCGCTTTACTCGCTAGACGACGAGGCCGCCATAATAGCAAGCAGTATTACCCGAGTTAACATTAGTCGGCGCCGAGTCTCGATACCAATGGTCGAGAAGCAAAGGTTTTGCATTAGTGTTCGCGATTCTAAAATGCGCACTATTTAGCCTGGACAGACGATTTATGTTATCTCTAACGAACCGGGTCAATATTTATGACCCACCGCCCAATGAGTTGGCGCTATTAAATGGGCCTTGCTTTGTCCCAATATGACTTGCACTTCAAACAAGAAAAGTCGGTCAAAGGACAAGCGATTTATGATCTCTCTCTTTACGCCAACCCGACAACGGACGCAGCTTGAGCTATATGATGATCTTCCTGATGAAGTTCAACGGTCAACACTACATCGCACCAACAAATATGGCGATTGTATTTTGACGGAGCTTCTGCCACTAAAAGTACCCCCTGAAATCTCACTGAGCTCTGGAGTTGTCTTGATTTCCTGAGAATCATGTCATGCCCCGCGCTTATTCACTCACCAACCTTGTTCCAATAACGTAGTCAATACAACGCTGCTACTTATCTGGACTTAGCCAAGGAGCCGGGGTCAATATCTCAAGCATACGGCATTCACAATCGATAGTCGCGCATCCCGAGACTACTAAGTCGAACTGATCTAATTCCTTATCATCGTAGCAATCGAAATGGCGCACTCGCTGAAGAGTTCTTCATCGAATATATTCCACGCTCCAAAACGCCACGGATGCACCGGGCGGCAAGTATCGTGTCGTTAGCAATAACCGGCAGACCGAGCAATTAGTTACGGTCAGACTCATCAACTCTTCGCACCAATATATAATGAGGTACAAGAAGATGAAGGTAATTACCAAAGAGGTACATGCAACCCAAACCAAATAAGATTGGCGCTCATCATCTAACGCTCGCAACGGCATTCCGCCAAAGACGCGAGGGAGAGAGAGTCAATCCGCTTAAGAGCCCAAGATTCTTTTACAACACGTAAACCCGTGATGTTATATCGCCGGGTATGATCACTTTACCCGATGCCTTCAAACAAGGGAGTAGAAGAGGTCCTTCGAAGCACACGGCAGTACGCGCGCGTCCCAAGTTTCACAATCGAGAATGGGTTACTTTTGGCCCAATAATGATCACGACGCAGCCGAAGTACGCCGAAATGCCCACGCCGCAGTCGCATTACCGAATATGTCACCGAAAGCAGCTGTATTCAACTTATCTCCACATTGGTATCAGATGGGGAATGGACGTTGCAGGTCCCATTTTTCTCCGCCAGCTAAAGAGATCGGTTTATTTCAGCGGTCACCACTGGTTTCTCCGCTATCAAGCAACCGCTAAAAGAGTCGGCGCAGCACCGCCATCATGTTTATCAAACACCATGTCATCTATCCATACGGTGCCGAGACGATCGCGTATGACAACGGCTCCTTAATCATCGCCACTTTTCATCGTGCCTTTAAAGTTCAAGAGTTAAGATGTCCCGCCGACGCCTTCATAATCCAGCCAGCAAGTGGATTAGTCGAGGTTGCTCAACAAGAGATTATCAAGATTTTGTCGAAGCCAGAAGAATAACAAGCAGACGACGGATAAACCGGAGAAAGCACTGGCATATCGCCGCCCACGCGACGCCAATCGGAGCGACCCCGCACCGGGCCACTGCGTGAAGCAATTTCCTCGTTGGAAATTCAGACTCGCCACTTCGCTGCCTTTCAACAGTATGATCGATCAAGAACAACATCAAAACGCTCAAGAGCTTGAGATGTTAGATGAAGCGCCGGAGGCTCAACACGCATTGAGTTCTATCAAGCGATACGAGGCTTTCAACAAGAAAGTTCGATTGCAGAACCTTTAGGAGGGAGATCTCGCCTTCGCCGCCGTACGCCAATTCTCACTTAAAGAAAGGTAATCAACCCAATGGAAGGACCGCTATTAGACACAACGGTCATTCAAACGGCATATCGCCTTATCATACGAACGGCGCACGCAATTAATGCCGATAAATGGAAGTTTCTCAAAAGTATTATCCTTAGTACATTCAGGATAACCCGCTTTGATGGGAAGTTCCTCGAGAATATCTCACTCATTTTCATGAGGACAACCCTAAATTATTGTGTTTTCCTCCAAAATTCCCTCACCCATCAATTCATTGACGGTGGCCCACTAAAAATCTCCCCGTCCAACCACCAAGAAAATCCCTCTCGGCCCTTCCACCTAACGAGAGGTCCACTTTCAAATTCTCTTAGCAATCCTACAAAAGAGAAAGTCAGTCCGCACCCCTTCCAAGATCTCTGGAGTGGAGACCCCACTCTTAGTTTCTCATTGGGAAATAGAATACATCTCTTCCTTTTCCACATTTTACCCGGAGATAGAATACATTCTTCCTTCCGTAAGCAAGAGATAGAATACATCTCTTCCTCTCTGTCTTAGATTCCTGAAAGGAGATCCCACTCTAGTCTCATTCAAGATTCTCAAAATGGAGATCCCATTTTAGTCTCTCTCACCGGAAATGTGACAAAAATCCTTCCTTTCCAATATCCTGAGATAGGAGACAAGATCCTCCTTCCTCTCCATCAATAAGAGATAGGATACAAAACCTTCCTCTCTTATTTCAAATTCGTGAGCACTGGAGATAGGACACAAAACCTTCTTCCCCGCTCATCCTTACCCTGAGATAGAGACAAGATCCTCCCCTGCTCACGGAAAGTTTGTTATTCATTGCTCGCTTGAACTTGTTTTACAGCCTTCGCCGCCTACAACAAAATTTCAAACAAAGGAAATGCCTTTATTTTAGGCGCATAATGAAAACGAAAATTACAACTCTTTCCTTTGTGAACAAACACGGGATCTCTATTTTACCGATCCTCGCCTGCTGGGTTCTTTGCCTGCGTCGGGACTTTTGTTCATCCGTTGACCACCAAGCAATCCCCGATCCCGTGTAAACCCTGCCTGAACTACAGACGAGGGGCTCGCTTCATTAAGGAAACGGTTACCGAGGGGATCACACTCACGGGAGAGGATCGCCTCAGGATCACACTCAATGGCGAGAGGACGGAGCGGTGAGATCTACAAGGAGAAATCACAAAGCTATCCCCGAGATTAAGACGGCTTAACCTAGAGGGTATCTCAGAGTTCGACCCGAAGTTTGTTTACCGCCTATAGATTTGACGTCGATCGACTTGAGCTCGCCGGTGTTCGGAACCGCATCAGAGATCTCATGCAGGCTCTTCGGCACGCCAAAATCCCAAAAATCCACCAAAACTCGAATGAGCAAGACCCCCTATTTATACAAAAAGGGGAGGGGTATACATGTTAGTGGTTTCACACTTGGTCGAGGTGGCTCTACCAAAGTGGTCGAGCCTCCCTACATTGCCGGTAATTCGGCCAGTTGGTCGAGGTGGCTCTACCAAAGTGGCCGATTTCACCCGGCCACTGTCGAGGTGTCACCGTCGTCTTCCGCCTTCCTTCATTGATTTCATTGATTCTTTCGATCTTTCTCGGCTTTGTTTTGTTCGATGTCGCTTATTGTGTTCGAAGTCCGTGGTTCAATCAACTTTCGAGCTCAAACGGTTCGCTTTATCGACGGATTGCACGCTGATTCCGCCTCGCCAACGTTGTTTAGCCAACTCGCCGCTGAGCTTCGTTGCCGGTTTTCCACGACGCTGCCGCGCTTTCGCTGCCAGACGCTTCGCCACTCATTGGTTTGGCGGTTCGCTTACGCTTTTGGCGGCGAATCACGCCGACGGCGTTCGGTCGCATTGTCGGATGGATCGCTTTGTCAACCCACCGCCACGAAGTCTTGTTCTGCACCGATAAGCAATTTTAACGCCATAGATACCCTCCAAAGCCGCCTCGGCCTCGATTCTTGATGAGTTCGATGCTTTGACATGATGAGCCCTTCACTCTTTAATTGGCGGATAGGACTTGTGAATGACCTCGGCGCTTGATCTCTCCATTCTTCAGCCTTTCCGCTTTGTAGGATTGGCTGAAGGTACATGCATCGCATTTTTGTCCGATCCGAATGAAATCTCGAAGTCGATAGATGAATTTCTTTTGAGGTTGGCTCCAGATTTGATTACTCCAATTCTCTCTCGTGTTCTCCTGCTTTGTAGGATACCGGGGTGTTGTGTGTCGCATTTATTGCTTGACCGTTGTCGTAATTTCAAACCGTAGCTAATTGAGTTCATTTGCCGCTGACTCGCCTGCGATTGTCTTCCAATTGACCATCGAGGTTCTTCGCGATCGGGAATTCTTCGCGATCCAACCGCTGATCGGTGAATCCTTCGCCGACGACGCCGTTGGCGCCGCTCATGCATTACTCGCTGCGCCGCGTTCATCCACCTGTGGGAGGTATTCTTCCCGATTGTTGATTGGTAGGCCCTGTGCGCGATGCATGAATCGGCACCGATATAAAGGGGAGGAGTCCTTTCGGTAGAGCTGTCCTGCCATCGATATAAGCCTCGCCGTAATTTTATCCCTCCTGAGTTCCCCTGGGAGGAAGTTGAGGGTTATCGAAGTTATCCTTAAGAATATGGTAATATTCTCGTGAACTTCTCTAAGAACCGTGAATTAGTTTATACTGTAATCCTATTTGGAGTAGGCTAGGCGCATGGGAGAATATCCGGCAGATTGAGTCTCAACTCTACCCACATTGCCGAATGCCGCGATGCTCGCCACATCGACTCTCGGTTCACATGCAAATGCAGGCCGTGCATCATTTGGAGACCGCCGCGTCGAAGCTTCGCCTTCCTCGTGGGACACTTTGGTTTTGTGTCGCCGGCCGAGAAGCCAGGATGGTAGAGCTCGAACAGAACCTAAGCGGCGAGGGAGAGCCCGATCGCCTTGAAGCCGACGGCCAACAAAGAAAAGACTCTCCGGCCGTGCCCGAAACTTGAACTCGGGCGTAAGCCGGTTAATATCAAGAAGGAGACCCGGAGCCCTTAATGGCGCAGGGAGGCTGTATTCGAAGCTCAGAGGAACTTCAGAAGTTTTCTCAATAAAGTATTTTGCCGTCACAACTCGCCGCTTAGAAAACTTGTGTAACTTCAGCCTTTTATCGATAAAACATATTCGCCCTTCTTTGTGCTCTATTATGATTCTTTTTATTCGTCGTAAATAATTAACCATAATACTTATAGATTTTGGCAAACCTCACCAACGGATTTGATTAGCCTTCACCAACTACCGCTTGAGTCACTAGCGGCGATTATCTGGATCCGCTCAAGACGCGACGTTGGCCGGAAGAATGAAACTCTTCTAGACTTGTTGCTATGATATTGAATACATAGGTTTCAGACTTTTACGGCAAGAGACCACCCTAAGCAACGCAGCAGAGGCGCTGGCTTAATCCTCTTAGCTTCGGGATGAAATACCCTTATCGAACTCGGTGTCTTCTTCAATCTAAAAGACTAAACCTAACGCTGTGAGGCGCTGACTTTATCCCTTCTTAGGCTTGGATAAAATACCCGTAATCGAACTCGTGTCTTCTTCAATCGGAAAGACTAAACCCAAGAACGCTGTGAGGCGTTGACTTTATCCCTTCAAAGCCGGGATAAAATACCCGATCAACTCGTGTCTTCTTCAATCGGAAAAGACTAAACCGCAACGCTGCAGAGACGCTGACTTTAGGTTATTGCCAACCCCACTCTCAACGGATTTGACTAGCCTTTACCAACTACCGCTTGAGTTGGGCTACGCATGATTATCTAGATCCGCCCGCACGGACGTTGTGCTAAAAGAATGAGACTCTTCTTAGACTTAATGCTACGATGTTGAATACGTAGGGCTTCGGCTTTGTCACGGGAATAGACTACCCTAACGCGCGGTGCGCTGGCTTTATCCCTTCTTAGGCCGGATAAAATGCCCTAATCGAACTCGTGTCTTCTTCAATCTGAGAAAGACTAAACCGCAACGCTGTAGGTGCTGGCTTTATCCCTTCTTAGGCTTCGGGAAATGCCCCGTAATCGAACTCGGGTGTCTTCAATCGGAGAAAGACTAAACCTAAGAACGCTGCTACTATATCCCTTCTTAGGCCGGATAAAATACCCCAAGATGAATCTTGGCCCCTTCTTTGACCGAGAAGGGTTGAACCGAATAAGGTTGATTGAGGTGGGAAAGGAAGAATGTATTCTATTTCCTAAGGTGGAGAGGAAGGAGGATCTTGTCTCCCATCTCCTGCAAGGGATGAACAAGAGAGGAAGGTTTTGTATCCTATCTCTGCCAAGGAGAGGAAGGTTTTGTGTCCTATCTCCGTGTGCTCAACGAATTTGAGATAAGAGAGGAAGGTTTTGTATCCTATTCTATTGATGGAGAGGAAGGAGGATCTTGTCTCCTATCTCCAGCCGGAAAGGAAGGATTTTGTCCCCGCTTCCAAAGGAAAGAGACCGAAAATGGGATCTCCATCTGAGAATCTTGAAAGATGAAACTAAGAGTGATCTCCACTGAGAATCTAAGACAAGAGAGGAAGAATGTATTCTATCTCTTGCTTCAAGAGGAAGGATGTGTCCTATCTCCGGAAGGTGGGAAAGGAAGAATGTATTCTATTTCCGATGAGAAACTAAGAGTGGGGTCTCCACCGAGAATCTTGGAAGGGTATGGATAGCTTTGTAGGATTGCAACCGTAATTTGAAATGGACCTCTCGCTCGCGGGAAGGAATCGAGAGGGGATTTTGCCGGTGGTTGGACCAGGAGATTTTAGGGCCCACCGCAATGAATTTGATCGGTGAGAGAATTTTGAGGAAAACACAATAATTTAGGGTTATCCTCATGAAAATGAGTGAGATATTCTCTCGAGGAACTTCCCATCAAAACGGGTTATCCCGAATGTACTAAGGATAATACTTTTCGTAAACTTCCCATTTATCTAAGATAATTGCCGCCGCCATTCTCGGTGATATATATGCACCGCTTGAATAGACCGTGGTCTATTATAAACGGTCCTTCCCATTTGGGTTCAATTTACCTTTCTTTTAGAAGTGAGGATTATTACTGCCCCGCATGGGACCAGATCTCCCTCCCAAGGTTCTCTCGTCGAACTTTCTTGTTGAAAGCCCTCACATCCTAGCTTGATAGAACTCAATGCATTGTTGAGCCTGCGCTTCATCTAACATCTCAAGCTCTTCGAGACGCTTTTGATGTTGTTCTTCTGGCCACATCTCGCAGGCATGGCGCCAAGTGACGGACTGATTTCCAACGAGAATTGCTTCACACCCGTAGACCGTAGAGTACGGTAGCTCCCTCGCCGGCGCACGCATCGCAGCGATATGCCCGTAGGCAAGCCCGAAGTTTATCATCCCAGCCTTGTTATTCTTCACAAGCTTCGACAAAATCTTGATGATCGTTTTGTTGAACGCCTAACCCATTCGGCCGGATTATAGGTCGCCGATTTACATCTTGTATCTTGAATTTTCGCAAAACCCGATGAAGGAATTGCCGATAAATTGGGACCGCTTGTCATGCACGACCGTTTGGGACACCATGTCGATAGATGACATGGTGTTTGATGAATCTGACGACCGTACTTCTTGACCTCTTTAGTGGGATTGCTTTCCCACTTGGAGAAGTAGTCTCATGATCGCTAGAATAAACCGATCTCCTTTAACGACGGAGGAAAATGGGACCTACAACGCCCATTCCCCATGTCTCAATGGCCGTGATGTGGTCGGCGATGCAAATGCCCGGGCGGCCGATGCATATA
The DNA here is from genome assembly GCA_012295165.1 of Asparagus setaceus. Lineage (NCBI taxonomy): Eukaryota > Viridiplantae > Streptophyta > Magnoliopsida > Asparagales > Asparagaceae > Asparagus > Asparagus setaceus. The sequence goes on along the minus strand of CM022704.1, from coordinate 19,557,579 downwards.
ATTTGCGGAATTTGACACGCATGGCATTTCCGAAGCGCATCGATCAAGGCCATTAATCATTGTGGGCCAAAAGTAGCCCATTCTCCCGATTCGATCAGAGTTTGGGACCAGTATCGCAAGACTACATTCACCTTCGTGCTTCCCGGCGACCTCTTCCGCCTTTGTTTGAGAGGCATCGGAGTAAAGACCATCGCACTCGACGATATAGCATCCGGGTTTCTCGTGGTCGTAAAGAATCTTGAGCTTTTCACGGATTGACTCTTCTCCTTCACGCCTTCGGTAGAATACCATGTAAGACGAATCGATGATAGGAAAGCCAATCTCGGGCTCCAACTTGGTTTGGGTTGCATGTACTTCTTTGATAACTACCCCTTACCTTCTTGTGCCTCATCGATAATGGTACGAAGAGTTGGTGAGTCCCGACCGTAACTAGTTGCTCGGTTCTGGTTGTGCTAACGACACGCCTAACGCCGCCAGCATCTCGCATGAGCGCTTTGGAGGCGGGATATATTCGATGAAGAATTCTTCAATGAGTCCGCCATTTCAACAGCCTATCCGATGATAGGGATTAGATCCGATTCCCGACCAGAGTCACCACGAACCCGCTTAACTATCGGGCCAGAATCTCCATACGCCGAGATATTCGACCCCAGCTCGCTTAAGTTAAGTCCGATAAGTAGCGCTGTATTCGCTACGCTATTGGAACAGGTTCGTGAGTGAATAAGCACGGGCATGACATGATTCCTGGAAATCAAGACAACTCCGACTCCAAATGAGATTTTAGAACGCCCGGGTACTTGCTACATTAGTGGCCCGAGAAGCCCGCCAAAATACAATCGCCATATTTGTTGGTGCGACGAGTGTTGACTTCGACTTCATCCGAAGATCATCATATAACTCAATCAACCCGTTGTCGGGTTGGCGTACCAAGAGACGAACGCTGCCCTTTGACCACTTCTGTTTGAAGTGCAGGTCGATGGGACAAGAGCAAGGCCCATTTCGCCAAACGCCAACTCATTGAAGTCGGTTGGTCATAAATATTCGACCGGATTTACGCGAGATAACATAAATCGCCTCGTCCGACTAAATAGTGTCGCGATTTTCAATTTAACACTAATGCAAGGCATCGCCGACCGCTGGGTATCGAGACTCGCCGACCAATGTTCGCCAGTAATACACCGCTCGGGATCATTGCCGCCGCCTTTGCGCGAGTAAGGCTTAACGAGTGATCCGCTGCCTTGACGTAGATCAGAACGGTTTTCCGACGCGTGCAACAAGAACAGGAGGTTTAGCGAGATACGATTTAATCTCTTCAAACGCTTTCTGACAGGCGTCGTCCCAAATAAACGACACGCCCTTCTTGTTCAACTTGGAGAACGGTTGGCACTTCCCAGATAGGTTCGATATGAACCGTCGGATGTACGCCAATCGCTCTTGTAACCCCTCGAAGTTCTCTCGCATTTCTGAGGTTGCAACTCTTGAATTGCCTTCACTTTGTCAGGATCAACGTGGATTCCTTTGTCGGTGACGACGAAGCCAAGGAACTTGCCACTAGACATCCCAAGGAAGGATTTGGCAGGGTTCATCTTTAGTTGATGAGTCCGCATGAGATCAATACCGCTCCAAGATCTTTGATGTGATCTCCTTTGTCACGCTTTTACGACCAAATCGCCGACGAGCATTCGACCGCTTTCCCAAGATGATCCCGAAAATCTCGCTATTGTCACCGGTATGTTGCACCGGCGTTTCTTAAGCCGAACGGCATGACCGTAGCAAAATATACCGATGGGCATTCTCAACGCCGTGGTGTTTACGCCATCGGGTGCATCTTGATTTGATTATACCAAAAGCCATCCATAAAGGACATTCTTTCAAATCCACACGTGTTGTCAACTATGACATCGTGATTGGAAGAGGAAAGTCATCTTTCGCAAGCCGCTGAGGTCTCAGAGTCCATAATGCATCCCGATCGAACCATTCTTCTTCATGACCGACTATATTCGCCACCCAACTGATGTTGAATTTCCTCGATGAATCCCATTCTATGAGTTTCTTCACTTCGCCGACGATTGCTCGCAAGATTTGTGGACTAAACCGCCTTTGTGGTTGCTTGACAGTTTGACATCCGCCTTGATGTTGAGGCGATGTGTCGCTACATTAGGTCGAAGTCCCGCATGTCCTCATAACTCCAAGCTTAATACATCGATATACTCCCCGATTAGGCGATCAACTCTTCTTTCTCTTCCGAGGGAAGAGTATTGCTGATGTTTATGAGTTTAGGATGCTCTTTATCACCCATATTAACTGACTACCTCGCCCTAGTGGGGGTTCTCTTTGTTCAACTCGCCCTTAAACCGCTTGGAGTTGATGGATCCATGGGTCTTCCCATGTTGGCACGCCTTCATCACTCTCAACAAGAGCGGGATTGACCGTAGCCATATTTGATATCAACGCTTGAAAGCTTCTCCGAGGTCGGGTGTCGTAATCCCAAGCCAAGAGTCGACGAATGTCCGCTCTCACCGGTGGATTATTATCAATCAGCCATGAGCATTCATCTTCTGAGGAGGATTCATAACCCAACCCTCTGCTGGTCATATCGGTGGTTACCCTTGACAATTGATCACCTTGAGACTGGATCTTCTTCTCCACCAAGCATCTTGACTTGGGTTTTGGCATTTTGTTGCCAAGCCTATCAAAGACCAACGCCTTCTTCGGAGCTGGCTTGGTGCAGTTACATTCTGACAACACCGTCCTGATTAGTTTGGAACACGGACAATGTGTGTCCAATTTGGGGGAACTTCTATTTGAGATTTACTGTACCCCGATACGATAATTACTCTCATCGGCATGAATCTTGAGCAACCCTCGTGTGTTGGTGCGACTTTTTAGGTATAGCGTCATCGTCGTCGGGCGAAAACATCTCCTTAGGATGAGCCACATTATCGAGAGTTCCAGAGTCACTGCGTCTCAGCGTTAAGCGCTGCGGAAAGTTTGACTGGCTCGAACTTGATCCGAATTCCGGTGAAGCGTCGCGGGAATCTTCTTATCATGGCGGAGAGGGGTAGGACCCCCATCACCGTGAGTTGGTCGGGGCCTCTTCAGCGGGCCCAAACAATCCTTGATCGAAATTTTACCTCGATCATCGTGCAACGGGCCGAGGCACTCTAACACCGTTTTCTTGCTCTGGGATGCGCCAACAGGATTGACCGAAGCGAGCACAGAGCTGGATGGAGATTTGGATGAGATCGCCGGAGGTGTGATCTTCTTTTGAATCAAGTCACCCCGTGGCGGCCGAGCCTTAGCCGAATCAGTTTAAGGTGGCTGATTCTTGACTGACATTTCGGCCTTCGTCCGAATCGTTGTTCCGGATTTCGGACTCCAAACTTGGCGATTTTCGTGGCTTTGTCCACTTCTCCCTTCTACATCCCGCCTCCGAACTAGAGCCCGTGTGTGTCCACTTCAAGTGTTGTTTGACGCGGACCCAATCATTTGTTAACGGCTTGGAGGAGTTGCCGTGCACCTGTTGATGAGGTTCTTGACCTCTCCTGGACTTCAGATCCACTTTGTAGCGGACATCGTCGACTGATTCCAGGGCCTTGGCGAACTCACGCCAGCGTTGATCGCCGCCTGGCGGGCTCTCTTTGAGAGAGTCGGCACGCCATCAGCGGTGATCTCCTGCGTAGATCCGGCGATCTTGGATGCCGGAAGGATGTCATTTGGTGCAACTTCGGCAACGGCGGAGTTAAGATCCTCGCCTTAAAGTTCCGGAGTCGAGGACAAACGGATCTTTCTTGTAATGAGATCCTTCGATTTGTGGGGAGGACGATCTGACAAGGACGATAGTATGATACTCACAGCGGAACCCGGATCAACTTGGATTCGGTTGACTTCGCTGGAGCGTAATTATTACACCCTACGCAGAGTTTTCGGCGGTCCCGCTAGCCTGCTAGCGGGGTCAAGGGGCACGCCCTTTATGGGTCCGGCCGGAAATTTTTCCTATCTCCTAGAGGCCTTTGACTTCTTCTTCGACCGGATCCGATTCGCTGCTACGACATCGATCGATCTCGACTTGAGACCGCTGCTCCCATCGTGGTCGCCAACTTGTTCACGGAAAGTTGATTTGTTATTCATTGCTCGCTTGAACTTGTTTACGCCTTCTGGCCTACAACAAAATTTCAAACAAAGGAAATGCCTTTATTTTAGCGCATAATGAAAACGAAAATAACAACTCTCTTCCTTTTGTGAACAAACACAGGATCTCTATTTTACGATCCTCGCTATGGGTTCTTTGCCCGCGTCGGGACTTTTATTCGTCCGCTGACCACCGCTAATCCCGATCCTCGTAAACCCGGTTCTGGAACTACAGACGAGGGGCTCGCTTCACGGGAAACGGCTACCGAGGGGATCACACTCACGGGAGAGGATCGTCATGGGATCACACTCACGAAGGAGAGGATCACGAGGGTGAGATCTACAAGGAGAAATCACAGCTATCCCCAGATTAAGACGAAGCTTAACCTAGAGGGTATCTCAGAGTTCGACCGAAGTTTGTTTACCTTCCGCCTATAGATTTGACGTCGACCGACTTGAGTCTCGCCGTTCGGAACCGCATCGAGATCTCGCGAGGGCTCTTCGGCACGCCAAAATCCCAAAAAATCCACCAAAATCCCCTCATGAGCAAGACCCCCTATTTATACAAAAAAGGGGAGGGTGCGCGACAGCGGTTTCTACCACTGGCCGAGGCACTCGCCAAGTTGGTCGAGGCACCGCCAAGTTGGTCGAGGTGGCTCTACCAAAGTGGTCGAGCCTCCTGCCACTTGTCGAGGTGGCTCTACCAAAGTGGTCGAGCCTCCTGCCACTTGTCAGGCACCTCGCCAAGTTGGTCGGTGGCTCGCCAAAGTGGCCGAGCCACCTTGGCCATTTCTGTTGTGCCGGTCATAAGGCCTCCGCTGCCCGCTCGCCGCTTTTCGGCCGACTTCCTCCACATTCTTCGCCGATTCTTCGATCTTCCCGCTTAGTTTTGTTCGTGATGTCGCCATTGTGTTCGAAGTCCGTGTCCGATCAACTTTCGTGAGCTCAAACGGTTCGCTTGCATCGACGGACTAAGTATGGTTGATTCCGCTCGTCAACATTTGAGTTTAGCCAACTCACCGCTGAGCTTCGCCGCCGGTTTTCTCCACGACGCTGCCGTTGCTGTTGCACGCCTCGCCGACTCACTTCATGGGTTCGCCGACCGCTTTATGCGCTTTATGGCGAATCACGCCGACGGCGCTTCGGTCACAATCGGATGGATCGTCGGTTGTCAACCCACCGCTTACGAAGTCTTGTTCTGCAATCGATAAGCAATTTTAACGCCTACACCTCCTTCCTCCCCACCTTCGGGAAATAGGATACATTCTTCCTTTCCCACCTCAATCAACCTTATCCCGGTTCAATCCTTCTCCGGTCAAAAGAAGGCGCCAAGATTCATCTTGGGGTATTTTATCCCGAAGCCTAAGAAGGGATAAAGCCAACGCCACACGCTGCTGCCGGTTTAGTCTTTTTCCATTGAAGAAGACACCGAGTTTGATTCGGGTATTTCATCCCTAAGCCTAAGAAGGATGAGCCTACGCTGAACACGCTGTCGGTGGTCTCTTGCCCATAAAAGAGTATGAAGCCTACGTATTCAACATCGTAGCATTAAGTCTAAGAGAGTCTCATTTTTTTAGCACAACGTCATGTGCGGAACGGATCCAGATAATCCGCACACTAGCCCAATTCAAACGGTAATTGGTAAAGGCTTATCAAACCCGCTGAGGGTCGGGTTGGCTAATAACCCTTAAGCCAACGCTTCACACGCTGCCGGCTTAGTCTTTTTCCATTGAAGAAGACACCGAGTTTGATTCGGGTATTTCATCCCGAAGCCTAAGAAGGATGAGCCTACGCTGAACACGCTGTCGGTGGTCTCTTGCCCATAAAGAGTATGAAGCCTACGTATTCAACATCGTAGCATTAAGTCTAAGAGAGTCTCATTTTTAGCACAACGCCATGTGCGAACGGATCCAGATAATCCGCACACTAGCCCAATTCAAACGGTAATTGGTAAAGGCTTATCAAACCCGCTGAGGGTCGGGTTGGCTAATAACCCTTAAGCCAACGCCACACGCTGCTGCCGGTTTTGTCTTTTTCCGATTGAAGAAGACACTAGAGTTTGATTCGGGAATTTTATCTCAAGCCTAAGAAGGGATAAAGCCAACGCCACACGCTGTTGCTTAGTCTTTTTCCATTGAAGAAGACACCGAGTTTGATTCGGGTATTTCATCCTCAAGCCTAAGAAGGATGAGCCTACGCTGCAACACGCTGTCGGTGGTCTCTTGCCCGTAAAGAGTAATGGCTTCACGATTCAACATCGTAGCATTAAGTCTAAGAGAGTCTCATTCTTTAGCACAACGTCATGTGCGGAACGGATCCGTGATAATCCGCGACGCTAGCCCAATTCAAACGGTAATTGGTAAAGGCTAATCAAACCCGCTGATGGTCGAGGGTTTGCCAAAATCCTATAGGTATTATGGTTAATTATTTCACGAAATAAAAGAATCATAATAAAGAAAAAAGGACATATTTGATTAAAGGATGAGGTTACAAATCCTTAAACATCAAATTTATGGGAACGAATTTGTGAAAGTTTGTCGGAAGCTTTGAAGCTCACCAAGGACTCTCGCCGCTATTAAGGGCCTTTGCGCCTCCTTCTCGATGTCAACCACCGCTCGAGAGTTCAATTTCTCGAGCATGACCGCAAGAGCCTCTCTGTGTTGGCCTTCATCAGCTTCAAGATGATCGGACTCTCCTCGCTTGAAGTTCCTATTCGAGCTCTACTATCCTCACTTTCTAGCCGCCACACAAGACCGAAAATGTCCCACGGAAGATGAAGCTTCAGCACCGCAGCCTCCGAATGATGCACTGGTCTCGCCAAGGCTTAAACTTCGAGTCCAAGAATAACGCAAGCATCCTCGCCAGTTGCCAGCCATGCCTCTGTCTCTATATATGAGGAGAACCCACGCCTCAAAATCTTGTAGACTTTGGAGCTTAACCTCCAAATGGTCAAATCATCAAGAATGGCTCAAGCACTCAATCTTCCGTGATATTCTCCCATGTCGCCTGATCCTACTCCAATCAGAACACGAGTATAAACCGCTTCCTAATTTGTCGAAGTTCCGGAAGAATATTTCCATAAAAATATTCTTAGGGATAACTCGATCGTGTGGATTGCATTGACGCTTAATCAACGTCACCGATGCTACTCCAAATAGGATTACGAGTATAAACTAGTTCCTAATTCTTAACGAGAAGTTTTTGGAAAATATTACCATATTCTTAAGGATAACTCGATAACCCTCAATTTCCTCCCACTATGGAACCTCAAAGAGGGATAAATTGACGAATTCCGACAAGGCTCATGTTGGCGCCGGACAGCGTGTTCTACCTTGAAAGAATTCCTCCCACTGTATCAATGCCGATTCATGCGTCGCCGCAAGAAGGCCAATCACCAACACCGAATTGGGATAAATCCCAAGAAGAATTCCTTCCCCAGAGGATAATCGTACTCCAATAAGGAGTAACATAGTAACAATGCCAACCAACGCGTCACAGCCAAGGATTCCCCCGATCAACGGAGGAATCTCGATGGTCAATTGGACGACAATTCACCAACACGAGTCGACAGTAAGGAAATTTAATTAGCTACAGTTTGAAACTCCAACAACGGTCAAGCAATAAATGCAAAGACCGTAACACCCCGGGTATCCTACAAAGCACCGGAGAACCCGAGAGGATTGGAGGAATTAAATATCGGAGCCAATCTCAAAAGAAATTCATCTATCGACTTCGGTCAAGATCTCAACAACGGTCGACAAAAATGCAAGACCGTAATACCTTCAACAATCCTACAAAGCACCGGAAAGACCAAGGGAGAGGAGAGATCAAACGCCAAGGTCATTCATAAGTCCTATCACGCCAACTAAAGGGTGAAGGGCTCATCACGCCCAAAGCATCCTGCACTCATCAAGAATCCGCATCGAGACGCTTTGGAGGGGTATCCTAGGCGTTAAAATTGCTTATCGCGACCAACAAGACTCGTAAACGGTGGGTTGACAACCGACGATCCGTCCACGGCGCCGCATCTTAACTTCCTACGACGGATTACGCCGCAAAACGCATAAAGCGAAGTCGACTAACGCATGAAGTGAGTCGGCGAGGCGCACGGTGCCAAATAAATGACGCGGTCGTGGAGAAAACCCGACGACGAAGCTCAACGAGGCGAAGTTGACTAAACTCAAACGCCGACGAGACGAAATCAACCGCATTTAGTCCGCCAATGCAAACGAACCGTTTGAGCTCTGAAAGTTGATCGGATACGACTCAAACACAACGGCGACATCACCGAAGAAAACCAAGCCCTAAGACCGAAAAAGTCGACGAAAAATGACGGGAGTCGACGGAAAACGACCGGAGTCGACGGAAAACGACCGACGCCGATTTTAAAATGAGACGGATATCGATATTCAATCGCAAGGTAACTAAATTCGGGTCGAACTACAGATACCCTCTAGATTAAGCTTCGCCTTAATCTCGTGGATAGCTGTGATTTCTCCTAGTAGATCTCACCGCTCGGCGATCCTCTCCTTCGTGAGTGCGATCCCATGGCGATCCTCTCCTTCGTGAGTGTGATCCCTCAGCGCTTCGCTTCTTCGCGGAACGAGCCCCTTCACGCCTCAGAAGTTCCGAACCCGGTTTCCACCGGATCGAATTGCGGTGGTCCACGGACGAATAAAAAGTCCCCGGCACAGGCGAAGAACCCACACAAGTGAGGATCCCGTATAATAGAGATCCGAGCGTTTGTTCACTCAGGAAAAAGTTGTAATTTTTGTTTTCATTGTACGCCTTAAATAAAAGGTAATTTTTCCTTTGTTTGAATTTTGTTATAGGCTAAAGAAGCTGTAAGCAAGTTCAACAGAGCAATGAATACAAAGTCTACTTTTCACGCGAACAACCATGTTTTTTGTAATATTTAACCTTTTAATTTTAAATTTGAATGAGATATCATGTAGTGTGCTCTTTATATGTTGATATACGCTATCGTTGGGCATGTTTTATTTTTATTTCTATTGTAGTAGATGAGATATCTAATGTATTGTATTGTAATTACAGAGAGCTACACTATGGATCCGAGACCGATCCAACCCGACTTTTTATACCTTCAGCCAGAGCATCATTCCCACAAGATTGGCTTAGGACAGGTAAAATAATTACATATATATTTCTTATTTTTGCGCTAGTTTTAATTTTTTTGTATTCTAAAAGATTTCAATTAATGTGTAGGCCGTAGCAAATATCAACATAGTGGACCATTCCCAGAGTCATTCGGGCTGGAAGATAATGGATCAGCGAGTACTACAGTTGATAGATCAGGCCGGTTTTTCAGAGTGTTCATCTGTGAGATGGATTAGGCTTGACTGGGCCCTTATCAGTGCTCTGATTGAGAGGTAGAGGCCAGAGACCAACACCTTTCATATGCATATAGAGGAGTGTACCATTACACTTCAGGACGTAGCTATTATACTTGGGCTCCGGATTGATGGGCCTGTTGTTACGGGCACGGATGACCATAATTGGGCTGAAGTATGTGAGAGGCTTCTTGGGCAGGTTCCCGAATTGAGGAGTGGTGCGATGAAGCTATCGTGGCTTCGTTCGACATTTATGGGAAATATACTCGTTGACGCCATGGATGAGACGACTTAGTATTATGCTCGTGCTTACATATTGCACATGATAGGGTGCATGTTATTTCCTGATGCGAGCAAGAATCATGTACATGCACGATGACTGACACTACTTGAGGATTTTGAGCTGTGCGGCGCTCTATCATGGGGTAGTGCGGTCTTGACATACCTTTATAGAGAACTTAGCAGGGTCTCCTTGTTGCAAAATAAAGATTTCTAGGGGTGCATGACATTGCTACAGGTTTGGTCATGGGAACACTTTCATAGTGGATCTACCTACTTTATGATGCACCACATCTACGTGGTCGGGCCTCTTTGATGCGTGTATAATTTTGCTTAAAAAAGAAAATTATAATTATTGCTTAATTTAATTCATATTGAATTTGTTCTCATATATTTTTTATACCACTTAGGTGTAATGTGAGGCACTCAAATTACAGCATTGCGACCAGACATATAGAGTTTTACAGAAATGAGCTTGATTGCCTCCAACACGAACAGGTAAATATAAAACTCAATTTATTATTTATATTTTAATTTTTCTTTAGATGTTGGTACAAGTTTTTTTTAATTTCAGTTCAAGTGGACGCCCTATTCTCCGCAGAATCTCGATATTTACTCCCTTGCACCTATTTATAGAGATAGCACTGATTTGTGGAGAGCTAGAGTCCCGTTGATATGTTGGGAGATTGTGGAGATGCACGTCCCAGATCATGTGTTGTGGCAATTTTATCTTTCTCAGCATGTGCCAGATCCTGTTGAGCGAATCGATCACAGACGACGGTCGACATCTCATCATACGGACTGGGCAATATTCCGTGCGGCCTACATAGACAGGTAGAATGATAGGTGGAATCACGTACAGGTGAGAGAAATCCAGCAGCTAGTTATACCGAGTGTATGCGTTGGTATTGAAGTATCACACGCAGATGGATAGGACGCGACCCACAACCATTAATGGATAATGCACTAATACCAACCGATAAATAGTTACATCCCTAGTGCCATGATCGAGAGGGATTATGTAAGTTTTTAAAATCAATTAAAATGCAATTCTTTTTGTAATTATATTATTTGCTAAGCTGCGTATATATTGATTAAATTGCAGATCCATGCTTTTGATGAGATTGAGGCTGATATAAATGAGCATATTGTCGAGGTTCTAATCCAACAAAGGTTAGGGTCTTCAGTAGGATCAGACAAAGAATAGCAAATGTGTTCCATATGACTCAAATCGACCGATTTGAAGGACGTGAGGATAGGTCACGCGATTTTGGTAGAGTGTACAATCGAAGACGTAGGATGGATACAAGACCGACGCGTGATGATGGAGCCGGTACTTCTCATAGTGCTGCGCATGATGGTGATGGAGCCAGTACTTCTCAACCTCATACACAACCAGATACTCAGATCATCGAGGTTCATGAGTATGGACATCGGGGGCGGGGAAGGGGGGAAGAGTGAGGGGAAGGGGTAAGAGAGGGAGAGGAAGGAGGGGAGGACTTTTAGGATGTGTGTGAAATTTACATTGTTATTCTGAATCTCAAGAATACATATGGTCGTATTGTTTGAATTTCTTACTTGTGTGGATCAATTTTTGTTTATATATATGATTTTCGTATGTATTGTAGTGATTATGGTTAAATTTTCATATATATTGTTGTAATTCAGCATATATGTAGTAAATTTGATGTTTATGGTTGGATTTTCATGTATATTGTTGTGAATGAGGTGAATAATTCATTATATACAACAGGTATTGAATTATGCGAAACATGCACTGTGTGTGCATGTTTGTGCATGAGTTGCAACTTCACGGGATTTATCCCGTGAAGTTACAGCCACATTTCACAGAGAGCTCAACTAGAGCTCTCTGTCAGCTGCAGCCGGCAACTTCACGGGATTTAAAATCCCATGAAGCTGTAACCAAACTTCACGGGATTTCAATTCCCGTGAAGTTTGGTGGCTATTTTCTCCAGCCTGATTGTATTTTAATTAGGGTGGGTAATTAGCACTAATCTTCACAGGATTTAGAATCTCGTAAAGATTTATTTACCAATTTCGATATGATTTCAGCCAACTTGCTGAAACCAGGTCAAAATTTGTGATTAAATTTGAAAGGGGTCGATTTTGGAAATAAATTCCTAAAAGGGTCTAATACAAAAATTTGTCCTAGTTTCTACCATGTTGACAGAAACTAGGTTTATTTTGATAAATATTTTCAAAACTAGGTCGATTTAAAAAATTTGTAGAGCCTACAGGATTGAGAATCCCGTAGAGTTTAGTACATAATTTAGCTCCATGGGATTGCCAAACCCGTGGAGTTTAAAATCGACACAGTTTTACTAACGTGGCTGAAATAAGTTGATTTTAATAAATATTTTACAAATAGGTCGAAATTAATAATTTTTTTTTGAAAATGTCTATTTCAAAATTTTGTCCAATAATAAAAGAGTAGATATTAAATTAGGCCTCCAAGTTAATTAAAGGCTAAATACCATAACCCCCTAAATATCATAACCCCCAACTTTGGACAATTATCACAAAACCCACTTTAACTTTGAGATTTTATCGGAAAATCCCCTAATTCCAATAAAATCTCAAAATTAAAGTGGTTTTTTGATAAAACCTCAAAGGGAGGTTTTGTGATAAAAGAGTTAAGGGGAGTGTTCTGTAATAGTCCAAAATTAGGGGAGGTTTTCTGATAGTAACCTTTAAATAAATTACTAGAGCTATATGCTCATCGCGAACAGCAAAGCAGTTCTTACTTAATATTTAGTTAAGAAATGAGAGAGCACATTTTACGGTAATTATTTACATTGTGTGTCATTGGTACTCCAAAAATTATTTTTGTTGGCTTTAAATATATGATTATTTGAATATTAGTCTCTTCAATCTTAAAAAGCTTCATATTAGTCCCTCATATCGTCATAGTTGCTCATTAGTCCCTCAAATTCATAGCGCTCTTGCAAGAGTAATTATTTTTTGACCCAAAATATGGGACATGTATAAAGCACAGTCGACATGGAGAAGATCTTTTACAGTCTATTATATTTTTTCCCCAAGATGGCCAAATGAAAAATGCAATTTGTTGTTGTCAGAATTTACAGTTTAAACCCATTCTTCTTCTTGACTTTGTTCTTCTTCTCCTCTACTCAACCTTTGTTTGTCTTTATATCTTGATAATTGCGATAAAATGTACATATGAAATTTAATTTTGTTTTCTTTTACATGATTACTACTCAAGGAAACATCCGAACCACACTAAACATATTGACTATTGATCTATGCAATTGTAAATAGAAAGGGATTTAACCATAGTCTTTTAAAAGACAAATTAAAGAAATTAACAGTGAGAGAATGGTTGATTCTGTTAGGTCAATGGTAAAAGAAAGCAAGCTCCTTTTTTCCTTTTTAGTGAGAAAAAGGCAAGCTCTTTGTGGGTGATGGGAAATGGCAAAGATGTAGCTAAGCATTGGCGATATACTTGTATATGTAAGGCAAAATGTCAATATAAGTTCCTACGTTTTAGCCATATTTCAGTTGGATCCTTAACATTTGAAACTAATCAAAGAAGATCCCTAACGTTATTACCGTCCTCAAATTCAGTGTTTTTTTCCCATTAATTAGTGCTGACGTGAATGGACTTTTTAGTCATTCTCTATTATAACTGCTGACTAGACTTTTTTTGTCTCTCCCCTTTGCCCACGTGAACCCCCTCTCTCTCCCCCTCTTTACAATGTAAAACTGATCCTCCTTTCTGTAGCAGTTCTCTCAAAAAATTTACACAGCCCTAATCAAGCAAAACCATAGCCTCAAACCCCTTAAAAATTCCATCAAGATTAAATTTTGAGCTCGACCCATCATTTTTCTCAGTGGATAGATTGTAGAAGAAAGAGATGTGGCCTGAGAGAAATTTAATGTGGGGTAATTTGGTCGGATATGTTGGCGACGGAGATGCTCTCGAGAGCTTCGATTGCATGATGATTTGATCTCATAATTTCCTTTCTAATTCAATCAACTTGCAAACACAAAGCAGTAAGTCTAGATTCGTGAGATTATTTTTTAAAAACTTGGTGAAATTGGGTGTTGTTCGGATGAGACCCAAATTCAATATTCATGCGTATCATGGTGGTTATCTGACGCTATCGCCGGATGTCAGATATTGTGGGGGTGCAGTGGATAATTTTGAGAATACTGAGTATGATAAAGCCGGATTCTTTGATCTTGAAGGGTTTGTGAAGGAACTTTTGTCAAATAATCCTCTTAGTGTTGTATGGTGTTCGAGGCCTGGATTTAATAGCTTTGAAGAGAGTTTAGCAAATCTGACAGATGATATTGGCGCCGTGGAGATAATGAGGATTGCTTCTCAGAACAGTGGTAAGGTGTCAATCTATGTTGAACACCCAATTGAAGACGTTGTCATGCCACAGCTGAGAAATGTTGCAGGCACTATTGATGGTGTTCACGACAGCAAGGAAGGTGAGGATAGTGATCGTGATAGTGCTATGGACCTAAGATTTGAGGAAAGTGTTACTGATGATGATGATGATTTTGAGATATATCAAGGACTAGAATTAGGGGGGACTGATAAAGATGGTAAAATAGAAAAAGAAACAGAGGATGAAGGTGAAGGAGTAGATGACACACAGTGGGAGGATGATTGGGAAGGGACTCATACCTATGAAGAGGAGTTGCAATTGATTGATGATGAAGACGATGAGCATCTCAGAGGTAAAGCTTCTTGCCTTAATTCAAAGAACCTTATGAATCAAAGAATATAAAGTTCCATCTTGGATTATTGTTCAAAACCAGACAATCTCTCAAAAAAGTTCTTACTGATTATGCCATATATAATTTCCATGAACTCAAGTATAAGAAAGATGATAAGGAGCGAGTGAGGGTGACTTGTGCAAGAAAGGATTGCAAGAGGGAATTGTTTGCATCTCCTTACGACAACACCGATGCCTTTCAAATTAAAACTTATCATCAATACCACACTTACTCTATGATGCATAACAACAAGAAAGCAAGTGATAGTTGGTTGGCCTCCCAATGGATCAAGACTATAAAGAAGCAACCTTCACTTACGGTCAACGATCTTATGCAAAAGGTATGGTCAAAGTGGAATCTAGATCCTTCAAAACAAAAGGTGTATGGAGCAAGGAAGAAAGCAGAAGTTGTTGTTGAAGGGGCTATTGATGCTCAATTTAAACTATTGCCTCGATACTTACTTGAGGTTATAGGGACTAACATTGAAAGTTCATGCTATATAAAGTGTTTTACACAAAATGAGGGTGATGTGATTGGTCCAGGTAGGGAGTTGATTCCAAGATTTAAGAGGCTGTATTATTCTATTAGCGCATGGAAGAAGGAGTTTTTTGGCAGCTTGTAGACTATTAATTGGTCTTGATAGATGCCATCTAAAAGGGGCACATGGAGGTTAATTGTTGGCTGCAATATCTAAGGACCCTAATGATAGAATATTTGTTACTGCATTGGCTGTGGTTGAGTTAGAGTCATATGATAGTTGGTCCTAGTTCTTGAAAAACTTGCTAGAAGATATTGGCTCAATTGAAGATAAAGGATGGACCTTTATATCTGATCAACAAAAGGAACTCCGCAACTATAATTTTTGTTACTTTATTGAGTAGTGAGACATGTTTGATTGTTGAGTAAATCTGGCATTTATATATATAATTAATGCACATTCTTCTTCTTGTGACCTTTATAACTTCTGTTAGTCAGTATTCATCTATTCTTGACTTCATGAGTCTTATGTTCACATCTTATAACTTTATTCTTTCTACACCATGAGTCCTATTCTCCTAATAAAAGCAATGATTGTCATAAGTCTTGTCCATACATACATGAATTTGACTTATTGTAACCAATGCTTGCTCTGATCCAGTGAATCTTGTCTTGCCGTAATAATAGCAATGATTAACTTGGTGGCTTATTGTTAAATGTAAATCATTAATTAAATATCAAGTGAAGTAAGTCTCCTTGTCCTTCATATATATACCACGATACTAGATGGAAGTTACCCATTATTAGATTATTAAAGCTTTAAGTATACGGTCATTTCTTTTATTCAATGAAAATTTTCCTTCCATTGTCAGTAAGCATTGTACACATATTTAGATTAGGCATACCCAATCAATACAAGTAATCACATGGACAAGTAACCATGGAGCGGAGAAATCAAAACATACATTTCCAGCATCATTCCTACAAAGCACACACATGTGCATTGCATAGTTTCCTTGCATGCAAAAGGCACGAAAATTCACATACTCACTTGTAGCACTAAAATTCATGATTGTTGATGCAGGGGCTTGAAAAATGTTTTGCAAACTATCCAGTTCAAGTCAATCATCAACATTGTGTTAGACATCTATACAACAACTTCAGAAAACAGTTTCCAAGCATGCTATTGAAAGATAAATTATGGAACGCAACTAGAGCCACTTATGTTGAAGCTTGGAAGAAAGAAATGGATGAAATGAAGGCTTTAGATTCCAAGGCTTGGGAGACTATGATGAAGAAAAATCCTAAAACATGGTCACGATCTGCATTTAGCCCCTATTCTAAGTGTGACGTGTTGTTAAACAACATGTCAGAGAGATTTAATTCTACTATCATTGTATTTCAGGAAACTAGCAAAATGGTGCACTTTGTTAAGAATTTGATCAGGGAAGTTGCTGGTTTTGCTCCTTACGAAAAGAGAATTACTAAAGCAAAGGCTTCAGTTTCTGCACTTAAAATGTTAAATAATGGAGTAGAAATCAACCAATGAAATTACAAGCATAATATACTCCAACTATCTAATTACAGCTCCTCAATGATAACAAAACCAAGGTCAAAACCCTACATAATCCATTTACATTTGACACGAAAAAGAACATCAGCTAGAACAAATGCTTCATGTTTGCTGCATTTTGCTATAGATTTTAATTGAAACATATAACAATACTTTAACATCAATTACATCAACCTCATCCCTATAGCATCACCAAAGAAACAACAACACTAATACTAAGATTATAAATAACCCCACCTCCATTTGTAAAAATAACAATATTAAGGAGTGTTTCCATCACACTTACAGTAACCCCATAAGCCAATATTGATGCTAATGCTACTAGTTAATGCACAAACAACTAAATTTAGTTTAAGCCTCAATTTCTTCTCTGTGTCTTTCTGCACCACCATCTTTTTCTTTAACTTTGTAATTTTTTTGTTTGCATCAACCATCCTCTCTTTATGAAACAAAGAATTTCTTGGAACCTCACCCATTAAATTAGAGCTTTGACTTTCATCCTCCATTGTATTTTTCGACTGAAGCCACTTGAAGTAGTTGCAACCCCCTCCGACTTCATCCCAATAGAACATCCAAAGAACTTTCTCCCTTTGCTTCGTTCCTTCTTTGACATTCTAATTGCAGCCTTCCTCCCACAATGACAAAAGGGCATGTTATCTAAACTCGAGCTTGAACTCATTTCAGCCTTGGGAAAGGGGATTTAGGGTTTATTGAAAGGGGATCTAGGGACTGAGAAAGGGGATTCTTTAAATAATAGAGATAAAAGGGGTTAGAGAAGACTCATCTCTTCTGGTCTACCAATTCAACATAGAAGAGAAGTTCAGTGTAGAAGAGAAATTCAGTGTAACCTTGGAGCTTCATTTTCGTCATTGATTTAGGGATGAGAAAGACGGCTCTTTTTGGGTTTTCTTTGGGAACAGGATGATGAGTTCAATTAGATGGTGGTATATGTGGCAAAGAAGAGGGGGGGGGGAGAGAGAGAGAGAGAGAGAGAGAGAGAGAGAAATAAAGTCTAGTCAACAGTTAAAATAGAGAATGACCAAAAAGTACATCCATGTCAGCACTAGTTAACGGGAAAAATAAAAAAGGACTGAATTTGATGACTGTAATAACGTTAGGGACCTTCTTTGATTAGTTTCAAATGTTAAGGACCCAACTGAAATATGGCTAAAATGTTAGGGACTTGTACTGAAGTTTTGCTTATATATAAAGAGAAATGGGTGGTTTATGTCTCCAAGGGGCAAAAATTTAAAATTTAGGAATATGTATTTTAATTTGCAATCAGCTTGAAATTTTAATTGATTCTAAGAATATTCTAGAAAGGGATAAGCATTTTGACCCATTAATGCTTCATCAATGTTAAAATCGAACCTCTAACTAATTCTAATTGCCATCATGGATGATATTTTATAACTATTTTTCAGACTTTTAAATTTTCATCATATTTTCAAAAATTCAAAAAATATACTATCTTCAAATCCTAAGAAACTAAAGCTCCTACCAAATGGGACAAGCCTTAACTCCACCCGAACTTTATTTATCTCACATAACCCTCCTAAATTTTGAAGTGTCTCACAAAACCCCCTAAACTTTGAACTTTTCTCATTGAACCCTCCTACATATAATTTGCAAATAAATAAAAATTTCTTGAGACCCTAAATTTTACTTGTAAATTTACATTAAAATGCTTTCTTATTATAAAACTATACTCAATGCATAAATATTATGCGATCTTAGTATAAAACAAAAAATTATAGTTCATAAAATGCACAATTAAAGCGGATTGTTTGAAATGTTTGTATTTTTCATAGGGTTTTATAAATTCAGATTTGTTAGGAATTAATTTTCATATTTTTCAAGGACGATTTAACTTTACGAAGTTAATCAGAACTAGAAATGATTTGATGGGTATATATCAGTGTCTTGAGAGATAATTTTGTCAATTTAAAATTATAGGGTAACATCATTTATCGGCTTAAGGGCAAAAATAAAAATATTTTGGAAGCTTTCTAAAATTCCTAATTTTTTTGAGGTTTAGTAAGAGTTTCAAAAAATTTGTGGCAAAAAATATATACAAACCAAAAAAAATTTAAAAATCAAACCATAACCTTTCAAGCTAATGATGAGTGTTCAATTCCTGCTACCCAATCCATATTTCTTTTTTTATATATAAGACCAACCCATACTGTGCGAGCATGGACAAAACACTGTAAATTAAGTAAAAGTAAATGAAAAAAAATGATAACATGGCGGAGGAATAAGAAAACATGATGGAGATTCAGAGTGATTGAGTAATGAACACTATTTGACATGAAAAATGAGGTGGATCGGTAGAATTAAAATAGTTCAAAAGAGTTAGCAGCTACATCCCCTGATCGAGGAGGCTTTCTGAAATTAATCTCAAATTTAGAACAATTTTTCTAACAGGTGCTCGCAGGACATTCATTAGTGGATGAGAGAGAGAGAGAGAGAGAAATAAATAGCAAGTAAATCCCACCTGATTTACACTATTTTCTCTCCTTACTTTTCCTTTCTCTATCTCTCTCATCTCCTAGAGTGCCCCAGGGCATTTTAGAAAAAACCCACTTTAAAATTATAATCATGAGGCTTCCCTTGATTATGTTATCCTTGTATGCTTGTTACATTGTAAGTATGACAACTCGAAGGTACAAACTAAAAATTAAAAACTACATAGATAAATTTTCATGAAAATTCAAGTAATAGCAGCCACCCTCTCCCCTCAAAAACCCCAGGGCATATTTTGGTAAATTTTGAGAGCTTTGTAAAGCAAATACCGAGAAAACGGCGAGATCGTCGGCGTTTAGCAAGGGATAATTTGTTTTCTTGCATCCTTGGGATTGTCAGCAGAGTTTTGAGGCGAGTTTCATCTTTACTAGCCCTACTCCCATGTTTTTAATTATTTTATTGAGTTTTAATGTGGATTTATTCAGCCTAATCAACTACTTTGAGTAGAAAAATAGTTCTTTTATAATATATGAGATAAAGATCCAATCTTTTTGTGTTTAAAAGTTTATGAATGAATATTCAGAGGTAAATTAAGATTTTAAACTAATTAAATATGTGATTTATTTAAGTTTTGATGATTCTATTGACGTTTTGATGTTTTCATGCATGTTTAGAGTTTACATGTAATATTTAATGTGACAGTTCTTGATTCGAGGGATTTTTCTCGATCAATCCACGTTGTATTATGATGTTTATGACCTGTTTAACACTTGAGATATTTGTGATCATGAGATATCGATCCGCACGCCGAGATATATGCACGAACACTTGAATACATGTTCTTGAATGAGTTTACATGAATAGTTGAGATGCATGACACATGTTTAAGTTGATAGTGTTGGTGTAATACACGCATAATGCATAATTCATCAGTAGTGGGTGTTCGGTGTGGATGTTTTTCCCGCAATGAGACCGTAGCTGTACCAATACTCGAAGATGATCAGCGTTTTCGGATTGGGCCGATGTGCCAATATCGCTGTACGATCATCTGGATGCACCAACCCGGAATAGGGTGATCCACCTATTTTCGCAGAACGATTGAGTAAGGACATTGTTGCCACATGATAATGTGAGTTACCTTAAGGATGTTGTTGCCACATGATAATGAGAGTTACCTTACAAAAGTATCGTTGTTTCATGTAGAGGTATGTATATGCATACACCTTGTATTGTTGCTCCCATGTTAGATTACCCGAGAGTTGGGTACATTCATATATATTGCATACATGGCATACATGATATGATCTGTGATTATGTTTGAGCTAGATGATATTTCTTTGTGACTGCGCCAACTGTCCGAGGGTAGTTCGAGATGTGACTTTGGCGCTATATGGTTCAGGTTTGGAGTTGTTGTATTTTCTTCATGCACTGTTTTCATTCATAGGACTGAATTTGTATTTAGCGATTCACAATTTGAGACATGGTATATACATGAGGGTTTCCTTGTTTGGATTATTTCGCTCGACATACTAATTCTCGTGTTGTGGGTTTCTAAATACAAATCTCCATTTAGAGTTATATATGAATGATTTTATATCTATATGTACTAACCAGTATTTTCTTATATACTCCTAGCCCCTCTTCCCTTGGGGTGGTGGAGATGATTCTCGTTATAGCGTTTTGACGCTCATTGTTTCCCCTCTTTTCAGGCAACGAGTGAGGCGCACGGAGAGTCGCAGGTTGACGGGATAATATTTTAGACTCTATCTAGTTATTTTCATTAGTAGTTATTTTCAGAGCTCCACAGTAGTTGTTTATTTTCAGACTCTAGAGATTTGTGACTTTATTTTGTAGAGGCTGAGTGCCTTAGTGAGATTTTCATTTGACTCTTGTACTGAGATATGTTTCATTTATTCCAGTTTCAGAGATATTTCATTTTAGCTACAATTGAACCCTGTTGATGTTGGTTATCGGTGCACTTCTTCTGTAATTACTCTGTTTCATTGTTCTATTTCATTAATATTTACCTGTTTGTACCTTCACCTATTTATTGATTCCGCTAGAGAGATAGTAACTGTGATGGTGAAACATGTTGTTGCACGGTGTTGGTGTATGGCAGGTTTGACATTTTGGGTTTCACCTTGGACTGCAGCCTTGTTGAAACCTGGGGCGTCACATTTTTAGTTTCTTGAACCAGGAGAACATCGCTCATTTGTAAGTTTTCGCATTCTAAGAATTGGTTGTTTTATTGATTAAATTGGTATCTTACAATGTTATTGTGCATTACTTTGATGAATTATTGATCGACTAAAGCCTAATCCACTTCCTTTGGGTTGTTGCACTGCTATGAACTATAAATAGTTTTTATATATGAACTGACTGTGTGTCTTGATAACTTTGGGGTGCTTTTAGTATGTAAAGACTGCCCTTTGGACTTCAGATTTAACAAAGAATGTATCCTTTCAGTAATTATTAAGTGCTTTCTTGATGTTACATGTTTTCATTTATTTTCTTTCCTAGCAACGTTTCACCAATTGTTGCCACATTGAGCATTAGCTACATAAGACTAACATGAGAAGTCATGAAAATAATTTTACAAATTCTATTTTAGGACTTTTGTTCATGTTATCTAGATCTTCTCTGCTTCTCTTTCTTACCATTCATCACAAACTCGAGCCCCTTCAGCCTTGTCTTGCAACACATTAGTTAAATGTTTTAATAGGATCGAGTTGTACCCCTAAGCATGTACATCATGTGCTTATATGCATATCACATGGTCTTACTCATAGGATTTGGATTGTTTCGATGGCCATCCAAACTTATATCTTGTTTACAATTTATGATTTCTAGATAGTTTTTAAAGATCTTAAGGAGAAAATTTTGAAGAGGCAACTCCTACAGTGAAAACACAAATTTGAATGGGCACTCATGTATTGGTAGCCGATAAACTTTCTCTCTCTCTTCTTTTTAATAATGAGAGATAATATGTGCAATATTTGTGGGTATTTAATGCGGGAAACTGTGGAACTGATCATATGGAATAATGGCAATGGCTAGTTGCTATGATTATGCACATGTCAATTAAGGGGTTAGAGTCTGCCTTCAAATGGGCGTAATGAATTCAAATTTGTATAGGTTTAAATATTTAATGCATTAGAATTAACTAGATAAATGTTACTTCTGAAAGAAATAAGAATTAATATTCAACCAATAGAATGAGCCTTTTAGGTGAAGGTAAGTAGAGTCACGTTTCATTCAGAGAAAATATTCTTCTAGATTTTTTATATTTATTCTATCTTCTGTGGGAAATTATGGATGGACCAAATTGAAACAGTTTAAAATTACACATTCATTGTATATTCTCAAAGTTCTAATATGTGTGGGAACATCACTGAAATTGGCATGTGAACTTAATTAGGGAGTCTTTTTAGTGATGTTTTGGGTCAAGTACTTTCTTTTTGTTATTAATTCTTAGGGTTAATGTAGTTTGTTACTTTTGGTTGTAAAACTATTTATGTCCGTATGTTACGATTACTTCATGTAATGCTACAAGTGTTGTACGATATGTTTGATTAATACATTCAATTATTGCTTGAATTTCCTTATTTTTAGTTTATTTCATAGAAACGCTTCATTTCCATGTTTTATGTCATATATTTGTCTCTAATTTTCTATAGGAATGGCCGAGAATCTTAATTTTGAAGGGATTGACCAGAGCAATCCAACCACACTATCACCATCACTTAGAACTCCAACTATTCTAGTCACTAGTGGTTTCAATTTGGGTTCATGCCCTACCAGTCACCACTATTTGGTAATACTTCAAATGCATTCCACAGTGTGCCCAATTATGATGATAGTTACTTTCCTATGACACATCCACCAATGTCATTTACTCATATGCCTAGTGGTTCTGCCTCCATGCATTAACAATATCATATTCCATTCTCTAGTGGGGTTCATATCACTCCACACACTGAAGGGGGAACCACTTTTGAACTACGGGATAGCAAGAGAATGGCCACTGCTACATGTGGTGAAAATCATTCACCAAATCCAAAAAAAAAAAGGAAGAAGGTTGCTTCGAAGGGAAAAAGTGATCCTACTGTTAAAGGTAAAAGTGGCTCACACATATTCTGGCTAAGTAAACATGATGATATATCGATTCCATTTCTTGCAAAAATGGTAAAGTCTGGACAAAAAGCCGACAAAAATTTCAAGAGGACCGCTTTCAATACGGCAGTCGCTCATATGAATGAACACTTTGATGATTGTTTTACTATTGAGCATATTATAAACCATATGAAAAGTTTTCAAACAAGATTGCATGATATGCAATTCTGTCGCAATCTTAGTGGGGCTGGATGGGATGAACTAACAAGTACCATCATCATGGATAAAGATTATTTTGATAGATGGAGTGAGGTATTTCTATACTTTGTACACTATCTTCCTTTCATTTTATTACAGTGTCATCTTTTGCTATGTTAGAGTTTAATACATGTATTATGCAGGATAAAAATTTGAGTATTTCCAAGCTTAAAGAATACATCAACAAGCCACTAGTTCATTATGAGGACCTTGCAATTATTATCGGTGACGATCAAGCTAAAGGAGGCTACAACAAGGATTTTAACACACATTTTGGTGGTAGTGCTCCTGTCAATCTTGGAGATGATGATGACAGTCCTCTACGCGATCAACACTCACCTCACATTCATAATCTAGATGAAGATGATTCGCCAACTCAAGCTAAGGAAACTCTATTCCCAAAAAAGCCAAACCTACAACTAATTTGCAAAATGAAAAAAAATGGCAATGGAGGGACTAGTAAGGGAAAGGGTAGTGGAAGGTCTGATACTGATAATGAGTTTATGCAACAAATGATAAATCAGGTAAAAGAAATTACATCCTCTATCCAGAATGTTATCATGCACTAGACTGAAAAGTTGTCCAAAGCAGTCTTTGCCCACAAAGAAAGCTATCCTATTGAAATGCTTGAGAGGTTTTATGACACACTTATTGAAAATGAACTTGACGTGAGGCGATTTATTAGAAAGACTGACTTTGGACAAAAAGAGTTGTTGGACAAGTTTATGGAGAAGCAAGTCTAGAACTAGTAACATGACACTAGTTTTATTTTGGTAGGATTTTTGGGTACTAATTGATATATACATCTATACTTTTGACTTCCTTTTGTAGTTATGGCTAATTTTGAGACAAACAATATGCCTAATTTGCGTGATGTATTTGAGCATGATGAATGCTCATAAATTTAGATTTCCAGTATGTTATATGTGCATGATATATATGACCTGATAACTTAAGATGTGACTTTGTTGCATGCTTTGTATTGGTATATATTTAACACATGTATATATGTTGATGCTTATTTATCTTTTCCCTTTCATATTTTTACGTTAATCAATGATGATGCACTAATTAACTATATGTTAAACTGCTTAAGTTATCCGTGAACATGTGTATGAAAATTGGGCTATGAATTTGAATCTCTTATCTAATATTCATGGCTTATTGTTGCAGGATTCTCTAATGGAAGCAGCAAGTATTGGATTTCTTACCTATTGACATGAGTCATTGCTATGATGTTTAGCCAATTTTAAAGGATAGCAACCTACATTTAGAATTCGTGTACTGGTATGGCTATCTTTGTAGATTGCTGGTCATTTTCTGAGCACTCATTTGATTTTGGAGATTTTATTAATTGCCAATATACGTATTTTCCTTATTCAGCATGATGCTTTCGTGCATTCATACTATTTGAGACATCAAGTTATGATGCTAATAAAAAATATTGTGATATGCAACCTGCATTAAGACTCGTGTATGTCATGGGTGTGCATCATGCTTTTGATCAAAATTTCTGATTTAGCAACCTACATGAACTCTCATGTATTGGCATGACTATCTATAATGATATTGATCAAGTTCTTACACATCAAACACTACATGGACACTCATGTATTGGATGGCTGTCACTGTTAATTATGTTCAAGTTCTAAACTTATATATATGCCTGTGATGATTTTAATTAAGTCGTTCTTGCAAGTTAGAAACTGAAGTGAATTTGTCAACAATTTTTCAACCTGATACTTGATATAGCATTTGAAATATTTTGAATTCAATCTGTTACTTTCAAATTTGAATCTGATGTGAATTTATACATCCTCTATTAATTATGGTTTTGTTTTATTTTTTAACTGTTGATGGTTTTGAGCTATGATGCCAAGAGAATGTCTACAATAACTTTCATTTTGTTTCCTTTTGACTTTTTCATTGTCATGGTATTTTGACCAACAAAATAATGTTTTTAAATGAGGATTTATGATAGAGGCCTCTTTTTCAAAATATGAGCATTCTAGTATTACACTCCAAGGCTTGTTCTTTCAAATTTCATTTCATTTTGAGGTACATATAAAGATATTCATTACAAAGAGTATTATGCAACTCTTTCTTCTTAATTTGATGAAGATAGCTTCCATCTGCTAATTTGATCATCTCTTTCATCTTGTTGAGCTCCATTTCCAATTGTCTGATCTTTTTTCGAGTAGTCTTGATATATCGAACTGTTGCCTTTGTTATTATCACGATTGATTGGATTGGATACAAGGTCAGGGAAGTTGTTGGCTTAACGGTAAGGAATCAAAACTATTATATTCAATATTTGCGGGAGGAAAGGGTCACACTGCATTGATTATTACATTAGATCGTCTAAACTATGATCTTTGTGATGTTAATTACTATGCCAATGCTGCTTAGCTGTCTATCTTATAACTGAAAGACACGTTAATTACTATGCCAATACTGCTTAGCTGTCTATCTTATAACTGAAAGCCATTGGCTTAAACTTTCTTGCAGTTTAGTTTTTTTTTAATGTATTTGGTTTGACAGTGGAGGACATTCATCTTCCCCTCTAAACAGCGATTTTGACTTTATAGTTGAGGTATTGACTTTAGGTTATCCTATGGATCTCTTTTCACCTCAAATCTTTGAAGTTATGTTTCGGCGTCTTTTTTTACTGCATGCTGTCTTGAATTGCTTGTCAATGTTTATGTTAAGAGATGCATGTCAGATGTGATGAATTTAGATGACATGGTCACGATTACTTCTTTGATTGTTATGCTTTACTTTACAGTTATAACTATGAGGTTTCTCCTTTCTCAGAATTGTTCTGAATTGGTTATATTCATGCTGAGCTTTACGTAAAATCTCACTTAATTCGCTGTATGTGAAACTAACAAAATGAGCATTCAAGTATTACACTTCGAGGCTTGTTCTCTCAAATTTCATTTTATTTATTGACTTTGTTTGACATTGAGGTTTTCTTTTAATTTAGAAGAGGAAAAGTGATTGTGTTTATGTTTTGAATGGTACAGGTTTTGGATTTTATTAAGTGCATGCAATTTTTGTTGTGAAGTTTATTAGAGTTGTCGCATTTTGGTAGGAATGGGGTTGAGTTTTTAAAATTTTGAACAGTTGTAGCAAAATAATTCTTCAAAAGGATGAGAAAGTAAAATAAGCCCATATGAGAATTGATGGGGAAATTTTTTACCAGCTCCAAAGAGTCGTTAGAATTTGGCGTTAGAGTGGGTATGAAATTTGAACATGAATTATGCTCACCTCTTTTCTTAACATTTCTTGTCTGTTTTTATAGTAACCTCACCAAGGCGAGCCCATTCAGTTTTTCTCATTGTGCACTTTTTCCATCCAAACCAAAGAAAATGAGAAATGGGCGTTCCCTGTTCTTGGTCTCCCTTTTTTTAAAGTTGTGAAACAAACAATGGATGTGTGAGGAAACCCACTTTCAACCCTATTTAATGGTGAACCAAACAAGTTACTTAATATTTCTAGAAACATTAAAAAACACATGAAAAGAGATATCTGTGCTTGGAAATAAGTTTCCTATAATTAGGGAAACCAACCACAGCCCCTAAACTAACAAAACAAGCAACATACCATTTTAAATGAAAATTAAAATGTCAGAAAATCTGATAACATTTTATTTTAATAAAATAATAAAATACTTGTAAGAAATTTTGTACTTGAATGAAAGAAAAGTTAAGTTGTGCACTATGAAGTCTGACCAAATTATTTTCACAAGGTTAGCATGCAAAAATACAATGAATATACAATCTTAATAAATATCAAAATTGGACATAATCTCTTTTATCAAGTTATTACCTCATAATGAAATATAAATCTTAATGATTAATGTGTCTAGTAAAGTCTAGTCTGAAATGATTTGAACTGAGCACATATTTAAGTTTGAAAAATCAAATTTAGATATATATAGCACATTAGTCAAAAATATTACATACAAACTTTTGACCAGGAAAGGACTTACCTTAAGAACATATTTGGCAATCAAAAGTAAATAAAAAGCAGAAAGTATTTTCTAACCACCTTTCTACTAGCAAAATCTTGATTGACTGGAAAATGAAAATGTGTGAAGTTAAGATGGCTAATGACCTGACACCCACTTTATTAAATTAAATATTTTTTTGTTTATATGTAAATTAGATAGTGAAAAATAAACATTTTTAAACACTCTTTAGCATATATAAAGTGAAAAAGAAATACATGGTGACCACTGTACATAAGCGAATCCCTTGCAATATTACCTTAATAATTATGAAGAAATACACATAATTCAGATAGACATGGTGAAACATTTTGCTTTACTAACCTACATTTGATATAGACATTTTCTACCAGAGCAATATTAACTTAGACCTTTCGACATATACATTTGCAGAATTAATCCTGAAAGTATTCAAATGTAGTGCTGTTATTTAACTCAAGCTCGTGAAATACAAGAGAAGAAGCTGATGACAACACCAAACTCTCCGAGTTTATTCAGCCTCCATGCAAATTAAATTAATTTTTTCACAAGGATAGTTAAAACTCAGTAATAAAATGAAAATAAAAAATGTATATAAATAAAAAGCACATAAAAAACAAATATTTTCAGAGCCTCAGTATGTCAGTTGATGTCATAATTCCCAAGTAGGTTCTCCCTTTTCAGGGTCTTGGTTTCCATTTTGCAGACAAAATCATCATAGGCAACAATTTTTCACAAAAAATTATTTTTGGTAAAATTAACTATTAAAAACTAAGATTGATAACGCCTCAGTAATGACCAGAATATCATTTGAATGTAGGAGCTCCAAGTAGGTTCTCCCTGTAAAACAGGGTCTTGAAGCTATCTACACCTCAAAAATTGGTCATTTCATCATTAGCAATATAAATTTTGGGTATTAGCCTAAAATACTCTTAAAATCTATCATATTTGCAGATTAACAGTCCTTTATTCTTCGAGGAAATTAAACAATACAGGGGTAAGTCGTACATTAGGCAATAACCAATAAAAAATAAAATTTCAAATTACATTTAAATACTAAACCAAGTATTACGAATAATATGACTCAATAATTCAATCATAAATCATCAAGGCTCAGATAAATATCAGCGTTCTCAATCATGAATTATCTGAAGCAGAACTGGCGTTAGCTGTTATTTTTCTCATCACAGCCAAGAAAATTGATATAAATTCAACAAAAAAAATGTTTGGTTATAAGAATGCTAGCTCATATCAAGAAATTCAACCATTTTTTTATCCTTTTGCTTCATAGACTAAATCTCAGAAGCGCGGATAAGTTGTAATCATAGCTAACATAGCAACTAAATCAAAAACTTCGAGTTTTAAATCGAAAATTAATAAATAAGGCGAGAGATTTTAGGGGCAAAACCATGAGAAATTACGGATAAGCCCCCACGTTAACCTCGCCGAGTTCAATCTTTGCCTCCATGACTGAGCTCTTTGGGGTATTGAAATTCTCCAAAAGCCAAAGGTGAGGAGAGGCAACAGACAACAAAAATAGAAAATTATACACATACGCATCTAAGCCCCTAAAATTGAGATATAGCCATCACTTTGACACAATCCTGAAAGTAAGTAATTTTAGATCAGAACTGCAACACTGGACGACAATTGATCTAGCACGAGCATTGGGGCTTTGATCTTCATGTTTGATTTCAGAGAAGCCCGGGGTGCAACGTGCAAACGCTCATTAAGATTTAACAACGCTCTTGAAATTGGGGGGTGTAGTACTAAATGAAAATTTGAAGGGGACAAAAAATCATGAACCTGACATTGGTAAATCGCCGCCATGGCCAGAAATCCTGGAGAAAGAGAGGAGAGAAGTAGGTATGCGATTGGGAGAGGTCCCTATTTATAGATACTTGATGAAACGCTAGCCCTAGTTCAGTAAAATTAAAAAAATGATCCAACGGCTGAAAGCTTACGATCTAGATATTTTATTTGATCTGGTTCAATTATCAAAACTGCCTATGAATAAACCGAAAATTTCAAAAAACCTCTTAATCTTTGTGAGGAATTTACAGAAAGCCCCGTGTCCTTTTGTGAATTTAAGGGTTCCTGAAATTTGGGAAATTATTATTGAAAGGTTTAAGCAATAACAGTTAAATAAAAATTTTCATAATTTAGCTATCAAAATTCCATTTTAACAAATACAAATTATTGCATTATTTTCCTGTATATTGTGCCTTATTATTTTAACTCTGAATGATAAAAATTTGGAAAAAGGTATCCCAAAAAGACTTTTTTTTTTTTTGGAAAAGCCCTCTGAATTGTTTAAGTAACACCCACAAATTCTCCTAGTTTAAATTCATTTTTCAATCCAGAAAAATAGCAAATATTATTCTTTTACCTTTTCACATTGTACCTCATTTGCGATCGCCATTGGCCAACCATTGGCAGACCTCTGCCCACTAACCGATGTTGTCGAACCTCCTACCACAGCATGTCACTCCACCATGTTGCTCTTGCTGTGGATAGAGGGGGGTGGGGGAGAGTTAGTTTGAGTTTGATTAATTTTAGTAGATACTTAACTCATTCCCATATATATGTTAACAAAAATGGCTAACACGTACCTATTCAGTGTAATTGAATGAGATTATAAAACTTTTCTTAGTATCATGTCTCTTAGAGGACCAGTTTCGAATTATATATGCAACAAGGGGCCCGCCTTAAAGGGTAATTTCGATAGTAGTCCTTTAATTATCTTTCACTTGAGTTAGTCTCTTGAATCATTAAAACCGCTATTAAACCTCTGAACTTCTATATTTTACTTCTACTATTGTTAGGAAGGATTAATTCGAACCATCACTTAAGAGTTAAGGGACATAATAGTAGTTTTCAATGATTTTAGAAATTAATTTCAAAGTATCAAAATTTAAGGGACTAATATCGAAAACAACTTATTTAAAACTAAAAAGAGGTTTTTCGATACTAGTCCCTTAAATCCTTCATATTTTGAAATCAGTCCATTGAATCACAGAAATTGCTATCGGCCCCTCACATATTAAGTTATTTTGAATTAGTCCCTCAAATCATGGACATTGCTATTAAGTCCCTTAAATCTTAAGTTATTTTCAAATTAGTCCATCCAATCAAGAGTAAGAATAGCAAATAGAGAAAAATTAGTCCCTTAAAATAATTGATCGCTATTAGATTCCTAAATTTTCATTTGTTTTTTAAATTAATCCCCTTAATTATTACTTTTACTCTTGGCTTTGAGGTGCTAATTTCAAAGCAACTAAAGATTTAGGGGACTTAATAGCAAATTCAATGCTTCGAGGGACTAATTGCCTAATTACTTAAGATTTGAGGGACCTAAATCAATTGCCATAATTTGAGGGAATAATTTCAAAATATGAAAGTAAGGGGCTAATATTAAAAAAACCCAACTAAAAAATGATCAAAATGGGTATACACGAAGCGGTTTGCCGAGTCCGGTTCGCGAATATTGAAACCCGGTCGAATGGAGGGGGTATAATCTTCCAATAGAAGTTCCCGCCAGCATTTCATTCCTCATCCCGTCTCTTTCGCTGGAAGAAGTCAAGAAAAGGGTAAAATTTGTGCTCTTCACTTATTTCTTTGCGTCGAAGCTTTTCGATCCATTGAACTAGCTTTAAATCCTTTCAATTTCATCTTCGATTGGATTTTATAGTGATCTCAGCAGTTCGATTTGTTCTTCTAGGGTTTGATTTGGGCCAAGGTTTCTACTTTAATTCGCAGAGTCTGGTACCGCGATTCTCAGTCTAAAAGTTTAAATCAAGGTAAAAGCTGGGGTTTTCTTGGTTCTACTACTCTATAGCATCTAAAGGTAACATCTTTTTTACTCATTTCATTCTCAATTAGGGTTTCTGTACACAAATTGCTTATAAATAGCTTGATAAATAGTTTGCAGAAATTGGTGGATGGTTCCATTGCACTTCAATTTGGATTTTTTACTTGTTCTCTACTGGAAACACTCTCATCTTAACTTTAATGTCTGAAGGAGGCTGTGATTAAGGGCTCTAAAGTAGAAAATGGACGATTTCTCTATGCAAACTCGCAGCTCAATGAATGGAATTTTATGTTATTCACTGTTTATCTTGATTGATAAAACACATAATTCATGGATTTTCTTGCAAACAGAACTTTATCTTCCAAAAAATTTACCTTTCTAGTTCTATAAAGGGGGAAAAGAAGGACTCTTTAGTGTCTGACTGTAGTGTTAAAAGGTGTATTAGGGTTTGTGGTGGCTTTTAATCCATGTTAAATTGTTAATCTTGAAGAATGTTAAACTTGAAGAATGTTTTATATGTAAGCTATATCTTTAATCCAGTCTGGTAGTAGTAGAAATTGATCTTATTATAAGTTTGAATATCAAGATCTTTGTTAAGGGTTATAAAGATCTTTAATTGAGCGTGCAAAACGTGTTTTGGGCTGTTTTCCGTACATGCATAGACCAATGACAGAATGTCCTGGTGTACAAACTTCTCAGCTAGAGCAGAAAAAGGTCGGAGGACAAATCAAATAAATAAACTGTTTTGGATGAAATATTCATCAGTCTGTTTTTCTGCCCTTCTTTTTTGAAGGCGAAACCTATATTTTAGTCTATGAGCTGGTTAAAAATTACAAATGTAGAATTTGGATAATGATTGTGAATTTCATATTTGTGTATCATAATACAATTCTACCATCTTAGGTAACCATATATATTTTTCTTTAAAATAAAATTTGCTTTTTTGCATAATACTTGCTTTTTCTGGAGATTTTTTTGGCATAATTCATGATGAGTTTTATGCCTACCACTTCCTTTCCCATGGGATATTTCAAAATAAAGTGGACTATCTTGTACCTGCTGAATTTCTAGGCTCATGTTTATGCGGTAAATATACATCGAATGGCATGCTAGTTAGTCTGTAAATCTGTAACATATCAAGTTATGGTCAAAATGTTACTAGTCAGTAGCTTAATAATTAACTTTCCGTGCAGGGTAGAAGAAAAATTGGAAGTCAGGCTGGAACAAGAATTATCAATGTAAGACTTCCATCTGTCGTGATTATGTAGAGGGCCAACAGAAATATATTTGATTTTTTTATTATTCACGATAGTTTACAACTCCCATGCTATCATGTAAAACTTGGTTTTCTGAATTGTTTCCTTGTTATAATTCAT
The DNA here is from genome assembly GCA_012295165.1 of Asparagus setaceus. Lineage (NCBI taxonomy): Eukaryota > Viridiplantae > Streptophyta > Magnoliopsida > Asparagales > Asparagaceae > Asparagus > Asparagus setaceus. Next base: position 19,524,983 of record CM022704.1, on the reverse strand, counting down.
ACCCTTCACATAGACCATTTGTGTTTCTCGTGAAATGCTTGTCAATTTGAGTCAAATATATGGGTACTTTGTAATTTTTTTTTCTAGTCGAAGAAACTTTTTTGATATTATTTATATAACAAAAACTTCTAGGGAGGACGCCAATGATACACTCCGGGTGCTCATTGCAACTGATTGTCATCTGGGATATATGGAGAAAGATGAAATTCGTAGGTTCGATTCGTTTGAGGCTTTTGATGAGATCTGCTCGATAGCTGAGCAAAAACAGGTAATAAATCTGGGATCTTTTTTTCCAACAACTATTATAACTCAATGTAGGTAAATAATATTTCTCTGTTGTGTTGTCTCCTGCACACTGTGTTTCATACATACTTAAACTTTGCCATTTTCGGGCTTTCAAAGCGGTATGCATTGTGGTTTTTAGATTCGAGCACACCATTAGTTTGAAACAATCCTCTTTTCTACTGCAGCGTTCGCTTTTAATTCCTCAATTTATGTCTGTTTAATTTGCTTGGTCTCTTCGTGCATGATTTCACTAATTACTGTTGGCATTTGCATATGCAACTCATCCTTTAGTAATGGAGAAGAAATTTTTAAGAATAATCATCCCTGCAGGTAGATTTCTTACTCCTTGGTGGTGATCTCTTCCATGAGAACAAGCCTTCTAGATCAACTTTGGTAAAGGCCATTGAGATTCTGAGACGCTACTGCCTCAACGACCAACCAGTACAGTTCCAAGTTGTCAGTGATCAGACTGTGAACTTTCCGAACAAGTGTGATAACCTATTTACACATGCTATATATGTGCATTGTCACAACATGCGTTTTTAATTAAGAATATTACTGTAACTCTGCTCTATTGGTTTCACTCAGATTTGGTCATGTGAACTATGAGGACCCCCATTTCAATGTTGGCCTACCTGTTTTTACTATTCATGGAAATCATGATGATCCTGCTGGAGTGGTATGTTAAAGGATCTATGCTTTTAAAGGATTAGCAATATTGATATTGTTTTCAGTATCCTTCTTTCTTAAAGCATTCATAAGTTACAACAATAAAATGCTCTACTACTACTACTAAAAGTAATAATAATAATAATTTGTTTTTACTGTGTTTTGTTTCACATACTTTACTTTAATGTTATGTGCGGGGTATACTTCTGAGGATAAATAGTACTTATCTGTGAATTGATGCAGCTGACTAGCAACTAAGCATGGTTAAAATGTTAATATGAAATTCCCAGTTGTCATACTCATATTGACATCTATTTTATGCATGCTCTTTAGACACGAACCATTCTGATAGTTGTGCAGCTCTTTAACAGCTGGTCAAATTTATAAGTATTGCATTTAAAGTCATAGTCATATTGCCCTCTCATAGAGCTTCATGTCCCGTTAATTTGTCACTAACAAGAAATATCGGTACAAATGCTTTAATACATCCTCTATGTCAGATTTGCTACTTGTGGTTTTTGGTTTTTAAGGTTAGTTAAATGAGATAAAGAAAGAGTGAAAGTTTAAATCCTTTGATTTTCTTGAATGGGTGATCTAATGATCTGCTGGATTTTTCTTGCTGATCTGAGTATTAGTTCAACCTCAACTTCCAAGCAGGTGTAATTAATGAAAATTTTCAATATGGACATATGCATGAAAGTCTATAAGGGTTTACTGATGACTAATGTTCATAAAAAGGAATATAAGCTTCATCTAGACTAGGATATGTCACAACTGATGAAATGAAAAGGTTGTGGAAACTTCAGTTCTGCTCTAGTTTTTTGTATAAATTTCTACAAAAAAGCTCACCTTTGATCTAGTACATAAGCTATGCATTACAGTCTACAGACAGTTTTACTACAAAACTGGATAAAATTTGACAGTGCACAACAAAGTACTTTTTAGGTGGTAAACAGTTCAATTTAAAAACAAAAAAGAAAAAGAAAAAGTATTGGATAATTGAATTATCATAATTCTATTACAAAACATTTTGCAATATGACACAAGGAAGTCGGGAAACCGGTGGAGTCCTTAACCCCCCTAGATGACTTTAATGAATTCTACTAGGGAAACTTGAAAATTGTTAAACCAATTGTATCAAATAAGTTGCAACATTGCACCATCAGGGGTTGCATTGCATTGTTCTCTCGGTGCATGACCTAGATTTCTCGGGGTTCACATATGGCAGGTATATTTGGACTCCGTAGCTTCTCCTAACAATTTAAGAACCATCATATCTGGCTTCATTTACAGTCAATTTTTTGTTTACTTGATTATTGAACATTTTAATTTTCATCCTCATGGCACCCACTGGTATTTATTCTTTCTTGCAGGATAACCTTTCTTCCATTGATATCCTCTCTGCGTGCAATCTTGTGAATTATTTTGGCAAAATGGCTCTCGGTGGCTCCGGTGTTGGTCAGATAACACTCTATCCTATACTTATCAGGAAGGTAATTTCTTAGCTAAAAACCATCATCGTCATTGTGCTCATCATTATAAGAACCCTTTTCCATCAAATAGGGTTGATTCTGGAGCACACCAAATATCAAGGGAACTCCATAAGTTTACAGAATTTTACAGCATATTGTTAATCCAACATCCCAAATACCTAGCCAGATAAATTGCGGACAAGAATGGGGATCGCCATAAAACCCGGTTGGCTAGTTGCGGACATGCAAATATGCTTTATTTGGTTATCGACCTGATTTTATTTTATTTTTTCCCCCTTGTGTTAAATCCAGGGTGCAACTGCAGTGGCATTGTATGGCCTTGGGAACATAAGAGATGAGAGGCTAAACAGAATGTTTCAGGTAGATGCTGGTCCTTTTTTTTGTTTGATATTGGTCACATTTTCTAGCTTACTGGGTTTTAACCATTTGTTTTCTTAGACACCACATGCAGTACAGTGGATGCGGCCTGAAGCTCAGGATGAATGTTCTGTCTCAGATTGGTTTAACATTCTGGTTCTTCATCAGAATAGGTTATATACATGCTTATACACCAGCAGTCTAGGAGATATGAACAATGATTAAATTTATGGATTTGTTGATTTCTCAATTACTATCTAATCTTATTCCTGTTACTTTTGTGCTTTATAGGATCAAGACAAATCCGAAAAATGCTATTAATGAGCATTTCCTGCCAAGATTTCTTGATTTTATAGTGTGGGGGCATGAACATGAATGCCTTGTCGACCCACAGGTATATCCGTGAATGAAATTTTCTCTGTTGATTTACATTTCTAATAATATCTTCCTGAGAATCATTTATCCAGGAAGTTGCAGGGATGGGCTTTCATATCACTCAACCAGGATCGTCTGTTGCAACTTCATTGATTGATGGGGAAGCAAAGCCTAAACATGTACTTCTCTTGGAAATTAAGGTAGATATTTTGAAACTTTCCTTCGATTTCGTCCTTATAGCATCTTCTGTTATCTAGGTAGTGGTCAAAATTTGATACTTACGAAATCCATGAAAGGAAGTACTCATGTTTATTAATTAAAGATTCAATGTATTCAAATGTATGGAGGATTATGGATAGACAGACCATACATTTGTACACGAAATCAGTGTTCGTTCCAAATGTATCGTTCTTATGGTCTATCTCTTTCTCCTGCCCTGCACTAAAATTGACCCATGCCATAGTCCACATTTGCTTCGTGCATGGAAGGCGACAAAATCCAAGTGATAACAGCAGAATGGAGCACTTGCTATATGAAGTAAATGGCTTGAGCAAAACTAGGTGATTACAAGTTGGTTTGAAAAGAAAGATTCAGGAAAACTTCATTGGTGTCCTCAATTAAAGTTCACATTTCTGTCCAGTATATGCATACTTAACTACACTGCACTCCTCAATGATATTATCATCTCGCAATAACATAAATTATGCTAGCAATTGAAATAAACCGATTTTTATGACCTTGCATTTAATCATACAAAGTACACATATTTCTCTGATTTCCTTTTCACTCCATTACACTCTTTTCCTAATCGAACATTTTTTATGTTTGCATCACCTTGTTCATGTGTACATTTGGCTGGGTTGGTATGTTCCAGTGGATAAGGATAGATCATGGGTACGGCAGGGTGCACAAGCACATATTCACACATAACTTCGTGTATTTTTGCACATGTAAAATTTAATAAACCAGTAACACTACAATGTGGTTAAATGAACACTGCATTCACATATTTTATAATAACTTTCAAATGGTAGAAATCCACATCTACAAAACTAGTCATTATTCTCTTCATTCTTTATTATTAATATGTGCCAGTTGTGTAAAATTAGATACATCTATAAATCCAATTGAATTGTGAAATCCTTTATTCATCATTAACTTGTTTAACTTCTGTGACCTAATATGTTTCCTTTGGGCACATCTATAATAAGTTGACATTTTGCGAAGTGTCCAACTATCTACCAAGTATTTGAGTATCTGAGTGTACAATATCTATTGGATATTAGTACATCCTTTGTGAAGTATTCGTGCAATATAGGCGGGTATTCTCCTTTTTTTAAAAAACTCTTTTGTACTAAATTTTGGTAATTGCTGTCAGAATTAAAACACATTATTCTTATCTTCTTTTGTACAGGGGAGTCAATATAGACCTACGAAAATACCTCTCAAGTCAGTGAGACCTTTTGAGTATATGGAGGCAAGTAGTTTGATCTCAACTTCATCTTATGTGTAGTTTTTCTTACATTCCCCTACTTGCAATCCAGGTTGTGTTAAAGGATGAACCCGACATAGATCCCAATGACCAAGCATCTGTTCTGGAACATCTAGACAAAGTTGTAAGGAAAAGGATCTTGTTTCATTCGATAGCTCCAAAATATTATGTCCCCCCCCCTCCCTCCCTCTATGTCTGTCTCTCATAAACGTAACTGCTATAGGTGGGAAATCTGATCGAAAAAAGTAGGAAAACAGCTGTCAGCAAGTCAGAATTGAAGCTTCCATTGATCAGAATAAAGGTATGGCTTATTACCATGAACATGTCACCGGGAGTTAGAATTGAAGGTGTAGTAGAAACTGTGTCCGCATATTTAATTCATTTCTTCCTCTGATTATCAGTATCTCTTAGCATCAACTTTCCTCCCCCTTTTAGCCTTTGAGTAACATGATAGTTTCTTCTTTCTAGCTGCATGAACATTAAACTGATGATTAATATTGCAGGTTGACTACTCTGGATTCATGACTATAAACCCTCAAAGATTTGGCCAGAAGTATGTTGGAAAGGTACCTCTGATGTAATTATGAGTGCTAGCATCAATATTTTCGACCACAACAGAAGGAATTGAAGGACATGTCCCTCAAGAAACCTTCATGTGGACGTATTTTCCAAATTCATACTCTATTGAATGAGAAAATATTTTCATAATTGTCATGAAATATTAGGACTACAATAGATCTCCAAAAAAATATACATATGACCGCAGCAAACATCTACTGCATAGCTCTTTATTAATATCCCATGCTTTCCCTTTTGATTTCCGTATACAACTTCTGTGTGTTGTAAATTATGTTCTCTGTTCAAGTTTAGAACCTTTCATATAGCTTGTTTCCACTTCACTTTCATGTATAGTTTCTTATCTTATCTTAAGTGGTAACTGGTGTTTTGTGTTTGAGTTATCGTAATATATTAATATATTAACTTGTTTTTTTAGGTAGCCAATCCGCAGGACATCCTCATTTTCTCAAAGGCTGCAAAGAAACGACAATCGCTTGAAGGTGACTACCTACAAAAATAGCCAAGTTTTAAACCTGGACAAAAGAATTTACAAAGTAGAATAAATTTAGATCACACTCGGTTTTGGCATGACTTCTTGCATTGTTCTATTATTAATGACTTACAACCTAGAATAACACTTGACTGATCTTGGGACATTAACAAAAGGTTCTTTCCCCTTTCTAGTATGGAAATCCAATTCGCCAAGCTGATTTGCCGCTTGATATTGGCATGTGTAGTCATTTGACCTAACCATAACATTAGCTTTTATGTTGTACTTTACAGTAAGGTTGCGTGGGAACTCTTGTTTTTCCTGAACATGACAGGATTATCTCATTGACTCAGAATTTGAGTTTACGATATATTGGGTGAAGTTAAATTAATCACTACAAAGTACACAGTTTCTGTTATTTTGCGGGGGAGGGGGGGGGGGGGATCATTTTTACTTACCCTTAGAGAGCAATGATATCTTATCTCAATTCTGTTTTTTTACTGTAGATAAACTTGGCGATTCTGAGAGGCTTCGTCCAGAGGAATTAAATCAACAAAATATTGAGGCTCTAGTTGCAGAAAGTAATTTGGTACATTAATTTCCTCCTCCCATCCTTATTTTTACTGTGCAATTAAATTCTCTTGTTATATGTGGCATGAACTTCCTTAGTGGTAGTTTTAGATACATACATGTCTGAAACCACTCTTGATCAAATAGGCATTTTGTTTACTCATCTTTATACCATTTAAATCAAGAACTGATGCATATTTTTACATCATTTGCAGAAAATGGAGATCCTTCCTGTTAATGATTTGGATATAGCACTTCATGAGTTTGTTAATAAAGATGACAAGATGGCTTTTTACTCTTGTTTGCAGTACAATCTTGAGGAGACAAAAGTAAGCGCACTTCACCATTTCAGCAGTTTCTTGAAAACCATCATCATAATGTTAATGCAACCATTTCAAATATGATTCTAGTTCTCTACTATAGGTGCAAGTAACAATTTTTGAGTCTCTGACCTGATTATTAGCTTCCTTCTGTGAACTCCAGAATAAATTAAACAAAGAAGCAGATAGTTTAAAGATTGAAGAGGAAGAGCTAATAGTCAAAGTTGGTGAATGCATGCAGGTATTAAGCTAATGTTATCGACACCTGTTGACTATACATGGATGTGACATGTTTTCTTTATCTTACTGCAGGAACGTGTAAAGGAAAGAACGTTGCGCCCTAAGGAAACAATGAGAATCACATCCAACTCACAAGATCTACAGGTGAGTGGTTTTCATGCACTCGTTTTGGCGCAATTTCATGCATAATCATAATGTAGCTCAAGTTTCTGGAAATTTCTCCATTTACCTATATCTTTCCTTCTTGGAATTGTTTTCTTGTTTTGCATCAGTAATATATACCCAAATAATAGGATATGGGATTGTTCATGAACTGCACATGAGTGTGTACAACTTTTAAGCTAACATTTGTTAACTTTTTCGTGCAAGTTTACTAATATTGTATGTTACTAGTAGCATATGTGTCTGGTGAGGATTACGATTTTTAGAGCGAGAAGTGGTAGCCAGGGGTTTTATGGGACTTGATAAGAAAAATAGACACGATCAAAGGCTTCACACCCTTGTGTTGGCTTCACACTGCATTTACGTGCGGGAATCCAAATTTAGCCTTTCCTTTTCATTGTTTGTGAAGTTTCTTCACCTACTTTATCCACTTTAGCATGTCATTCTACATCAGTTACCATGCTTGTTATTGAAACAAATAAAATATACTGCAGTTAATATTCTCACCATACAAACACATTTTTCTCAGGAGTGTACCAAATTTTGCGGAATGCCCCTGGGCAACATAACTGCATGCAATCTCTTATACAGCTTACGTTGATTGTTGCTTTTGTAATAGGGCTTTAGAGGCAAAAATACAGTAGGTGCTAGCAGTACAAATTCCTTTAGCGACGATGAAGATACCAGGCAGTTGCTTTCAACTTCAAAGCCTGCTGGCCGAGGAAGAAAAGGAGCTGGGGCATCTAAAGCCTCTCAAGATGCAGCTAAGCTCAGTAGAAGTGGACCTTCTAAGAGAGGCAGGGGAAGAGGCTCTGGTGGTTTAAAGCAGACGACCCTTGATGCAGCTATGGGAGTGCGCCATTCTGAGAGGTCTTTCTTGGGTTTATTTTACATTTCTTTTATTCTATTAACCTCGTTGAGCAATTACAGCTATTAATGATTGGATTGGATACGGTATCTAAATCCATGGCTTCCTAGCGCATTAAATATTCTATTGATTTCACTTTTCCCTACTTAGCTCAGAGAAGGTCCAGGATTTATATATGGTTTAATAGTTAAGTAGTACATTCAAGACATAGTGGGACCTGGAGATTTTTGTCTTGATAGTTTTACTATTTACAGCTAGCATCAACAATAAGGAGTATTTTGAAATCAAATTATCAGAATTTTTACAATAAAATTCATGTTTTTATGTTTTGGTTATTCTGCATGAGAATGGATCTTTAAAAAAAAAAGAACAGATTTTGACCTCCGTCTGCTGACCATAACTCTGTTGGGCATCATCTGCGGAATCCTTGCTTTGACATGGTACACAGTGGCAAACTTTTTTCCTTGTGCAGATTAATACCGATGTTAACATAACAATAATGTTTAATGTTATACTCTTTCTCTCATTAGGCTAAGGGCATATAGCGTAACACATAACGCAGGTTAAATGTTTTGTTATTTTTTAAATTTAACAACAAATATAAAAATGTCCATAATAAATTTAAAAAAATTTGAAATATAAAAAATTAAAGTTTTAATAAAACTAAAATTCAATACAGGACAGTCTAGTTTACTAAGAAGTACCACAATAGATGTCCATGTATATTATCGCGAATTTACACATCTTGTTGAAAATTTCACATTCACTACATTTTATGCAACTCTTTTTCTTCGACAAAGTTACATATTATGTAACTCGTTTTTGTCAACGTTGATTAATCAATCAACACATGCATAATATTCACTATTATTTACGACATGTCGTATGCAACTGCATGCTCATATTAACAGTCAGATACTTCTACAAGCGTGTGTGTGTGTGTATTCAGTTGATCCCAAATTTGTTGCCCACCATCTTCGTAGGTCGATTGACCGATATGAAAGATTTACCATTTCATATGCTTTCTATGATTGTTTTTTAGGAATTTGTTTATGGTTCAGTTGGTGTATACAAATCTATATAAATCCTTATCAAGCTTAATATCAGGTTATAACCTTCAGGAGTCCAAGGACATTTGTTCCTGTCAATCTAGCTATATTAACACCACCACCACCACCACCAAAAACACACACACACAAACAACCGGAAAAAAACCACCTCCCATCCAAACACATGCACAAACAAATCCCCACCCACCCTTGTGAGTATTTCTTATGACAGGCACATTTATGTACAAACTCCTGACATATGGTTGTGACTTGGCATATTATGTTGCAGATCAGCTTCTGTCTCTGCATCAGCTGCAGTTAGAAGCATTGCAGAAGAAGAGGTACAATCTCCTTCAAGCGAGGAGACAGAGAAGTTTGAAGCAAATGAAGTTGCTGACAATTCTGTATGTTATATCCATTTCGGTGTCTTGCATAGTTTTATCTTCTTTATACATTGATAAAAAAAAACTAACTTTTTTGCTATCATATTGTTTTATTTTCTTTTTCATATATTCCCTTCTATTTTATCTTCTTGTTAAAGGATCTCGAAGAAACTGGTCGAGGGAAGGGGCGAAAAAGAGCTGCTCCTAGAGGAAGAGGTAGAGGCACTTCTACTTCAAAGAGGGGGAAAAAGTCAGATATGTCTTCCGTCCATAGTATGTTCATGAGCAAGGACAATGACGACGACGACGACGACGATGATGAGAATGCCAACAGATTAAAAAAAGCCCAGACTCGGGTAACTAATCTTTCTTATTCTCCCATCCATTCTTCTGATTGTATGGTAACTCGGCTGTATTCTGAATTTTCTTAGAGTATTATAGCTAATATATCAACCAAAAAACAAAAACAGAAACCATCTATTATATCTCGAGTTTAACAAATCAACAATGTAAGGACAAAAAAGACAAACTAATCCGTATATAGGAGCAAGGCATTTATACTGAAAACTGCAATATGGCTGCCAACTTATAAAGGACGTAGGTGCTGGCTGTTCTTTACTAGCAGGCATCAATTATGTGCAAGTGGATTAGGTCGAGCCTTGTATCTAGCCGGAGCAAAATCCAATTATAGTTGGTATGTTGGATTTTTGTTCTACATTTTTTATGGATGGAGTCCTTTTGGATTGGACAGATTCATTATAGATATTATAGTCTATATCTTCACCTTTCAAGCTTGTTTTGAAGGATGGCACTGGATATCCTTTCTGAGACCGAATAGTAGGATCATAATGGAATGCAATAGTAGGTATTTTGGTTAGATGAAACAGTAGAATCATACTGGAAGTGGGAGATAAAATGATCGATGATAGAAGGCCATGCTGATAATTTAACTAAGAAAATGACCCTTGATAGAGCTGAATGTGTGAAAAGATGCATATAATTGAATCCTAGAAGTTTAGATTTAGTTGTTTTCGTTATACTAGTGATAGTGCAGAAACTCGAGTTGAATATCTTATTTAAGAAACATAATGAGCAGTATTCCTGTATTCATTCACCATAAAGGAAGAAAAAGAAATAAATTTTGAAAAAAAAAGGAGAGACTAGAATGTCAATTATCTCATGAACTGAAAACTACTATTTTTTCTGCCATTCTTTGTACTTTTTCACTTCCCTTCTCTTTGTAACTTAACAGGTAACAAGGAACTATGGTGCGATCCGAAAGAGATGATTGCTCTCAAGCTCACGAAATCGAAGGATATTTCATTGATGAGGTTCAAACCAGTATAACGAGCTCTCAAAGGGGTAGGGTGGAGATTTTGAGTCACTATTTTGCCCTCCTGTGCTAAATGTGAAATATTGCTTGTATATTAATTTCTATGCAAAAAACTTTTCTTAAGGAGATTAGCTTTTATTGGCCTAAGATTTTGTCTTCACTGTATGCACTGATTATCTTCTCATTGGTGAAAGATGAAAATTTTATTTTCACCTCAGTATTTAGTGAAGTTTTTTTGGAAAATGTTTGAATAGAATCGTCAGAAAAGCTTGGAAAATGAAGAGGTAGGATGAATAGTCACAACGATAGTTTACTTCCCATGGAGGCATGGAGCATACTTTTTTGGGTTTTTGGCATATCCGTCAAATCTTTCATGCTTGCAGAACTACCCATGAAATCTTGATATTTGTAAAATTCACCCCCAATTATCTCACATTGATTTCTTCTACCCTTCTCACTTAATAATTTTAATTTAAAAATGGGGAAAAGGCGCAAACATATTGGAAATTTTGCCGTAGATCTGTTTAGAGACCTACATTGTTAAGTTAGAGGGTAGAAAGACCCAATATGCCAGTTTTGGGGAGTAATGTTGCAAATTACAAATATTTAGAGGATAAATTTGCAAATATAGAAGATTGAGGTGGTATATATGCAGAAAACCCTTTTTTTTTTTCCTTCTTACAAGTGTGTAGCAGGAAATATTTTCATTTGACATCGTATATCTAAGAATTCCGCTCCCAGCATCGGATACTTGGAAATTTTGCATTATCATATACGATAGGGATATTGACTCTGTTGCCAAATGATTTACAAGAATAAGCTATTAATACATATTTGAGTAATAAGGTCCACATGTATCCATATGACAATTCATTCAGGATGGACCTAATTTAGTGCTGTATATATTTCTTGATAGTTTATTTAGCAACATATGATGCTAATTTATATCATTTCTTTTAGCTATTTTTATACATATTACATTAATTTTTTTATATGTATTGCGTTAAAATAAAAATAAAAAAGTGTGATATTTTAAATATACTTCTCGAAATTGTCAATGTCTGGAGGAGGAGGAAGATGATAGAAACCATGTAACACGTTAACATAAGTGGTGACAACGATGATTCTTTGTGATGATTCTCGTGCCGATGACATGACAATTGTTTGTGACGATGGAGAGCATGATGATAGTGCTAAGTCGTGGTGACAAGTGATTCCTATTAATCTTCTTCTTCTAAAATCCGAAGTCAATATAAATAAGAAACTAATTTTGATTTACCTGGGTCAAATCCAAATCTAAAAGCCTTCAAGTACGGTTCGAATTACTTATAAATTTGTTCATCATAGTGAAAAATGTGTGTATAAATTCATAATTAACGGTAAAAGGTCTAATCCAACATTAGTCTAGATAAATCAATAATGTTACTCATAATAGGCATTATCTTATAAGTTGCAAAGAAAATGACATCTTATTGAATTAATCCAACAGTTATAAGTACTATGATTTAGCATCATCTAACCAAAATGTATGATGACATTTATAGGGATTCTATATATAATTGTATTTTTATATTATAGGTATAATAATAATATAGTTTGGATACTAGGATTCATCATTTTTTTTACCCTCAATTTCCTTACACTTTAGTGTTTGGCAAACAACCGGACCAATTGTGGTTCGATTGTTTTAGTTTAGGGTCAGTTTGGCAATCATCTCAAATATGGGCTGGGATTAATCCTGGCATAGTTTTATAAAGAACTGATTCTCTTTTAATCCATGAGGGGCTGAATAAAAAAAATTCGGTTTAAGTGGGGTTTTTTGGCTTAGAAAAATCTCTCAAAATAGGACCAGGTTAAACCTGACCCTGTTTTTGATGGGTTACCAAATAGACCCTCCCCTGACCAAGTTAGGATTGGACCACCTCCTACATGGACCGATTCTAACATGGTTAAAAACTTAATCAGGTTAGCATGAGTTTTGCCAAATAGGCAGAGTAGATGAGGGTTAAAATTAAAAAAAACTCCTTTTTGGTAGGAAGTTCTTAGAGAATAAGGTGAAGCAGAATAAAGTAAAGTTGGAGGGACACAAGAGTGAGAAAAAAAAAAACGTGTACCTCCCTTACTCACTCTCCAACCATATAAGAACCATAAAATTTATACATCTCATTTATCACTACCTCACCTTACATTACAAAAACAAATTACATCATATGTAGCCGTGGACTCCAATCCTAACGGATCCCACCCGCATAAGCGTATCCGAACTCCTATTAAAAAGCATCAACCTCCGCTCATCGCCACGTGTTCCTCCAAAAGAGGTCCTTAAAAACCCTAGGTTTCAATTTCTTTAGTAAATCCCCCATTTTCGTGCCGCCGATCCGAAGAAACCCTAATTTCAACAGACCATCGCCGGCGCATAGAGATGACGTCGACGACTGTGATGTCAGAAACAGATCATGAGGTAAATTTTCGTTTCCTTATCCGATCAATCCTAAATTTGGGCAAAAGAACTGAATTGATCGATGATTTTGTTTGGTGATCAGATGGGAGGAGAGATTAAGAAACCAATTTTTAGGGATATTAGGCGGTATTACTGTGAATACTGTGGAATCTGCAGATCGAAGAAGTCTCTCATCAGATCTCATGTCCTTACTCACCATAAGGTATAATAACCTTGATTTTTGAATTTTTTTTTCTTTTGCATTTTGAACTTGATCGCAAGAGTTGAAATCAAGTAAGAAGCTCTGATCTTTATTATTCAAATTTCATGATAATTGGTCTTGTTTGAGTTGAATCTAGCAGATCATATAATTTAATTTGTTAAAAATTCAGCTATTTTTTTACCTGTATACCCCAAAATCAACCTTATTTGCAAATATACCCCTAAATTCTAGATATGTGCTAATTTACCTCCCGATTCCATCAGAAGTTACGTTCAGGAATATTCCAAGGGTATTCCTATTTGTTCTCTTGTGGGGTGTCAGTCAATTGGAACATTTTCACTAGAAGTGGGATAATTGTTAAAGTGGGACAATTTTTGAAAGTAGGATATTTTAGTGGAATAATTGGGAACAATTTTGTAAAGTGGGATATTTTGATAAAAGATGTGGGATAATTTGTGATAATCAAGAAGTATACAATTTATGGATTTTGATGATATAACTACTATTTATATTTTTAAACTTACTATTATTTAATATATTTATTAATAATTATTTAATATAATGTTAGTTATTGTTGAATAGCATTTGGTTAGAATACTATATATTGTTATTAGTTTATTATAATAATAGTTAATGATTTTTATTTTTATGAATTATTATAGTGCAAGTCTAAACAATTAAAATTTTTTCTACTTCCTTTTCCACTCCTAAATCTCTTACCCTTGTCTCTCAATTTCAATAATTTTTAACTATGGATCTATGATTTATTTACTTTACAATAATTATATAAATCTAATATTTAGGAAGAAAAAGAAAATAACATATGAAGAGTAGTAGGAGGAGAGGCGGTCTAATCTGATAGCATAGTCGATGATGTCATGACCATCGAAGGAAGAGAGGGTGGAGAAAATAAAAGAAGTATAAAAAGAAAAATAAGAAATAAAAAGGAGAGTTCTAGTTTTTACCAAGTAGTTCTAGCCTAAAACTTGGGACAATTTGAGAGACTAGAACTCATATTTGGGATTCTTTTAACCATTATTTCAGTTCTAATTTTGTTCTAGTCTAGTTGACTTACACTATAAAATTTTATCCTAGTTCTTGTTCTAATTGACTAATACTATAAGATTTTATCCCACAAATTATCCTAGTTCTAGTTCTTAGTTTTACTTGACTAACCCTCCTAGTTTAGCTAAAATTTCCCCTTTACACCATTCAAAAACTAACAACATAAATTTGGGTTCAATCTTCTAAAAGCGGTGTGCCTTAGCGCCTCAGGCACTCCGGCGAAGTGATCTTTTAACTTAGCGCCTTGAGTATTGCCAGGCGATGAAAATTACTAAGGCGAGCGTTTTGGCGCCTCAAGATCTCACCTTGGTGCCTCATGACCTCGTCTTGGTGCCTCAGATGCTCAAGGCGTGACGTGTTTGTCTCTTTTTCAAAATTTTGAGGGTGCAAAAGATGTCCAATATAGTAAAGTTTATTTTTGTTAAATATTTGTGTTTCTTTTTTTCTTGGTCGATTTTATCACTATTTTTTCGTTGTTGTGTACTTTATTACCTATATCATTCTGAGAACATGCCACAATTTGAACCTTAAAGTTCAAAGTTTGCTGCTTAATTATTTTTGTTAGCAGTTACCAGACAATATTACTATTCAGTATTTGTTATTTGCTACTTCATTTAGATGGTTTATGACATACTAGATTCATGACTTTGAAAATTTGCCTGTGATTAATTTGTCTTATTGCTATTTATTGATTGATATTTGCATATCATTTGTAATCATTATGAATTTTTTAGTATTTATCGCCTTGGTTCACTTAGGTAGTCGCCCTTTTCGGCGCTTCTCGCCTCAGGCAACATATGTCCTCATTGCCTTGACTTCGCCTTTTGCTTTTAAAACACTGTTTGGGTTATATTTTAACTCAATGCCGCATAGTTGGGAGGGTAAATTAGCAAATATCTAGGTTTGGGGTGTAAATTTGCAAATATGGTCGATTAGGGGGGTATATAGGTAAAAAATCCCAAATTCAAATGATTGGGAGCTGAAAGCTTTACGATTCAGAAGTTATTTTGTGTATATTTAACTCTCGGTAAACTAGAAATTTTTTATAATTAATTGTATTGTTAAGTTGAATGGGACCAGTGGATTTTACTTCTTTTAAACTATTTTTCGACTGCTTTAGTTGTTTCTTACATAAGATAATATATATTCAGGATCAAGTTGAGGAGGCAGAGGCTGGTGATAACAATTTCGAAATAAACAAGGGCAAGAAGGTGAAATACACTTGCAAAGAATGTGATGCAAGTTTTAGGAAACCAGCTTACCTGAAACAACACATGCAGGGTCACTCTCTCGAGGTGATTACTGCTTTCATGATTTCTTTTATCAACTTCATAAAAATTATTAGCTATGTATCTATAAACTTTGATTGATTTCTTCTGAATTATTTTGCTATTGAATGAAGGCAGAATTTAATTTTGGTTATTCTTCCTTGTTGGTTATAATCCAGTGCTGTTTTCATGAAATCACTTCCAAGGAAGCACTGTTGTTTATCCTGGACTTCTAACAGGAATGCTCTCTTTTTTTTGGCCATCAAGTGTGATGTAATACGTGACTGGTGTACTTGATTAACATCTTTGTTTGTTCGCAATCCCACAAAGTCCCATGTATAACTTCTACAAGGTTTTTGTTGTACAATGACAACAACAACAACAACAAAGCTTTATTCCAATTTTTGGGTCAACTACATGAATCCTATCTATCCTTTCATTAACAGTTACTATTAGTGTAATTTAAGATTTATTCTGAGAAGAGGGGTTGGTTTATTTTGTTAATTTTGATAGATTATTTTGATTAAATTTATTATGAGATTAATTCCATCCGTGGATGGTTAGTTATATTTAAAAATAGAAGAATTTTGAAAAAAAGATCATTTTTGAAAAAAATATTAGCAAAACCGACATTTTTTGAAAATATTTAGCAAAATCGACCTCTTTTTGGCCACGTCATCTCGGCTGGCCAAAAAGAGGTCGATTTTGCAAAATATCGACTTTCAAATACATGAGACTAGCAGTCTCGTGTAATTACTAATTAGTGGTTGCTAATTACGGTTAATTTGAAATGGTAGTCCCGTGTGCTTTGTGCTGAAATGGTTAACGAGAACTAATTATACGGGACTACTAGTCCCGTGTATTTTAAAGTTGATATTTTGCAAAATCGACCTCTTTTTGGCGAGCTGACCAAAAAGAGGTCAATTTTACTAATATTTTCACAAAAAGTGTCTATTTTGCTAATTATTTTGTAAAAAGGTACTTTTTAAAAAATCTCCTAAAAAATATTTGAAATGCCAACTTGAGAGTTCTCTAAATTGGTTGTTTGCTCTTGATTGTATTGATCTTCAACTTATCCTTTTGCAATGCTGTCTCTCCACTGAAGTTTTGGTTTAATTGATGTATCCCAATTGTCTATTGTTAAGTTGATAATGCTACAAATGATTTTCTTAGTCTTAGCAATTTCTGGGTCATATAAATAATCTTATGCATCCCAGGGGCCCCAATATAGTGATTTTATATGTCCTTTTCTAGATAGAAAGTTAAAAGTGGATTGGTAGATTTGCATGACTGGAAAGTCTTGAAACATGTATTTTTATGTCGTTCAAGAACAGTGAACGAATGTATGTTACTTGTTGAGATATAACAAATTGAAGTAGTAAATTAAACTGTCATATTATTCTTTAAAGCTTAGACTGGTGGGATTGAAAGAAATGGTTTTGCAGGTTATAGGTTTTTGAGTGACTTTGTTGGTGTTAAAGTGCCTTTGGTAAAGCGTGAAGCATTGGATCCCATATAAAGAACTCCAAAATGCAAGAGGCAGGTATATCTTTTCTTGAATGGACTAGTATCAGGTGGGGGACCTCCTGAGAAGCTCCATCAAGACAGCCTCAATTCACGCCATATCATCCTATAAGGTTTGCCCTTGTCTGGAATACTTGTTTTAGTTATATTAATTGCATTATTGTGTGTATTTTCATGTAGTTTTCTAGATATAGTGATTCATATACAAGGACATTATATATAGTTTCCTGCATTGAAAGTGGATTGGTGGATTTGCATGACTGGAAACTCTTGAAATATGTATTTTAATGCTGTACAAGAACAATGAATGTATGTATGTTGCTTGCTGAGATACAACAAATTTAAGCAGTAAATTAAACAGTCACATTACTCTTTAAAGCTACATATCGACTGGTGGGATTGAAGGAAATGATTTTGCAGGAGTATTATGTTGGTGCTCAAACACCTTGGATAAAGCGTGAAGCATTGGATCCCATATAAAGAACTCCAAAATGCGAGAGGCAGGTGTTTCTTTTCTTGAATGGACCAGTATCAGGTGGGGGACCTCCTGAGAAGCTCCATCAAGACAGCCTCAATTCACGCCATATCTTCCTATGAGGTTTGCCCTTGTCTGGAGTTCTTTTTTTAGTTATATTGATTGTGTTATCGGTACAGATTTGCATAATATATCTCTATATCGTGTTCTGGTATTCCTTTTTGATTGTTTTGTGACCTCGCCATTATAATATTCTGGGGAATACAGTGTAGTGTATCTCTGAATGCCAGTCGTATGGTAGTACTACACATATTAATCAAAAATTTGTTTTAATAGGAATCTTTTGGAAAAGCTGAAGAGAGTAGTTATCCTGAAATCAAGTTTAACTACCCTTGTATTGCATATGCCAAACCGCCATAATGGTATCTTATTGCACCTAATTGTCAACCTACTTTTATCCTTTTTTTGCTCTCTCAGATGTACAAATGAAACAAAAAGTTGTTTGTTGCAATATGATATCATTGCGTTTTGGATCTACTTGATACCTTTGATGTTCAATATTGGATATTTTTTCGAACATGCCAACTTCAGAGTGGTCTCGTTTCTTATAACAGAGGCCTTTTACTTGCCCGATTGAGGATTGCTACCTTAACTACAGACGAAAAGACCATCTGAATCGTCATTTACTTAAGCACCAAGGAAAACTATTTGATTGTCCCATGGAAAACTGTAAGAAAAGGTTTGCTTTTCAAGGAAATATGACAAGGCATGTGAAAGAAATGCATGGTGATGAGTCTTCTTTGGAGGGTGAAAAACAATATATTTGCTCGGAAGTTGGATGTGGCAAGATGTTTAAGTATGCATCAAAATTGAGGAAGCATGAGGATTCACATGGTAAGCCGCTCTTGCTTGCAAATGTTTTTTTTACCATTCACCACCCTCTGATATGGTCTACTTTCATTAAACTGGCATAATAATTTTCTATGTTTATGATGATAAAGATTATTCTGGTCTTCAGACTAATCTCTAGTTCTTTTTTTTATTCATCAGACCCTTTTCTGTGTATATGAGTTATCTATCACCCTCTTCGATGGCAAACACTTTGTTAAACTGGCATAACAATTTTCTATGTTTAGGATGATAAGAGATCTTTAGAGTCTTTTGACAAATCTCTAGTTACTTTATGGTTATTCATTAGAACCTTTACTGTTGAATCTTTCTGTGTTTATTTAATATATACTGAAATTATAGCAACCCCCAACACCACACACTCACAAAATTTACTATTCTTTAATGTCCTTCAACAGTTAAATTGGACTATGTGGAGGTCATTTGCGGTGAGCCAGGCTGTTTGAAAGCATTCACTAATTCTGATTGCCTGAAAGCGCATATACAATCCTGTCATCGACATGTTTTATGTGAGATTTGTGGGACTCAGCAGCTGAAGAAAAACTTTAAGCGCCACCTACGCATTCATGAAGGCAATGTTGAGACTGAGAGGATTAAATGCAACTTCCAAGGTTGCCAATACACATTCTCAAATGTAAGATTCAGAGCTTTCTTCATTATATTTCTGTTTCTTTGATGTGAAGCAAACTGGTCAAAAAACTTTGGGAGATTACTAGTTTCTGAGATTATTTACTCTTTCCAATCTTTAGAACCTATTCATCACATGGTTTTCATGTTTATACAAGGTATCTACATTTCCATATGGGAAGTAAATTATGCAAGTAAAACAAAAATCAAATTTGTTGATTGAAAATCAATGGAAGATATGCATGTCGTACATACTTATATTGGTTATAATAGCTTTCTGTTTTATATTTGTTTCTTGAAACAATCCAAGATCAAAGCTTCCAAACATTTCTTTACATAAATGAGGTGGTAGTATTCTTTTATTTAAAGATGTTTGTTTGCTGTTCATCATGGCTTAAGGTCTTATTTTGGCTATTTGCAGAGATCAAACCTCAATAAGCATGTAAAGGCTGTACATGAAGAGCTTCGGCCGTTCCCTTGTCAATTCTCTGGATGTGGTCAAAAGTTCTCTTACAAACATGTCCGGGATAATCATGAGAAATCTGGTGCTCATGTTCATGTACTGGTAAGTTAGTGAACCTCATAAGGGGTGAAGGAGTCGGAAATAATTCTGTCTGGATTTAATTGCAATAATAGAACTAAGGGGTCTATCCACAATTGGGTGATAGTACATGTGGTAAGTTAGTGAACCTCATGACTTATCTTTATGTTCTACATAATGCAGAGAGTTCATAGTTTATCAAATTGACAGGTGCGACCGTCAATTGATAGTGTACCCGATTATGAGGTCTTGAGTATGTACGGTACAGTAGTAAGTGTCAGCCAGGGCTCGGATAAGTCCTATGTGATTCATGTAGCATCTCATAGGTTTGGCATTGTCATTTCATTGATTTTAGGGTTAGTTGCGGATAGACCTGCTGTTCTATAGCCCAGTTGCGGACAGACCAGCCTTAAAGGAGAAAATTGTTTTTTGACAAATAAATCCCATAAGGGGTGAAGGAGTCGGAAATAATTCTGTCTGGATTTAATTGCAATAATAGAACTAAGTGGTCTATCCACAATTGGGTGATAGTACATGTGGTTTATCGGAAATTAACACCTGATTTTATAACTCTAGTGAAGTGAAAACTATAAACTGGGCAGTCAGTGTAGCAAAGGAAGGATCCTTGTATCGTTGCACAAATCACAAAACCTCTGTTTTGCATTGATCTAAGCATAGTCAATTCTTGATGTACCGAATATGGAAGTGCACTGGATATTGAAGTGCATCGAATATGGAACTAAATCGTTGAATAGTTTCTTCCACTGAAGGAGGACAAAATCTAATGATAACTCAGACACTATCATTAATTAGTAATGATAACTATACTACAAATTTTGTATCACTCTCATACTACAAGATACAAAAAATGCAGGGTCCTTAAAATCCCATGATTTTTCATAGCAGTTCACGAGAAGGATTATGCAATTGTGTCTTGTAGTGTGAGAGTAGTATGAAAGTCGTAGTCTACTAAACATTACTGTCTTTTATAGTTATAGATATCATAGCAATCACATGATTTTTCCTCATTTCGTCCACAATGGCACGAGTTTTCATACTAACTTTGTTTTTCTGACTGAACCTTTCCAAAAAACCCACAAATCTCCAGAGTCGCAAATGCCCCTTCCCCACCCCCAACAACACACACACACAACCCACCCATGCACACACCAAAAAAAAAAGGGAAAAAATATTTTCCCAAAAAAAAGGAAAAAGAAAAAAAGCATCCGAGAAATCAAGGAGAGAAGATGAGAAATGAAGGAAAGAACATAATTGGATAGATGATAAGGTCTTCCAATTGCAAGGGACACTTTTTTGAAGGTTTTGTGGGAAAGTTCTAACTTGTGGGTAGCCATTTATACCTCCTAATCTTTTTATTAGCACAGATCACATTATTTTTCTATCAAGTTGAGAGGTCGTGATTCGTGAGGATCACATGATGGTATACTTTTTTGTGATCAATTTAGCGTAGCGGGAATTTGGTTTTTTGTTAAGAGGTTAATGAGTGTCGTATGTCATACGAGGGGATTCCTCATACGCAATGATGTGGCTCAATCTCAACTAAGTGTTAAGAGGACTACCCCCTTCTATTCACTTTGGTTGAGATTTGAGCCACATCATCTTCATATGAGGAAATCCCGTCATATGACAAGGATACCTTTTTTTTGTCTGTGGCTAAACTAAGGGAAAACATTACTATTACATGATTCTTGTGTGATATCTCAACCTTATGAAAAATCACCAATTTGACTGAAGTTCAACAAGTATAAGTGATATTAAAAGAGTTAAGGATATAAGTGGGCACACTCCCCAGTAGCGGAAGTGCCATAATTAAACCCTATATTGTTGGACTTTTTTTATTTGTTACATACATGCGTGGTAAGTAAACTTGTTTTTGATTGTTGTTAAGTTTGCTTTTTATTTCAGGGTGACTTCTTGGAAGCTGATGAGAGGTGGCGTTCAAGGCCAAGGGGTGGAAGGAAGAGGAAGAATTTTTCAGTAGAAATGCTAATGCGAAAAAGAGTTGCACCCCTTGATCAAGATTCTGCTGTAAGCGATGGAATCAACTACTTGAGATGGTTGCTTTCGGATGATCAGTAGATACAAGCTCAAAGTTATACAAAAAATAGTTTATATATATGTACATGCATGTATACCAACAAAGTTTTTGGTGTCTGTTTTGTGAAATGTAAATACGGAAATGGACAAGTTAGTTGAAATCTCTTAATATATCTGTTATTAAACTAAGCGGGCATTGACAGTTTTTATTATCTAAGCTATTATTTGATTACTAGATGTAAGGACCTTCAGAAAGAAGTTTTCTACATTGCGCCACGATCAGATTAAGAAATTGTAGAGGATATCTACAATAAACCAGAGAAATTCTCCAATGCTTTAACCGGCAACAGGAAAATTCTGTCCAATTGGCTTGTTGGTGCCAGATAAACATTCGTGAACCTATACTTTGAACGTTTTGTGGCGGAATCCCTGCTAACATTGGGCAAATTGTTGCCGATAAAAAGTCTTCCCATCTTAGAAACAAATGAACTCATTCACAAGTTTTACAGCTAAATTCACAAGTTTCTCTACCTGTTAGCGTTCTGCCTCTCCAGCCTCAAGGCTCATGGCCGAAGATCTCATTACCTGTTGAACGATCAATAAGACTCTTGAAAGTAACATCTCAAAGAGTAATACAACTCATGTAGACTGAGTTTACACCATACAAAACACGAGTCTAGTTCATGCCAACACAGAGCTTAGAACAGTAGTAATACAACTCGTGTAGACTGAGTCTAGACCATACAAAGAAAGAGATAGAAAGATTAAATTCATGAAAGTAACATCTCAAAAGTTTTCTACATCAAGTATATATACTTTATACAACTTATATGCATGCACACACCCAAAACACCTCCCAAACGTGCGAATAACACACTTATGCGCATAAAATAATATCATGGAGAAAAGCGGGGAAAAAAAATACAATGCATCAATAGGTTTAGTCTATCAGATATCTTATTCCTATTTTCTCAAGCGCCATCGTAGTTTCCACCATTTTCTACGAGTCTTCTTCCTATCTGAAATCGCCTTCTTCCTATCTGAGACCACAAGCTTACGAATTCTTTTCTTTGCATCTTTTAGCTGACCATTGTAAACCTTCTTCCATTTAAGAAACCGAGATTTCAGCTTCCGGAGCTCTTCCTCAGGTTTTGTACTCGAGAATGGTTGCTTTGCCTCAACAATTACTCGAGCTTCATCTTCGAAATCCTGTTTCCTCTGCTCAAACTCTCTTACCAAGGGACTAACAGTATTCTGTGTGCTGTCAGAGTTTTTTCCTAGTCCACCATTTGATCCAGGTTGGTGAGTGTTCTTTACTGCCTGCAGATTCATATACAAAAGAATGCAAAATCGATCAAAAACAAGGGTTAATTTCAGATCACCCCCTGGAGTATGCAAAGTTTGGTCACTTATACTCCCTAAAATGTTTTTTAGCACTCATACCTCGTGAACTCCAGATGACATTATTTCTCCCGTTTGGTTGAGATACACATGGGAATCAAGTGCGATAAATTATCTTTTCCACTCGGTTTAACTAGAAAGGATTAAACTTTCCTCTAACTTGAGGGAAAATAGTAATTCCATCAAAGGTTCATGGATTGTAAATAAAATTATTTGGGCAGGATAAGTGGCCACCACCATAGTACAGAAAGTGCATATTACAGATTTTTGTAATTATTTCGAAAAAGGCTCAAATTACAAACTTTATATGTGTTTAAAACAATATTTAACAGCTGTTTGGCCATTAGTAATTCTTTTAGATAATACAGTAAGTCTTTTGTTTATGGCACCTAATGCACTTGAGAAAAAAAATAGTGAAGCACTTAATGCATTTACATGAATTTTGATAAACCCAATGGCTAGTGTTAAATATTTTCTGAAATATCACCAAACATTTTATCTCAATACAGACATGTAAACCAAGAAACAACTGAATGCTGAACTACATTTAAGTTTGGTATTTTTTTCCCATGACCATACCCACCCACCCCCCCCCAATCCACAACACAACCAAAAGAAAAAAAAAACACCCAACAAAACAAAAACAAACCCAGAAGGCGTTGCACAAAGCAAAGAAACCTTTTTTTCAAATAAAAAAAGAAAAGGAAAAAATCTCGAAGAAAAGAAAATTTTTTTTACAAAAAAGAAAGGGAAAAAAAGAAGAAGCAAACTTAAGATTCAAGGTTCTGGATTATTGGGCATGGTTCTTCTATAATTTGTATACTACTTTTGACAGAGATCCAAAACTATACAACACTTTTAATTTGAAGAAAAGATCCTGACCTGTCAAATACAAAATTCTACATCTTCTTCTAATAGCAAGAAGGAAACTGTAACCAGTAACTATAGGGATATGACAAGCGCATAATAGAAATTCACCTGCAAAGATGTTACTTGTTTCTGCCATGACTCCTGCATAGACTTCATTGCTGCCTCATTGTCTGAACATTTCATCTCATACTCCATAAGTTGCTTTTTCAAAAGAACATTTTCCTCCTCCTTTTGTCTCAGTGCCAGTCCAGCCTTTAAAACCTGCATCTCAAGTTCCGCCAATGCTGAAGCCCCAGTCTGAACATTCACCTTGTCAGTATCCCTCCATTAGCAAACAACTCAATTTTGTTCATATTTGTCACAAAATTTGGGTAAGTGGTTTCAAGTTAGGAATCCTCGCACAAATATATGAATAAGCAACTAGTGTTCCTAGTTCTCCTATAGAAAGGTGAAATGAACTTACTAGAGAATAAATATGACTACTGCTATTAATTTATAGAAAAACAAACTGATCAAAAGGATAGCTACAGCCTGCAAACTACATGGTGCATAAACCTTTCTGACAAGTAAAAGTTTCAAAGTCATTAAACTATACATGTTACTATCATATTAA
Organism: Asparagus setaceus; assembly: GCA_012295165.1. Lineage (NCBI taxonomy): Eukaryota > Viridiplantae > Streptophyta > Magnoliopsida > Asparagales > Asparagaceae > Asparagus > Asparagus setaceus. The sequence continues at coordinate 19,500,325 of CM022704.1, read as the reverse complement.
GATTATAAAGATTATGTCAAACAGGTTGAAAAGCCGAATAAGAAAAATGTCTGATGCAAGGGTAAATTGAACACAGGTACTTTTAATGTGAATGAATCACACAACTTGAACCCATTAATTTTGTGTCAGGTTCAGGTCGGATTCACAATTCAGGTTGAGATTGATACCTTAAAGTTTGAGGCTTTGGGCCATACCCTATAAATGGAAAGACCATTTCAGATATCTGAACTGAAACATAGATGCTAAGTTCCATTCAACATCGATGTTATTATTACCTTTTTTTTTGCCATCTCCACCCACTCAATGAATCTACCTATGGCAATCACCAGTGGCTTCACAGTTGGTATAATATATATGGTTTATGTAAGAAACAAGGTGTTCAAATGGTGTTTTTTTACTACATGTTCGGTTATTCTATATAATGTGTTTGTTAATCAAGTTATGCAAAGTAATAAGAAAAAAGAAGAAAAAAGAAAGAGAGTGATATAAAAAAAACTTTCACGCTGCAACTACAAAAGGAGATTGCTGGCTATAAGAAAATTTTCATGTTCACCATGTGATGCTTTGAAATTCAAGATGCAAGAACAAGCAGCACAAGAAATGATAGAAGAATAGGTAACTAAAATTTTCTATTTTTGTATAGAATAAAGTACCTTGTTTGCTTGATTCTGGACTGCCTCTTGAATAACTATTTTATAATATGTCTTCGAACCTTTTAAGCTTCTCCTCACCAATGAACCACGGATAACTGCAAGATGAAGGAAATGAGTAAGTTAACAAGATGGATGCTAGTCAACAGAAAATAAGGGTTGAAAATCATCTGTGTTACGACTTACTCGGTTGCTATGTAGGTAGTCAGGCATTTTCTGTCTTGATAATTTCAGTTTTCACCCAAAAGATAGTAATAAAATAGATTAAAATAAAAATTTCCTTTTAATTTAATACCATAAGACAATATGATCCAGGTACTGTAAATTAATCCAAAATGTTTCTTTTGCCAAGTTAAAAACAATAAGGAATGACTGTACTAAGAGTGCATTAATTAAGAAAATTAAAAAAAGTTTCCTTGCAATATCCCTTTTATGTAATCAGAATAAAATAAGAAGAAAGAAACTTCTGAAAGCAATATCATTACGTTTACAATGTTGATTGTGGTTATTATGTTTATGTGTAGTTCTGCGTGTATTCTGGGGAAAAGAGGTCGATGTCAACTTCAGATCACCTAATATTCATGCGCTAATATTATCCTATCATACCTATAACTTTACCATTGAGTGCATATTGTCAAGTTAAAAACAATAATAAAGAACTGTGCGCCAAAGGTGCATGAAGAAAGAAATGGGTTCCATTGCAATATCCCCTTTATGTAATCAGGATAACATAACAAAGGGGACTTCTGAAAAAGAACTTTATATTTACAGTGTTGATTGTTTATGTGTAGTTAGGGTTGAATTCCGGGGAAAAGAGGTCAATGCAACTTCAGAACTCCTAATGTTCGTATATACTACATTATTCAATTATACATATAACTTTACCATCGACTGTACATGGCTGTGGGCTACTGAACATAGGAGAAGACTACAACAACTTGAACTTCACATATTTACCGAAAAAAGGTGTAAGTACATCTAACAATCTGATAACAGAGAAGTGGAACAAAAAATGGAATGGACATAAGGGTAAATATAACCACATGCAACAAGTTTATTCAAGTATAGGACCTATAGGTTGATGGAAAATTCCAGTTAAATTAGAAATGCCATGCTAACCTTCTAATATTCTGACAGAAGAAACAATAGATAAAAGAGTGTCGAATAGAAAGTGTAATACCAGTAATGGGTGTGTACTTGTTTGCACCAAAATTGACATTTCAGCTCATTGGGAAATTGTTCTCAAAAGGCTAAATAACCAAAACCAATTAAGTTTTGACATTGTTATTACACATTTCTAGAAACTACGGAATATATGATTTCCTTCGGCTAGTCATCAAATTTTTCCTTAGCAGTGTTTCACATGAAGTATGAAAACCAATGACCTTCCTCGTTATTGGAAAAACTAACACATTCTCATCTCTGGTTCTTACAGTCTGAGCAGTGGAAAATGGATCCAGACCTTCAAAAGTAAAAGAAGGGATTGGAGAAGAGAAAGCTAAGCATAAGCATCTATGATGCAACTTAACAATTTGCAAGTCTTTTCGTATTACAATTTCGGAAGCATGATATAGATAAAAATGAAAGCTAACATGAGACCTAAGCTATGTAAAACCATTGGTATAGTGTGGGTGAATATTCTGAAAAGACGGACACCTAGATTACCTGGAAACAATTTCCAAATCATTTAGTATAAACAAAAAGGTGACGAGTTTATGTCTTACATGACTGAAGCGTAATAGCTCCTTTCTTAAGCTCTTGAAAATGCCGATGACCTTGAAGACTACGAAGGGATTTCTGAACCCAAAGAATCCTTTGCATCGTATGGCTTCTGATGTTTTCCAGTAAAACAATCTAAAGACCACCAATTATGAAAACCATAAGATAATTTCATAGTAGGATCCAGAAAAAGAAAAGAAAGAAAGAATAGAGAGTGAAAAGAATTAATAATCATGCTGCCACAAATAACCAAATCCACAACACACATTGAGCGAACACAATGAAAAATGTGTTATAAGCAATGTCATATACAAGGGTAAGTTGTTATTATTGACTAAAATTATGATATGCTTACAAAAGAAAAACTACTTAAAAGATGTTAACGTCATCATTCTTATTAGAGTTTTTATTTTCTACGGTATATTATAATCTGCTTTAATCAAAATACATAGCAAATTTTTATGGATAACTTTCAGAACTTTAAAAGAAATACATGCCCTTCATGTATTTCCATAAACAATAATAGTTTCCAGTTAAGCCTAATCCATAGTGAATTTATTATAAGTGGATAAAAATAGTTGCCATTTCAAATCAGGAAATAAAAGTCTATGTAGGTGTCAACCTTGAATTGAATTGATTGGCATATCCACAGAATGTAAGTTCTTCATGCTATTTAATTATTATCATAAGGTACAAAATGACAACCACTGAGAAGAAATTTATGGAACAGAAAAATAGTTTCTTTTGCTGGACGCCAAAATAAACTAGATTTTTCCGGAGTTATCTCTGCAGGTTTTAATAAATTTTTGTTATTTCCATTTCAAATCAATCCAATCTTTCACAGTAATTTTTTTGACATGCTCTTTCCCCAAATATTGGCAGTCACATTACTCAATCATACAAAAACAAATGTATTCCTCAAAATATCTATGAAATAACAGCCACAAGACTTGCTCAGATCGGTCCAAGCCAATTCCAATTCACCAACAACAACACAGAACTCGTGTATAATATAAGGTACATAATATACATACACAACAAATATAATATAAGGTACATAATATACATACACAACAAATATATCAACCCTCCTACTGGGAAGTTTCGTTAATGGCTTTTAATGAAATGCTAGGGGTTTACACCTCTGTGCAGACATATGTTATAGAGGTATTTGAAGTTGACAGTATAAAGAACCCTTATTGCTCCATTCGAGCGAATATCCAATCCCAATACCCATTACAATGTTAGCCAAAGCATAATTATGCTAAGAATATGACTTTGGTTCTTAATATTTTAGCACAAAAAAGCTACTGTGAGGTTAACGTCCTCGTAGAAAACTTCTTCGTCTACCAACGCAATTCAAAGTAATCTAACAGGAGAATTATTGAATGGAGATATATATTTCAGTGCATATCATAGAGAATTAAGTGTGGAAATTGATGGGAAGGATTTTGCCTGTCCTCTGCGGAAAAACAACTTTGTGTAACCAACTTGGTACATTTCAGGAGGAATACTGAACTTCCGTAGAACAGCTAGTGCAACAAAGAGTGGATCCTCAGATGCAACATTCTTCAGAAGGAGAAATCCATATCTGAATGGAAACTTAGGTAAATAGGCATTCATAAATTAAGCAATCTTGTCATGAGCACAAGAAAGAATATTACCTCTCAGCAAACTGATAATGTGTCATCCGAGTTTGATAGCCTAACCTTGATATCCTGGCAGCCTGAAGAACACCACAGCATCTGAGTTGTTGTAACACAAGTTTATCCTCATATACGCCAGGAAGCTTGTTATAGTTTGGCATAATGCATTGTATGAAGTGAGGTGTAGTGTTCTCTAGCTGCTTCATAAGAGTGAACAGCTGACCCTATAAGCATCCAAAAGATTATCAAATAAGATCAATTACTGTGGCACTTTGGAAATTTATCTTAAAAATTACATCCAAATAACCACAATCACATATTTTGATTGCTAGAATTTATCTGACATAAGGCACAATGAGTTATCTGTAAATTAATAACATAGTGATTGGGAAATCAATAAAGTCATGAAAAGTTATTTGAATCCTAGTGGAGAAGGATTATCATGACTGATATGCTTCAGAAGAATATAAAGAGCAAACAGTCTAAATAAGAAGGGTTTCTTTTCCTGTGAAGGCCTCAACAAGACTGAAATTACTGTATACATATAACCCTAATCTAGTAGCCAAAGCATCATTTTGCTAGTCAATACAAAAGAAATAACTTTCCCAGCAAAAATTTAAAAAAGTTTACCATGGTAAGCATTTCCAAATAGTCTGTTATAGGCATTTAGAAGCTTCGCCCACAAAATTTAGATAATTAATATCTTCAGTATATAAGCCTTTTCACATTAGTGAATTGATAGAAATACAGCCTTTAACCCAAAATTGGTATTCTGTGTGCCAAATTCCCTATGATTAGAGGGATACATGCATATGTGTCATTCAGTGACATGAATACAATTATTCAACATAGGACCTCATGAAAAATCAGACGCTAGAACATTTAATATGTTATGGTGACATATATGTTTGATTATGTCCATGCATGCCATATACATGACCATATATATTTGTACAACATATGTATGTAAGTTTATGTATATGCAAATGCATATATGTATTTTACGTACATGCATACATAGGTAGACACATGTATGCATACATACATGCCCACACACAAATAAACTCACTAGGTGTAGATATATTAATGAAATACACGTGGACAGATAACTATATAGATAGAGGGAGAATTCCTCTCTGCACTTACTCCTTCAGCTACGTTAGATATATTCCAGATGAAATACAATCATGATGTTTTGCTATCCTATATCCTAAATCTTCCAGATGAAAATTATGTTTAATCCTGACATGAACCTTGGGTTGTGTGTCTGTGTTAAAAGTTAATGGAATACCTTATAAAGAATCTCCTCAAGATCATTACCTAAGTTGCATGAAAATGGGTACAGGTACCGGTGCAGGTGCAAGGATGAGACACGGCAAATTTGTGAAATATAGGGTACAGGGACACAGCTACATTTATATATCGAGATTAATAATTTACATGAGATCATTATTATTTTTTGAATTATGTGCTATTTAACTTTAAATTCCTATCATATTTTTAAGTTTCTTTTATTATGTTGATTGTTATAAATTGGAAAATGCTTGTTTTTTAACTAGACACTCAAACCACTCTTGTAAATCATAGTTTTTAACTTGGATATGATCTTAAACAACCGGACCCATGTCTAACGAGTTTCCAGAAATGGACATGAAGTGTAGGATATATGTCCGAACAAGTATTTTAAATCAAAACATGTATCATATAATTGAGTAAATGTCTGGGTAAATGTATGCATATATCCAAGGAGTGATGATGAAGTTTGGGTACGGCTAAGTGTCAAGTACGTGTCGGGTACGGGTACGGCTTCATGATAGAAGTACCCGGGTAACATAGATCATTACATACACTGAATAGCGCGCGATGTGTGTGTGTTAACTTCGCAAGCATCATGACATACTAAACAATCAACGAGAGAGAATATAATCAATTACAGATTGTGAAAAAACATACTTCATGTTAAAATGTACCTTAAACTTTGTTGCAACGCTCTGCTTTTGTGAATCAATACTACTTGCTCTCCTAGAGGAACCAACTTGATTATGAGATCGACAAAGCATACGAGTAGCAAATAACTGGGAAAGCTGGCAATCACATGATAACAGTAGCTGGATACATTCTGAGGATAGTGGATCTCTGTTCTTCTCCAAGAAGCCATGTATCTCATACAAAACCTAATGTTACCAAGGTATTAGCCATATGAAAACTAAGCTAAAGAGTTATTGTGGAGGAATTTTCCAAACCCGATTAACTAAACTTCTCAGCATTGGACTTAAAGAAGGAGAAAAAAAATGCAGTGCAACACCAGGCAATGAAATATCTGTAGTGGAATAGACCTCCAAAAAAAAAATTGTCCTTTGTGATTTGGCATATTAAAAAATTACTCTGTGTGACTATTTCAATGATAACTTCGCACTGTCTAAGGAAACCTATACAATAACCGCCAATCAAGTTTCAATCATTATGCCGTCCAAAAGTGCTGCTCCACTGAAAATAGTGGCCCAGTTTACAAACATAAAACCTATTCTAAAGGATTATTTGAGGCCCTGCTCTTAAATATGAAATCATCATATTTCTAGATAAGATTAAGAGTAATTATTTAGAATAAAGGGATAATATTAAGCATAACGATAGTACCCTCTGTTATCATATGAATTAAAACCAAGGCACGACAAAATAATACCCACTAATTTTAAAAAAAGTAGTAAGGTTCCAAAGTGACTAACCGCTCCAGCAAAGTGACAAACTTCAAAAGCACCTTCTGCGTCACCTTTAAAACGAGGGCTACTATTCAAGTGCTGTTTAAGCCTGTATTCAAAAGTCAAATCAATTCCTTTGGGCGAAGCAGACTCCTCATCCAATAAAGCGAACAATCCTAGTGGCTTCTGTCACAGACAAGAACAAAGTTATCAATGTACAGACATGACATAAAATGAGGAAGAGATGTTGCTATTAAATCTCTAATGACCTGACTTGATTGATAATCATATTATGGTTATTTAACTAATTGTGTGTGTAGAATATTGATGTTTCCTAATTTTGATGACAATTGATTAGGAAGATTGGAAGATATATTAGGAACTCCAAAACGAGTAAATGAGAGATTATTATTGGAATGTAAACAATTAGAGTTCAAGCAGGAGTTGCTATTCTTTATAGGATTAGAACTGTTATTCGATACATATATTTCCAAATTGAAAAATATATATATTTAATCATAATTCATAGTACAAAATAATTGAAAATCATTAGGATTCGTGGTGGAAATAGAATTCAATTCTAGAGCTTATATATCGAAAGCAACTTGAAAACAACTTTAACTACAATGTAGAGAAAATAGAAAATGCAAAAGATCATTATTCATCTAACCCTAACCTCTCTCAAATAAAGCTTAGGAGGATAGAGGATATTGCAAAATAGGTATAAGATAAAATTATATCTAATCACATCTCATAATATCTCAACAATATCTCATAATATCTATTAAATTTACTAATACCAAATTATCAATAATATCTAACACTCCCCCTCAAGCTGAAGTATACATACTCTATATGCCCAGCTTATTACAAATGGGAACAAAATGACTAGTTGCAAGAGCTTCGGTATTGTCATCTTTGTCTGGAATACTTGAGAAGTCAGCAATCAGAATATTATCGCCACAGCCAGTAGAAACCCGCAGGTAAATCAGTCGAAGAAACCCTAGGCGGATCAACCAGTAAAAACCCTAGGTGGGTCAGCCAATAGAGAGAAACCCTAGGCGAGTTAGCCAGTAGAGAGAAACTCTAGGCGGGTCAGCCAGTAGAGAAAAATCCTAGGGGGTTAGTTGGCAGAAAGAAATCCTAGACGGGTCAGCCAGTAAAATCAACTTCGGAATCAACTACATACTTTTGCATCCAACCATAGAGAGACATCGTGATGTTCACAACGAACAGTACATGGAGTCTGTTCATCTATGAACAATACCCATGATGAATAGTGCCAATATTTTTTCCCCCTTTTGTGGTTTGTAATAAAGATTTAGTAAACAAATGATGTAGAAATCAAATATTGCGAAGTCGCGGAAGATGTTGTCGTAGCCGCCGAGGGGAGCAGGGCCATGCGAAACCCCATCGGCAGCCTCGAGATATAGAAAGATGGGAGAAGTTGCTAGGATCGAGTAGGCTCTGGTACCATGTAGAGAAAATGAAAAATGCAAAAGTTCATTATTCATTTAACCCTAACCTCTCTCACATAGAAATTAGGAGGGTATTACCAAATAGGTATGAGATAAAATCATATCTAATCACATCTCAACAATATCTCATAATATCTACTAAATATATTAATACCAAATTATCAATAATATCTAACATACAAGAAGTTGAGAGATTAAGGTTCAAGTTCGAGGATGGCTGAGAAGCAAATTATTCGATAGTTATTTCGTTTATTTTGGGACTTCATTAAGTAGTATAGAGAGTTGTATAAGAAGCTCTATAATTCTCGTTCAACTTATGATCAGATTGTGATCAATAATAGTTTTGCTTATAAATTTCATAGAGTCTTACTTAATTAGGTCTTTATTACAGTTTTGCTCTGAGTACTTAATTGGTTAAAGGACCTCCGATCCAGCACTCATGTTTCTGATGTTAAGTCTTCACACACGCTTCAGGGTTGTGGGTGTAACAAAATCATCTAGCGAAATAAACACAAACACAAACTTAGCAGAGAACTGTTGAGCATTCTCGAACAAAATTAAGGATGTTGTTGCTATTTAAATTCTAGTTTCCTGTAAGATATGTAAAATAGAAAATGACTGCTCAAAAGATATGAGAAGACAGACAGAAAAAGATCCACATTGAATTACCTCCTTGAGTTAGATCCCGCTCTATTTTGTTAGTCATACATAAAATTGTTGTAGGAGAAAATTTTAAAAGAGCCTTTTTTTGCTAAATAATTAGCAAAACCGACCGTTTTGCTAATTATTTAGCAAAATCGACCTCTTTTTGGCCAACCGGCCAAAAAGAGGTCGGTTTTGCAAAATACTGGACTCGAAACGTACGGGACTAGTAGTCCCGTACGTTTAGTGGCCGCTAATCGGCCACTAATTAAAGACTATGAAACGTACGGGACTACTAGTCCCGTACATTAAACAGAAACTCCACGGAGGTGCCCAACAAATCGACGGGACTAATAGTCCCGTGATTTGCTCGCTATATGCCCACTGCCTGCCCAGGGCACGCCTCCTCCTCTCTCTCACTTCCCTCTTCCCAAAATCTACCTCCCCAAACCCATTTTACTCCACTCTCCCAATCTCTCTCCCAATCTCTCTCCCTCAATAACCCTAACCCCATTCCTCTATTCTCTCCAAAATCACTTATTTCTCCCTCAAATTTCTCTCTAATTCTCAACAAACCCATTCTCTCCAAACTAGTTCTCTCCACTACTATCTTCCCCAAAGTTCAACGCCCATCCTCTCCTCAATGGACGATTTCAGATCTTCATCAAGGTATAAATTTCTTAACATTGATAATTTTTCTTTATTAATTAGTTAAAATTGTAGTTTAGAAAATAACTGTATATTTAGAATAAATTTTTAATTATGATAAACAATTAGATTTGGTTAAATTTTAATAGATTAAAATTTGTGGGATTAAAATTTGATAAATAACTTGAATAACTTGCATATGATAAATGTTAATATTTCATTGAATGGCTTAATGGAATACCGGTTATTTGCTTATTCAATGGGAACCGAGTGTTGGAATGAATAATATGCCTATATATGAGGGAGGATCTAGAAAAATGTTCATGTTATCTAGAAATTGCAACTTCGATAGAATGATGGAGCAAATATACAGAGTTACTAAATTTAATCATGGGGAGTATGCCGTCAAGGTCTTTTATAATTGTCCGATAAATGAAAAAGAACAATTGTCGAGAGATCACCAATGATCAAGAACTGAGTGACATGATACAACTTGTGGAAAACCAAATCTCAATCGAAGTTGTTCATTGAAAATATTCCAATATCCGTGTTGCCCAAGTTTCATATGCTCTGGATAGTTCACTAATGCTTGACTTAGAAAATAACTCGAGCGAATTCATTTCATCTCCAAGTGTCTTACACTTAGAAAATGATTCGGTGCAATGTCAAGTGACGGTTCCACAATACTTCGGTCATGGTTCGCTTAATTTACCGGTTGGTTCTATTGTATAAGAAGATGAGGATGATGTATATGCAGATGATGATAATGAAGATGCCCATGAGGAGGAACGCCTTGATAGTATGCAATGTGCAATTGGAGGAACCGAGGAGGACACCAATTGATGGATGAATATTGTGTAAACAACGATTATGTTGAGTCCAAGAACCGCTACTTAAGAGTTTCAAAATGAGGAGTGGATAAATGCCTCACAAGCCGAAGTTCGTTGAGCTTGACACCAATTTCGAACGAGCCGAGGACTTCACTTTCAAAAAAGGAGATCTTTTCGAGAATAAGGAAGCTTTGGTTTTCGCTATACGTGAATGGTCAATCAAGAATCGGGTCAAATTCAAGCCGGTGAAAACCAATACAACCAACTACCATGTAAGGTGCTACTTCCACGAAAGCTCAAGGAGAGTATGCAAGTGCTCAAGACGAGAAATTCAAAGTGTCCATGGAAGCTTAATGCCTATTAGGAAAAATCTAATGGGCAATTTATGATCTCTAGTTATTGCGGACTTCATACTTGTTGCAATCCGACTGTCAATGGCAATCATGAGGTAGCAACTTCATCTTATATATTGAAGCTAATTATGCCCGAAGTTAGGCGAGAACTTGATCTTACTCCAGGACAGATAATTACAAGGGTATATGATATGAAAAACTAACTATATCCAAATATAAAGCATATGATGCACGGAGGAAGGCGCTGACTAGAATCTTTGGAGATTGGGAGAAATCTTACTAATTACTTCGCAATATCTTGAAGCAATTAAGAGGAAAATCCGGCACCGAATATGAAATATTGTCTAAAGCGATCGCTACGGAGTGGAGAGGTTCATGCAGTATTTTGGGCATTTGGACCCGCTATCAAAGGGTTCTCTTTTGTCGTCCGCTCTTGAGCATTGATGGCACGCGATTTATACCGGCAAATATAAAGGAGTGCTCTTGGTTGCGACCGTGTAGACGAAATGGTGGGCTATTTCCATTGGCTTTCGCAGCTTGTGGAGGTGGAGGATACATCGAGCCGAAGTGGTTCTTTCAATGTATTTACAGATTCATCCCTACCGCTCAAAGTCCTAGAACGATTACTTTTATTTCTCGACCGATGAAAGGAATTCCACCCGCCTTGCACGAGGGTTTTGGAGCACCACATCATCACCGATATTACTTAATGTATTGTTATGTTTTTAGTCTTATTGATTCTATTTTTTCCATTGTTGTGCAGAGGACCGGAGCTAGTCATGATTGATCATAGCCTCTGACATAACGCTGGCCACTTGAAGATCCGCAGATGATTGCTTTAGTAGCCCAAGCCGGTTTTCTCACATGCTCAAAGTTACGGTGGATGAAGCTTGATTGGGCATTACTTAATGCATTGATGGATAGATGGAGGCCGAAACTAACACGCTTCATCTACGTGTCGGCGAGGCTACTATTACACTCCAAGACGAAGGCTGATCCGGTCTCCGATTGATGGCCCTTGTGTTACTGAGACTGATAGGCATGTGTGGCGCCGAAGTTTGTGATGACAACTTAGGACTATCTCCTGAGTCCTTGCCCGGGATATATTAGATTGAAGTGGCTAAAGGAAAATTTCGCGAAACCCTTGCCGTAAGATGCATCTCAAGTCATGATTCAAGAACATACTGCATATATTTTGCACATGATCGGACACTTCTTTTCCCCGATTCAAGTAAACATAAAGTTCATTTGAGGTAAGACAACTATATTGGTTATCATTTTGTTAGATTTTTACTCATTATTCATAAAATATGACCAAATGAATTTGCCATGTGTTAGGTGGTTACCGCTTCTTGAGGACTCGACTGTGGGACATTATCATGGGGTAGTGCTGTTTTAGCATATCTATATAGAGAAATGTCTAAAGTTGCTTTAATGCAAAATAAAGAGCTAAAGGGTGCTTGACATTGTTACAAGTTTGGGCATGGAGAGATTGATTTTGAAACCAAGATTATGCGAGATACTGACTTTAGATGGAGAGATTCCACCGGCAAATGTATATGATTTCGGATCTAAGTAAAGAAAATATAATTTTAAGTTTTAAATTTATTTTATAGAATCTAACCTTCTATCCTACACGCAGATGGAACGCCACTAAAGCATATGATGAGGCCCCAAGAAGACAATTAGATTTTACAGAGGAGAGCTCAACGGACAAAATTTTTTCGTGCATCGAATTTTAATTCAATTTTAATTTAAGTCATTTTAAAAGTGTTTTAATTTTGAAAGAGTTACTAATATATGGAATATTTTGTAGTTCGAAAGGGCATTTTACTGATCCTTCCTACCTCATCTACCATTGATTTGCATGGAGGGACACGCTATATGGAGAGCCGAGTTCCCTCGCTTGCTTTGAAATTGTGGAGATGCACTTGTCTCGACAAGGCTTAGTGCTTGGTTTCAGACAAAGACGCCCACAATTTGTAGAAAGAATAGAGAGAGATGCTCAAGGGTGGCCATCGATTGATTGGCCACTTGTACATAATCAATACATTGCTAGATGGATCGAAGCGGCATAACAAAGATCGCCGAAGCAGCCTTTATCCTCCGATGGAGGAAGTCGATTATATAAGATGGTATTGGGGATAACCGAAGATGGATACTCACTCAAACCTCGCCCAAGAGATCTAAATCGAGATATCGCCCCAACAAGCAAGATATGTACCAAGGGTGTAGATGACAGAGAATGGGTAAAGAAATTTAAAAATTAAATAGTATTTTAATCCATTAGCTTTGGTAGCTTATATATAATTGTATCTTTTACGTAATTTCGGATAGATGCTATGGATGAGATAGAGGGATTGCAAATGAGGGAGATATCTACCGCCACGGAGATCGCTGCATATGTATCGATATTGGCGCGATAGTAGGAGGGTTCGTAAAGCTCTTCATCGAACTCATGAAGATCGGCATGAAGGTCGCGAGCGATGGTGCATGAGGAGAGGGTATATGCACGCCGACGAAGACGAGGTGGATCTTGCTCGCGACGACAATGAAGCCGGTCCGCACGTCACCCACACACAACCGAAGCTTAAGACGCATAAGCTCAAGTCGGGGAGGACGCCGACGATCCGGAAATGGGTACTAAGAGGGAGACAACGGGGAGGGGCGGACTTTTAGGTTGCATGTAGTTTATTATTTTTTGCTTGGACTATATTTTGTATGGATAGACTTGATACATTTGGAGTTTATCGGTTGATATGTTTATGACGTATCTATTATGTTGTGATGTTGTGAATTTCTTATATTTGCATGTGAATTGATCTAAATGTGTTTTAATCTCGTGTTAATTTCTTAAAGTTTATAACTTATACAAATGTTGTAATCAGATATCAATGTATATAAAGTGTTTGGGTCATTTTTTCAAGTTTTGGTCAAACGAAACAATGTATACTTAACTTAGCAAGCCCGTGCATGTTTTTGTGCACGTATGGGCTTTTCCAAACCGTTTCTGAAAAGCTCTGATGATTGTCATTGCTTGAACTGCTACAAACTTCACCACAACGAATTCAAAAGATTGCCTTTTATAAGGCTTACAATGAAAATCAAAGAATTACAACTTCAACCCTAAACAAACACGAGGATCTCTATTTACGGTCCCGCTATGGGATTCTTTGCCTATGCCGGATGTATTCCGTGGACCACCGCTACATTCCTTTCCCAAGTGTTGATCGAATGAGACGGATTCGATCTAGATCTAAAAATCCTCCTTTTTACGGGAATTCTTAGATCGATCGATCCGAGATCTAAACGAATACTGAGATTAATTCGCCAAGGAACTAATCGAAAGTAGGAACGGATCTACGCGCTTAACTTCATATTCTTCTTCTTCGGCCAAGCTTGATCCAAAGGATGGTTTGTTTTGTAGATCCGGATCGAGAACTTTGGATCTCGAATCGCAATCTCCCCGCAAGCCTAGATCTTGATCTCCTCTCCTTGGAAATTCTCTAACCCTAGGCACACACAAGAGTTCTGGCTATCTCCTCTTTTTTATCTCGCTCTATAATTTCGTTCAACTTATGATCAGATTGTGATCAATAATAGTTTTGCTTATAAATTTCATAGAGTCTTACTTAATTAGGTCTTTATTACAGCTTTTGCTCTGAGTACTTAATTGGTTAAAGGACCTCCGATCCAGCACTCATGTTTCTGATGTTAAGTCTTCTCACACACGCTTCAGGGTTGTGGGTGTAACAAAATCATCTAGCGAAATAAACACAAACACAAACTTAGCAGAGAACTGTTGAGCATTCTCGAACAAAATTAAGGATGTTGTTGCTATTTAAATTCTAGTTTCCTGTAAGATATGTAAAATAGAAAATGACTGCTCAAAAGATATGAGAAGACAGACAGAAAAAGATCCACATTGAATTACCTCCTTGAGTTAGATCCCGCCTATTTTGTTAGTCATACATAAAATTGTTGTAGGAGAAAATTTTAAAGAGCCTTTTTGCTAAATAATTAGCAAAACCGACCGCTTTGCTAATTATTTAGCAAAATCGACTCTTTGGCCAACCGCCAAAAAGAGGTCGGTTTTGCAAAATATCGACTCAAACGCACGGGACTAGTAGTCCGTGTTTAGTGGCCGCTAATCGCCACTAATTAAAGACTATGAAACGCACGGACTACTAGTCCCGCACATTAAACGTAAACTCCACGGAGGTGCCCAACAAATCGACGGACTAATAGTCCCGTGATTTCGGCACATTCTTCCAAATCCACGGGACTACTAGTCCTAGATTTGCCCATAGCAGCCTACAGGTTTCCAAAATTAGCAGCCTTCTCCTCTCACTTCCCTCTTCGAAATCTACTCTCCCCAAACCCATTTTACTCTCTCCCAATCTCTCTCCCAATCTCTCTCCTCAATAACCCTAACCCCATTCTCTATTTCTCCAAAATCACTTATTTCTCCCTCAATTTTCTCTCTAATTCTCAACAAACCCATTTCTCCAAACTAGTTCTCTCCACTACTATTTCCCCAAAGTTCAACGCCGTCCATCCTCTCCCAGACCAATTTCAGATCTTCATCAAGGTATAAATTTCTTAACATTGATAATTTTTCTTTATTAATTAGTTAAAATTGTAGTTTAGAAATAACTGTATATTTAGAATAAATTTTTTAATTATGATAAACAATTAGATTTGGTTAAATTTTAATAGATTAAAATTTGTGGGATTAAAATTTGATAAATAACTTGAATAACTTGCATATGATAAATGTTAATATTTCACTCGAATGGCTTAATGGAATCTAGGTTATTTGCTTATTCAATGGGAACCGAGTGTTGGAATGAATAATATGCCTATATATGAGGGAGGATCTAGAAAAATGTTCATGTTATCTAGAAATTGCAACTTCGATAGAATGATGGAGCAAATATACAGAGTTACTAAATTTAATCATGGGGAGTATGCCATCAAGGTCTTTTATAATTGTCCGATAAATGAAAAAGAACAATTGTCGTAGAGATCACCAATGATCAAGAACTGAGTGACATGATACAACTTGTGGAAAACCAAATCTCAATCGAGTTGTTCATTGAAAATATTCCAATATCCGGTGTTGCCCAAGTTTCATATGCTCCGGATAGTTCACTAATGCTTGACTTAGAAAATAACTCGAGCGAATTCATTTCATCTCCAAGTGTCTTACACTTAGAAAATGATTCGTGCAATGTCAAGTGACGGTTCCACAATACTTCGGTCATGGTTCGCTTAATTTACGGTTGGTTCTATTGTATAAGAAGATGAGGATGATGTATATGCATGATGATAATGAAGATGCCCATGAGGAGGAACGCCTTGATAGTATGCAATGTGCAATTGGAGGAACCGAGGAGGACACCAATTGATGGATGAATATTGTGTAAACAACGATTATGTTGAGTCCAAGAACCGCTACTGAAGAGTTTCAAAATGAGGAGTGGATAAATGCCTCACAAGCCGAGTTCGTTGAGCTTGACACCAATTTCGAACGAAGCAGGACTTCACTTTCAAAAAGGAGATCTTTCGAGAATAAGGAAGCTTTGGTTTCGCTATAACGTGAATGGTCAATCAAGAATCGGGTCAAATTCAAGCCGGTGAAAACCAATACAACCAACTACCATGTAAGGTGCTACTTCCACGAAAGCTCAAGGAGAGTATGCAAGTGCTCAAGACGAGAAATTCAAAGTGTCCATGGAAGCTTAATGCAACTATTAGGAAAAATCTAATGGGCAATTTATGATCTCTAGTTATTGGCGACTTTACTTGCAATCCGACCGCCAATGGCAATCATGAGGTAGCAACTTCATCTTATATATTGAAGCTAATTATGCCCGAAGTTAGCGAGAACTTGATCTTACTCCAGAGATAATTACAAGGGTATATGATATGAAAAACTAACTATATCCAAATATAAAGCATATGATGCACGGAGGAAGGCGCTGACTAGAATCTTTGGAGATTGGGAGAAATCTTACTAATTACTTCGCAATATCTTGAAGCAATTAAGAGGAAAATCCGGTACCGAATATGAAATATTGTCTAAAGTCGCTACGGAGTGGAGAGGTTCATGCAGTATTTTGGGCATTTGGACCCGCTATCAAAGGGTTCTTTTGTCGTCCGCTTGAGCATTGATGGCACGCATTTATACGGCAAATATAAAGGAGTGCTCTTGGTTGCACCGTAGACGTAAATGGTGGGCTATTTCCATTGGCTTTGCAGCTGTGGAGGTGGAGGATACATCGAGCCGAAGTGGTTCTTTCAATGTATTTACAGATTCATCCCTACCGCTCAAAGTCCTAGAACGATTACTTTTATTTCTGACCGGATGAAAGGAATTCCACGCCTTAACGAGGGTTTTGGAGCACCACATCATCACCGATATTACTTAATGTATTGTTATGTTTTTAGTCTTATTGATTCTATTTTTCCATTGTTGTGCGAGAGGACCGAGCTAGTCATGATTGATCATAGCCTCGACATACGCGCTGGCCACTTGAAGATCCGCAGATGATTGCTTTAGTAGCCCAAGCCGGTTTTCTCACATGCTCAAAGTTACGGTGGATGAAGCTTGATTGGGCATTACTTAATGCATTGATGGATAGATGGAGGCCGAAACTAACACGCTTCATCGGCTTACAGGCTACTATTACACTCCAAGACGAAGGCCGTGATCCTGGTCTCCGATTGATGGCCCTTGTGTTACTGAGATCGATAGTATGTGTGGGCCGAAGTTTGTGATGACAACTTAGGACTATCTCCTGAGTCCTTGCCCGGGATATATTAGATTGAAGTGGCTAAAGGAAAATTTCAAACCCCTTGCCGTAAGATGCATCTCAAGTCATGATTCAAGAACATACTGCGGCATATATTTTGCACATGATCGACACTTCTTTTCCCCGATTCAAGTAAACATAAAGTTCATTTGAGGTAAGACAACTATATTGGTTATCATTTTGTTAGATTTTTACTCATTATTCATAAAATATGACCAAATGAATTTGCCATGTGTTAGGTGGTTACCGCTTCTTGAGGACTTCATGTGTGGGACATTATCATGGGGTAGTGCTGTTTTAGCATATCTATAGAGAAATGTCTAAAGTTGCTTTAATGCAAAATAAAGAGCTAAAGGGTGCTTGACATTGTTACAAGTTTGGGCATGGAGAGATTGATTTTGAAACCAAGATTATGCGAGATACTGGACTTTAGATGGAGAGATTCCAGGCAAAAGTGTATATGATTTGGATCTAAGTAAAGAAAATATAATTTTAAGTTTTAAATTTATTTTATAGAATCTAACCTTCTATCCTACAGATGGATGCCACTACTAAAGCATATGATGAGGCCCCAAGAAGACAATTAGATTTTTACAGGAGAGCTCGACCGGACAAAATTTTTTGCATCGAATTTTAATTCGAATTTTAATTAAGTCATTTTAAAAGTGTTTTAATTTTGAAAGAGTTACTAATATATGGAATATTTTGTAGTGAAAGGGCACTTTACGGATCCTTCCTACCTCATCTACCATTGATTTGCATGGAGGGACACGCTATATGGAGAGCCGAGTTCCCTCGCTTGCTTTGAAATTGTGGAGATGCACTTGCCCGATCGCTGCAGTTTGGTTTCACAGACGCCCACAATTTGTAGAAAGAATAGAGAGAAAGCGCTCAAGGGTGGCCATCGATTGATTGGCCACTTGTACATAATCAATACATTGCTAGATGGATCGAGCGCATAACAAAGATCGCCGAAGCAGCCTTTATCCTCCGATGGAGGAAGTCGATTATATAAGATGGTATTGGGGATAACCGAAGATGGATACTCACTCAAACCTCGCTCCAAGAGAGATCTAAATCGAGATACGCCCCAACAAGCAAGATATGTACCAAGTGTAGATGAGAGAATGGGTAAAGAAATTTGCAAAAATTAAATAGTATTTTAATCCATTAGCTTTGGTAGCTTATATATAATTGTATCTTTTACGTAATTTCGGATAGATGCTATGGATGAGATAGAGGGATTGCAAATGAGGGAGATATCTACCGCCACGAGATCGCTGACATGTATCGATATTGCGCGATAGTAGGAGGGTTCGTGCTCTTCATCGAACTCATGAAGATCGGCATGAAGGTCGCGGAGCGATGGTGCATGAGGAGGGTATATGCACGCCGACGAAGACGAGGTGGATCTTGCTCGCACGACAATGAAGCCGGTCCGTCACGTTCCCACACACAACCGAAGCGAAGACGCCAAGCTCAAGTCGAAGGAGGACGCCGACGATCCGGAAATGGGTACGAAGAGGGAGACAACGGGGGAGGGGCGGACTTTTAGGTTGCATGTAGTTTATTATTTTTTGCTTGGACTATATTTGTCGTATGGATAGACTTGATACATTTGGAGTTTATCGTGTTGATATGTTTATGACGTATCTATTATGTTGTGATGTTGTGAATTTCTTATATTTGCATGTGAATTGACTAAATGTGTTTTAATCTCGTGTTAATTTCTTAAAGTTTATAACTTATACAAATGTTGTACTGTATATCAATGTATATAAAGTGTTTGGGTCATTTTTCTGCAAGTTTTGGTCAAACGAAACAATGTATACGAACTTAGCAAGCCTGTGCATGTTTTTGTGCACGTATGGGCTTTTCCACCGTTTCTGAAAAGCTCTGATGATTGTCATTGCTTGAATCCGTTACAAACTTTCAACACAACGAATTAAAAGATTGCCTTTTATAAGGCTTACAATGAAAATCAAAGAATTACAACTTCAACCCTAAACAAACACGAGGATCTCTATTTACGGTCCCGCTATGGGATTCTTTGCCTATGCCGGATGTATTCCGTGGACCACCGCTACATTCCTTTCCCAAGTGTTGATCGAATGAGATCCGACTCGATCTAGATCTAAAAATCCTTTTTACGCGGAATTTTAGATCGACCGATCCGAGATCTAAAATCATCTGAGATTAATTCGCCAAGGAACTAATCAACGTGAGTGAACGAGATCGCCAAGCTTAACCAGCATTTCTTCTGGATCAAGGCCAAGCTTGATCCAAAGGATGGTTTGTTTTGTAGATCCGATCTCGAACTTTGGATCTCGAATCGCAATTCCCCCGCAAGCCTAGATCTTGATCTCCTCTCCCTGGAAATTTC
Organism: Asparagus setaceus; assembly: GCA_012295165.1. NCBI lineage: Eukaryota > Viridiplantae > Streptophyta > Magnoliopsida > Asparagales > Asparagaceae > Asparagus > Asparagus setaceus. The sequence continues at coordinate 19,480,459 of CM022704.1, read as the reverse complement.
TAACCCTAGGCACACACAAGAGTTCTCGGCTATCTCCTCTTTTTTATCTCTCGCCCACCTCGAAAATGAAACCCTAGCCGCCCAATATAAAGCTAAATGACGTAAACTCGGGCAAAAGCCCATTCGCTTCGTGTCTGCCTGTGCCGATCTTCGGTGTCTCGGCCAGCGAGATATTTGGGTGTCTCGCCAAGCAGACACCACCGGGTGTCTCTACCGAAGCGAGATTCTATGGGTGTTCATGGCGACACTGGGTGTCTCGCAGACATCGGTGTCTCTTGCCGAAGCGAGACATTGTGTTCGCCGGGCGACGCTTTGGTGTCTCGCGCGGGCGAGACACCTCTGCGTGTCGGTTTTGACCGAAGGCGTGGCTTCTCTCTCGCTTTTCCGAAGCTTAATTTGAGGCTTCAAAGTTGGTTTATCCTTCACTGCGACTCATGCATGCGATCAGCTCACCAAGGTTCCTAATCACCGACATTTCAAAGGAGAGAGCTCTTTTCTTCAGTATGCTGCCCCGACCCGCTAAGGGGCCAAGGTTCACTTGTTGTGTCGTCAACGATTTGCACATTTCCATCGATGACTTGTCGATTATTCGGCTATCACGAAGCTACGCTCGGGACTTATAGGCAATTTTCAACGCTTACAGATACCCCTCCAGCGCTTCTCCGCCTTCTTTTATAGAAGAAGCCAAATATTTTGATGTGATAGCCCGCACCTTCCCTGTAATAGGACCTCGAAACGGCTTCAAATCTTGATCTCTCCGATTCTTTCTCGTACTATCCGCTTTGTAGGATAACTAAAAGTGTCATGGTGATGCATTATGTCCGACCGCCCAAATCTTGACTCGATGGCCGATGAATGAATTTTCTTATTTTTAGCTCGCGGATCGTGGAGTTGTCGCCGAACCTTCATCCAATTCGCGGAGACTTAGCTTTGAATCGCTGAAATCTCCACCGCATGGCTTGGCATAAGACTAAACCCCTGGGAGGATATTGAGGATTCATCCTTTGATTGGTGAACTCTTATCGCGATGCTCGCTAACGACCACTGAGGGATTTTCTCGAGATGTGACGCTGTCCCAAGATCAAAAATTTTCTCTGAATTCAACCTCCAACAATTTTTATCACAACGAATTGTCCAAATCCGTAAGGCTCCAACCTGGAAGCAAATTGGGGATTGTCGAAGTTATCCTTAAGAATATAAAACTATTCTCCAGAACTTCTCACAAAATAGGAAATAGTTTAGATTCTGTATACCTAGTTAGTATCATGCTGGGAGAATCCTACTCCTTGTTGGAATAGAATTAGGTTATCCTCCGTGAACTTTCCAATAAATTAGGGAACAGATACTCATGTTCCTTATCTGGAGTATTCGTGGGTTCGACCATCATGGGGATTTCATCGATCCTACTGGAGAGGGAACCCTTCATGAGTTGTATTCATTGTCCCGACGCAGTTGATCCGCTGGTCGTGGTTGGAATTGTATACTATTAGTGCCTCTGGGAGTTTTTCTTAAGGGACCACATTTAAGGTCTCCTGAGGAGATGCCTCGCTGATAGGGCTCTAAATGAAAGAAGCCGGTGCATCCTCTACACTCTCCCAGATCTCATGAACCCACCCAGAGGATTGACCTTGGACCCCCTGATTGACCCATGCATCTAGGTTGACATATCCCATTTCTGGTGCAATGAGGTCGGCTCTCTATGATAGCCCGCCTGAACACTTGAGTCTTCATTCCGCTTAATTGAGGGACTAGTCTTGTTAGCTAGTTCATCCTCAATTTGGCGGTCTTGATGAATTCTTTTCTATGGGTAAGATGTTCCTCTAAAGCTAGGTATAGCGATGGTTACTACATCCAAAGGGCCTGCCGAGGGACCCAATCATAAGTTTGAAGGCCGACTCAGTAGTTCCACCAGTTGTCGCGGACTTACGATTTATCACTTTCATTGTCACAAAGATTATAGGATTCGCAAACCCTCACCTTCAACGGATTTGATTTGCCTTTACCGACACCGCTTGAACCGTATGCGATTATCAATCTCGCTCAGATGACGCGTGCTAAAAGAATGAAACTCTTTAGACTGGTGCTATGATTTTGAATACATAGACTTTGTCGCCACGTAAGAGATAACCGGCCGCCGCTGCAGTTAGCTTAATGACTTAGTTATTGCCAACCCCACTCTCAACGGATTTGATCGCCTTACCGATCACCGCTTGAACCGCTAGCATGGATTATCCGATCCGCTCCATTACGACGCCAGCAAAGAATGAGACTTTCTAGACTTAATGCGCCGATGTTGAATACGAGGCTTCGCCTTTTCATGGGAATAGACCACCCGCAACGCTGCGGGGCTGGCTTTATCCTCTGCTTCTCGATAAAATACCCCGATCGAACTCGTGTCTTCTTCAATCGAAAGACTAAACCGGAACGCTGCGGCGCGCCGCTTTATCCTTCTTAGGCCGGATAAAATACCCCGTAACAAAATCTGGTGTCTTCTTCAATCTAAAAGATTCAAACCGCAACGCTGGTAGAGGCGCTTTTATCCCTTCAGGTTCGATAAAATGCCCCGCAATCTTGGTGTTCCTTTTGACCGAGCGACCAACCGATCGAACGGTGAATGGAATTGATTGTGGGAAAGGAAGAATTTTATATTCTGCTTCCGGATGCCCAGAGGAAGGATTTTATATCCCCTTCAAGGCCGGAAAGAAAGAATTTTATATTCTATTTCCGTGTCCCCTTTGTCCTGGTAGAGACTAACCCTAAGTGAACATAAGAAAAGAAGGATTTTATATCCGCTTTCTTAGTCTTGGAGATAAGAATTTTATATTCTATCTCCTAGAAAGAGAGGGAAGGATTTTATATCCTCCGGGCAGTCGGAAAGAAAGAATTTTATATTCTATTTCCGTGTCTCCTTTGTCCTGGGTCAGACGAACCCCAAGTGAACATAAGAAAAGAAGGATTTTATATCCTGCTTAGTCTTGGAGAGGAAGAATTTTATATTCTATTCCTAAGATGGAGAGGAAGGATTTTATATCCCATCTCCAAGAAAGGGAAACTGGATCTCCACTTCGAGAATCTCTTAAGGTGAAACTAAGAGTGGGATCTCCACCGAAATCAGATACGTGTAGTTTTCACTTTTATAGATTCGCCACCGATCCAAGGTCTCGCTTATCGAGATGTTCCAATTTTAGTACTACCGCCACGGGAGGGCGACCAAATGGAATGATGGAGGCTTTCTGCTCATCGAAGTGATCTCCTGACTTGTGGACCCTTGTTCATTGAAAGGAATCAAGAGGGATTTTGATAGAGGATCAAAAATGCGGACCCCTTGCTTATTGAAAGAAGTCAAGGGGGAATTTTGCCGGTGGAGGGACCAGAGAAAATTTTGTGGACCCACCACAATGAGTTTGATCGAGGGAATTGAGGAAAGGATTAGGGTTATCTCCGAGAAAATATTTCCTACTTCCTCCAAAATGGTTATCCCAAGGTACTAAGGATAGTACTTCTTCCCATTAATCTATTAATTGCCTATCACCTTCCCGGGTGATAAGCGATATGCTTATTGAATAGACCGCTTCAATCACAAACGCCCTTCCCATTTCAAACTTACCCTTTCCTCTTGAATCGAGAATTATTCGGCCGTCGAAAGCAAATGAGGACCAAGTCTCCTCCTTGAAGCTCCTTTGTCTGACTTTCTTGTTAAAGGCCTCCGACATTCTTGCTTGGTAAAACTCAATGTGTCGTTGAGCTTCCAAGCGCTTTCATCTAGCATCTCAAGTTCTTTGAGGCGCTTTTGATGTAGCTCCTCCTTGCCATCTCGGCGTAGAGCACGCGAGAGATGGAATCTCAACTTCAGGCAAGGATCGCCACACCCATATACCGTAGAGTACGGTAGCCCTACCGGTAGCGAATCGCGGGCGATACCGTGAAGTGCTCCAGTTTATCATCCCGCCTTTGTTATTTTTCACCAGCCTTCTTGAGAATTTTAATGATCGTTTGTTGAAGGCCTCCGCCAAACCGCTTGCGCGGATTGTACGCAGCTTGAGGAGATCCCGATCTTGAATTTTAAAACCCAATGAAGGCATTGTTAATGAACCGGGACCGCATGCACGATCCGCCTTGGTACACCGCGTGTCGATAGATGACGGTGCTTGATGAACCAATTACATTGCCGCTTTTACCTCTTTGAGGGGAATTGCCTCTCCACTTGAGAAGTAATCGGTGATCGCCGTGATAAACCGCATCACCTTTGGCCAACGAGGAAAGATTGCCTACCTACATCCATGCCCCATGTCTCGAATGGCCAAGATGTGGTCGACGGGTGAAGTTGTTCGAGGTTGATGCGTAGTTTTGCGGTATTTGGCACGCTGACATTTCCGGCATATCGCATCATTGACCATAGTAGGCCGAGAGTACCCCATCCCCTCGATCCATCATAGAGCTTAGGACTCTAGTGCACGCATTCTCCTCCGTGTGCTTCTGGAGAACTTCCGCTTCTTTGTTTGAAAGGCGCCGAGTACAAACCGCTATACCCACGCCATAGAGCGCCCGGTTTCAGATTGTAGAAGAACTCGCTTCTTCTCGACGGATCGATTCACGCCCTTCATATCTTCGTGATGCCGCAAGACGTGTCAATAATAGGAAGCGCCAATCTCGGGCTCAAGTCCGACTGGGTTGCATACACTTCCTTAGTGACTACCCTTTCGCCATTTTCTCGTCCGCCATAAATAGGAATGAATAATCAGGGTCCTCACCGTGACCATTTGCTCGGCCTGAGGTTGCGCCAAAGACATCGCTTAATGCCGCCAGCAGCATCTCGTGATACGCATTCGAGGCGCTGAATGTACTCATGAAGAATCCTTCAAACGAAGTCCGCTAACTCGAGCAGTACCGATGGTATGGGATTAAATTGGTTCCCCACCTCATAGTCCCCGCTTTTGACAATGAGTTGGGAATCGAAGGCTTCGGTGATACCCTCCTCTTTAGCAAAGCTAAGTCCAATGAGGAGCGCCGCTGTACTCGCGACATTGTTAGAGCAGGCCTACCGCTGAATAAGCCCGGGCATGACATGCTTCCTCGGGAAACTAAGACTACTCCGACTGCGGAGATCTTAGAACATCCGGGCGCCGCCACGCTGTAGCTCTGACGCCCATCAAAATATAAATGCCACACCCGTTGGTGCAGAGTTGTGTTAACCTCGTGGGTCTCATCCCAGAATCATCAAATAGTTCACCATCCTTTGTTGGGTTGGTCGCCAAAAGATCGCAGATGGTTTGTCCCTTAATTGACTTCCGCCGCTTGAAGTGCAAGTCACCGGGACAAAAGTAAAGCCCATTTCGCCAGCGCCAATTCATAGAGGTCGCTGGCCATGAACACCAAATGATTTACGCTAGAAATGACGAGATCGCTTGCCCAACTAAGTAGTGTCGCATTTTCTCAATCGCAAAGACCGGCCATGACACTCTTTCTGGCCATCAGAAGCGTAGATTCCGCACCTACCAAGGCTCGCTTAGATAATAAACCGCCGCCGGACCGTGGTCGGTCGCCTTGTGCAAGTAAAGCACTCAACCAATGGTTCGCTGTTTTGATATAAATCAAGAACGGTTTACCCGACTTCTGGTAACGAGTACGTGAGGATTCGCCGATATGTTTTGATATCTTCAATGCCTTCTCGACAGCGCCATCCCGCACAAAGGACACCCCCTTTTGCAAATTTTAGAGAATGGCCGACATTTTCCCGAGAGGTTGGAAATGAAGTCGGATACCAATCCCGTAATCCTCCGAAGTTCCCTTAGATTCTTTGGGGTTGCAATTCATTGATTGCCTTTATTTTGTCGTGGTCAATGTGGATACCTTTGTTGGTAACAACAAACCGGCAGGAATTTGCCACCGACATTCCGAGGAAAGACTTGGGGTTCATCTTTAATCTGATGAGCTCGCATGAGGTCAATACCGCCCTCAAGTCCCGATATGGTCATCTTTGTCACGACTTTTCACAACCAAGTCATCGACGTAACATTCTGACCGCCTTCCCAAGATGATCCCGAAGATCTTTGTCATTGCGCTACTGGGGTGGCCAAAGATTCTTCAGTCGAATGGCATGACCGTAAAATGATGCCTAGAGGAGTTCGAACGCCGTGGCCATTCTGATGCATCTTGATTTGGTTGTAACCCGAGAACCCATCCATGAAGGACATTCGCCTCAAATCCACATGTATTATCGACGCATCACATCGGTGATTGAAGTGGAAGTCGCTTTGGGCACGCTGCATTCGGATCTCTCAGAGTCGACGCAAATTCATCGTCTCCGCTCTTTTTAGCAACAATATTCGCCACCCAATCCGGATGTTGAACCTCCTGATAAAACCCGAGGCTATGAGCTTTACTCCGCAACAATTGCCTCCATAACTGTGGACGAAACCGCCTCCGTCGCTTGATGTTTGGCATCCACTTTAATGTCGAGGCGTGCATTGCCACATCGGGTCGAGCCCCGCATGTCCTCGTAGCTCCAGCGTAAAACATCGATATACTCCCGACAAGAGTGATCAACCTTTCTTTTCCTCGGGGAAGACTCTGCTAATATTTATAAGTTTAGGTGTGCTTCATTACCCATGTTGATCCGACTACCTCGTTTTCACGGAGGCTCCTCTGCCAAACCGGTCCCCATATCGCATGTTGAGGTGATGGACCCATGGGTCTTCCCATGTTGGCAATTCTTCATCTTCTTCCAAAGGTAGTGGGGTCCATCAGACATGTTGGACATCAACCCCCAACATCTTGCCGATGCCGACGCCGAGTCCCGCAACTAATCGGATGAGTACTCGCCATCCGGCTGGTGGTGGTTATTGATCGCCAACAACACTCATCTTCTAAGAGGATGCATGATCCCAATCCCCTTTGAATCTGTAATAATTATCGGGCTTCCTTCGGTACATATGCACTTTGGGTGGAACCGGAGATCCCCTACCAAAATAAAGTCCTTCTCCCAACGCGAAAGTCGTACTCCCCACTTCTTCATGAGGTGCCGCGCGCTGGCTATATTTGGAAAGATGAAGTTTCGTTTATCTTCATCTAACCCGCCTCACAGAAGTAGTGGGCGGGAGTCAACTCCTCTACCGTAGACTAAGTCCTTCTTGCGGCCTCCTTCCCTTGGACGAATTTAAAGTCGCTTTGATGAGTCTCAAGGTGCTTCTTCAGATACACAGATGACCGATTGGCATATGCAATTCGTGGTCATTATACAACTTTTCATTACATCATTCAAACACAACGAGTACTCTAAATCATCTTTTATTTCTTCTTCGCAAGTCGCCATTACAACTTTCATCTGAAGATCCTCTTCGCCAAGATTGACTACTAAGGGTACAATGTCATTTAGAACAAAACCACCTTTATAGTCTCAAGCTCCGCATGCATCGCCCTCACCAGGCTGTCAGCCATGGGCCGATGATTCAAGATCGGACTCATTACCGTAAAGGAGGGAGTCGAAATAATTCTCCAGCCCTTTAAACGGTTGTTTGTCGCGACCACCGCCTTAACCTCGCTATTAGTGTGGCGACATTTCGCATTAATCGATGGAGGGTAGAGGGACTATAACATGGTTATGGATCCAAGGGCTACCCAACAACAAGTTATAGGAAGTCTCTGCGTCAATGACGTAGCAGGTGACTTCGGACTTTAAGTCCCCCATCTGACACTTAATGCGGATTTTACCAAGTGGCCGAGACCCACTGGTGTTAAATCCGTATATCACGTGCTACCGGCGAGCCTCGCCGACAGAATCCCGTGCTACATCAGCGCAAAGGCATGATGCTCATAGCCGAACCCGGATCAACTTGATCCGTTGACCGCGGAACCAATGTACCGCGAAGTAGAAGGCCCCGCTTCGACGCTCGCCCCGCATATCCTCCTTAGAGAACGTGATGTGGAATATGCTTGAGGCCACATTGCATTCCCGGCCTGACTTCGCTCTCCGACTTGATTTAATGTGGGTTAGGAAGACCTCCTCGAACCGCCAACGCCGAACGTGCCCGCGGGTTTCCTTGGACAACCTCAATAGCTCGAGATAAAGTTATTCTTGCCGATGTTGGCCAATTGTGCCATCACATCGCGTAGTGGAGAGCTTGTGTTCCTGCCTATCCCTTCCAATCGGGCGATTAAACCGGATCGCCGGGTTGCACCTCAGATTTGCGTGTTGTTTCCCCTTCGCTCGTGGCGCCTCCTTAGGGGTGGCGGAACCGTGGGAATTGTTACTACCCCAAGCTCCGCTAACGCTTTAGCATTAAGGTTGGAGTCATCGGTATTTGTAAGCGCATCACGCCACCTCGTGACAAAGGCTTCCTGCTCCTCCTCCGACAAAGAACACGAGGGAATTTGCTCGCCGCCGCCGAAAGTAAAACCGCCGAGGTAGCATTGCAAGATTTGCCCTTTCCCTTGACTTTTAGATTTTGCGAACGCCGCCCACGATCGCCTTTTAAGTAAGTCCGGTGGACCCATAGGAGTTCACCATTTGGGGTCAGTGGCACTAACCCCTCTCATTTGCTTGTGAGGATCGTAATTCACCGCTTCATTCCCACTTTGACCACTCTCGCTCGCCTGGAACTGTTGTGCACCGCCCCAAAGCTTATGGACGCGGCTATGCTCAATTTTTCTTTCCCTTATTTGGCTTTGGGGTGATCACCCCACTTCAATCAAAGCTGATCTTGTCCGCCGGTAGCATGACTTGTCGGGTGGTGTGTATCGCCTCTATGATAGGCGTTTGGGGTCTGTCGTCCTTTGAGCTTCCTCCCGTTGACGATCGGCGGTTGATCTTGTTGTTATCTAGCAAGTACTTGAATATCCTGTGCACCTCTTCGCCCCTCGAAGAATACGCCTGAAACTCGGCGTGGACGCTCTCGGTTTCGAGACCTGTTGCCGCGACGGGTCCGCCTGCCGCTGTCATTGTGGTCGCACTGGAAAGTTTGATGCGCATCAACATTCTTCATTGGTGCCTTCCCTTGTTCCGGGACAAAATTTTGTTCCGTGGATTTGGGTCACGACCTCGCTCGCCTTTCTCCCTTTGAGGAAACGCCACCTCTTCCCCTGACTTTCAAGTCTTTCCATGTTTTAGACGGCGGTGCCCATCGCTCGACACGCCCAAATGAGGTTATGCCGCAGGTCTTGAGGATGAATTCCTCCCGGATTGGGTCACGCATAGCTCATCGCTTTGTTAAGGAACCGTTTGACAAAATTATCCACGGCTTCCATCCCGCCCCATAATGCACCGAGTGAAACCTCTGTCGTCATCGAAGAAGTTCGCCAGAACATAGATTCCATGTCTCCCAAATTGATGCTGCCCGCTTTGAGACGGCGAGATCAACTAAGGTCACCGCAGTGGTGCCGACGAATGACCGAACCATCAAGGGCTGCATCGGAGATGACTCCCAAATGGCTCTTGAAGTAGATAAGATGTTGAGTGGGGACCCTCTCCCATCGAACGGCGCGGAAGTTTATTAAATTAAACTTACCGGATAGGGATTGACTCCCACTCTCTGTAAGGACACTAATCCCGTCTTCTTCACTTCTTGAGCCGAGATGAGCGAGTTGACCTTGCTCTCCGGATCCTTGATCTTGTCATTTTCACTTGCATTTCGTCGGTGATTTTGAGGTGGGACCATGGTGTCATCATTGGCGCTCGCCATCGGTGTTAAGGTCTTGCTCTTCATCCGTCGCTATCCACAAATTGACGCTGTGGCGACGACCGCTTCACCCCGCGATTAATCATCGCTTGCATCCACGGTCATGCATTTCTCTCATCGCATGCCATGTCCATCTCGAAGTTTGAAGTTGTCCTTCGTTTTGCCAAGGCTTCTTCGAAGTTGGCCACCCACGACCGATCATGAGTGCTTCATGCAGTATGACCTTCACTAGACGTGCAGTTATCGGATGCCATGGCCGAATAGCCATCCCGATACTTCTATCTTCCGGTTGTACTGCTGAAGGATCCCAGCGATCCTGCGTGTCGATAGGAGCCGATAATGCCCAGTACCGCCCAGTCCAGCTGCCGGAGAACCGAATGCTTGTTGGTCATATTGATGGTGACCCAGCACCTCATCCTTGCCGAATGAGTGCATGTCTCTCGGGAACTTTGACCAGGTTCTTGGGTTTGTTGGTGCTCCGCTTTGGAAGACCGACACCCTTTCCGAGTTTTATGGCGATTTACACCAAAGCACCGCCTTGATCGCTTTAGTACAAATGCAAGAGGATGCGTTTCGGAGAACTCGCCTACAGACTTCTTCCTACCCCAAAGACGATAGTACAACTCATCGGCATGAGTGCCGGAGCAACCTACCGCGCGCATGCACAATAATTCCCGTATAACGCCATCATCGATGACGACGCCTCCATCCGGTTGGGTTGGCGCCACGGTCTTTGAAAGTTACGCTTTAACGCACGCTTTTGCGCGTGACGCCTCGTGCTTTGGACCTCGATCCGTAAACCGGTTGGTGGATTCTCCGGCTTCCGCCGGCATGGGCAGAGCTATCCCAAAGATTGCGAAGTTGTCCCGATCTCTTCAACAAGCTTGCGGGAGTTGACCTTTCACCTTGATCCAACCAACCGACCTAGGCGTTGAAACACCGAACCCTTATCGGAAGGGGTGTGGTGTGGCCGGATTCTTTGTGGAAGGCCACCGCATCGAGGAAAAAGCTCCCCGTCCGGGAGGCCGAAGTTCGACTTGCTTCGGTGACTTCTTGGTCACCGCCCTTTAGGCCGTTGAGTAACCTGAACCAACGCACGTGCACGCTGCACGGCAGCACGCTTTTGGATCCGCCGAGGGTGGAGCGATCTCGCTGACGCGGATCCATTCTTCGCCCGGCGTTTAGAGGAGTTACTACCTATCTTCGCCTTCGGGGCTCGTGCCCCGCCGACATCGGATCCGGCTTGTATCGGACAACCGCCCATGGATTCTAACGCTTTATGTATTGCAACGCAAGCATGCTGGTCGACGCCATGGCCTCTTTGAGAGTCACATCGCCGCGACTTCTCCTCATCGGGCCCTGAGGAGGGAGATCGCCTGGCCGATGGCGCGGGAGTTGGCGCCGCCATTGTTGTCGGGCGGCGCGGAGAGCGCCTTCATCGGTGATGCTTTGTGAGTCCTCCTTGCAGGAGGGCTTTCTCCTTGCGGGGAAAAGGAGTTGGATGAGGCGAGAGATAGGCCTCAAATTTCTCCCCGGTCGAATTGCACTGGTCTTCAACACCGGGATCGTAACGACAACGATCTCGGATGCAAGACCGGTGGCTCCCATGTGGTCGCCGGCTTGTTCTCTGAAAAAGTGATGATTGTCATTGCTTGAACCATACAAACTTCAGCCGCTACAACGAAATTCAAAAAGATTGCCTTTTATAAGGCTTACAATGAAAATCAAAGAATTACAACTTCAACCCTAAACAAACACGAGGATCTCTATTTTACGGGTCCCCGCCATGGGATTCTTTGCCTATGCCGGATGTATTCCGTGGACCACCGCTGATTCCTTTCCCAAGTGTTGATCGAATGAGATCCGATTCGATCTAGATCTAAAAATCCCTCCTTTTACGTGGGAATTCTTAGATCGATCGATCCGAGATCTAAACGAATCGGAGATTAATTCGCCAAGGAACTAATCACGAGTGAACGACGCTGTTTAACTCGTTATTTTCTTCGGATCAAGGCAAGCTTGATCCAAAGGATGGTTTGTTTTGTAGATCCGATCGAGAACTTTGGATCTCGAATCGCAAATCTCCGCAAGCCTAGATCTTGATCTCCTCTCCTTGGAAATTCTCTAACCCTAGGCACACACAAGAGTTGGCTATCTCCTCTTTTTATCTCCGCCCACCTCCGAAAATGAAACCCAGTCACCAAATATAGGCGCGGATGGATGGTAACCGGGCAAAAGCCCATTCGCTCGTCTCGCCGTGCCGAGACATCTTCGTGGTCGCCAGCGCGACATGGGTGTCTCGCCAAGCGAGATTAATCGGCAAGCCCGCCTGGCACGGTGTCTCGCTGGCGAGACACTCGGGTGTCTCGCCGGCTGACACCGTGTCTTTGGCCGAAGCGAGACACTTGGTGTCTCGCCGGGCGAGACGCTTCAGTGTCTCTGCTTCGCGAGACACCTCGTCGGTTTTGGACCAGCATGCGGTTTCTCTTCGCTCGGTTTTCCGAGCTTAATTTGAGGCTTCAAAGTTGGTTTATCCCTTCACTCGCACTCATGGCATCGGGCTCACCAAGGTTCCTAATCACCGACAATTTAAAGGAGAGAGCTCTTTCAAAATTTCAGTATGCATCCCCGCAAATGCCGTTCACTTGTTGTGTCGTCAACGATTTGCCATTACTTCATCGGATGACTTGTCGATTATTCGCCATCACGAGCTACGCTCGGGACTTATAGGCAATTTTCAACGCTTACACCTGAAATCCACCGGGACTACTAGTCCCGCGGGATTTGCCGGGCGCTGCAGAGTTCGTTAATCCACGGGACTACTAGTCCGTGGATTTCTCGGCGCTAGAGTAAAACGAGTTAATGTGGACTAGTAGTCCCGACGCTTCATAATCTTTAATTAGTGCCCGATTAGCACTTATGAACACTTGGATCGCTAGTCCAGACGCTCGAGCGCAGCAAAATCGACCTCTTTGGCTCATAAAAAGATAGTCATTAAATAATTAGCAAACGGTCGGTTTTGCTAATTATTTAGCAAAAAGGCTCTTTAAAATTTTCTCCATTGTTGTACTATTCTAATGTCAAAGGCAATTGCCTTTTTGGCTTCTATGCATAAAGAATATTGTAGATCATGAAAGAAAAAAAGTCGAGTTTCTGTGCTTTTCTAACTGTTATAGAAAATTATACTATACCTTCTCAAAGAGATTTAAACAATGTGTGTTGTCCACATATTCAACATATGTCCAATCAATTCCATCTTGTATATATTCCTGCAATCATACACCAAAGAAAAACATAAAAGTTTGCCCAAGATTAAGCAATCTTATGCAAGAACAACAAGCATAAGCAAATTATATCTGTTAAAGCATATAGTACCAGAAAAGTATTAATTACAGAAATAGCATCAATAATTTCGTATAAAAGTATTAACACTGCCTGAAGAATAAATTTGCCAGATGAATTAAAATATGATAACAACAAGGAGGATTGTTGACTTAATGACAAGGTACTGGGGGTTTTATTATTATTATTATTATTATTGGGTTTGGGGGAGGGGGCGACCAATAACTGTGATCCCTACAATATGAAGAACAGTTTTTGTTTTCTTACAATTTTATTACACATAATCTCAAGCAAGACAACAAAAATACAAGGTTCTTCCTGAAGACATTTTCTATAAGATCCTATGTAGTATGTACATAATCACGAAATAAGCATAAAACTGAATTGGAAAAATTCAGGATGTTCACCTCCTGTTCAAGTTTGAAAAGATGTCGATTGAAGTGCTGCTGCAGTCTCTCATTCGCATAGTTTATACATAATTGCTCAAAGTTGTTCTTCTGGAGAATAGAGAAGTACAAGCGTAAATCACAAGCTTGGTGATGAAAAGCAAATCAAACAGTAGTAAAAACAATCCATACATCTAGAGATTCAAACCCATATATGTCAAGAATATTTATGGATCTTCCAGCAAATAGCTTTCCTACTTCAAGTGACTTGTTGATTTGCTCAACAAGCCAGTCAAACAAGCTAGCATAAATTGATCTTGCCAATGCATCTCTTGTGTCAATTGCCTGTAGGTAATATCGTAAAAGCTCAGACATGTAATAACTTCTTAGGTTGACAAGGGTCACATGTTTGCACACACAAAATCCGTAGTTCCGTACCTGCGAAAGTGTTAGTCTTTGAACAACTTCATCACCGCCTGCTTGAATTCTGCGTGTTGATAAGGTTAGCATCAATTCAGGTACTTTGCAGCCCAACAATTTTGCTGCACTAGTTACACCTGGGAAGATTTGTAATCAAGATTATATTTCAAAAAAAGGGGGAAAAATACTGGCATAAACAGACAAGTAGTAGCTAATTCTGAGGTTTCTTTCTCAATTTCAAGGCATTCTCTTTGGTCCTTTGGATTACCAATGAAGAGATTTAATACATAAAAAATTATCATATTATCTCCTTTTCTTTCTTAATCATGCTTTTTAATCCTTCTGCTGTTCTAAACTTAGTAGTCAAATCCGATTCAAATCTAAAATACATTGTATGCTTCTCTAAAGAATAGGTTGAAATGCAGAACTAGTAAAGTTGCAGAGATGGATAAATATATGCAGCAGGTACAGGAGGTATCTTATGGGTCACAAATTCAACACCCCAGGTGCAATCCTAGGTCAGCCTATTTGAGTTTATAATGTAAATTCCCATTCTTTTCTTTTCAAGGAAAGAAGGTGCAGCATTTTTTTTAAAAAAATTGCCATATAGAGACCAAATTATAAGCCTCGCACACGTGAGCTTCTCAATATTTTTTGTCCAAAGGTAACAGTTAGAAAAGTACTGTCTGAGAGCACCTCTTTGTAAAAGACTTTTGGAATGAAAGTGCAATATGTTCCCTGATCATTAATCAAGGTAATAAAATTTTAAGACTGTTTCACCTTGTAAATCATCCAACAATCAGTCTGAGTAACTCTGGTCTCTATATATTTCAGAGTATACAAGTTTTTCAAAACAACACCTCCTTGTTTACTATTTCTTTTCACTTCAAAATTCATATATTTAGTTAACGTATTCAATTAATATATTTAATTAATAATTCTATCCACTGCAAAATTTATTTATTTAATTAATTAGTTAACCTTATTGTTAACTCCGCTTTACTAATTCTTTAGCACAAATCATAGAAATCTATGAACAAAGGAGATGCAGGTGAGCTACTCAGTTCCTTAAACAGTTTCCCAGGTAAAGGATATTTTTTCATGCTTTTGTGAAACAATAATGATTTATGAAGTACATAGTAATACTGCAGCAACGGAACTTAAACAAAATATCATTGGTTTCATAAATTTGGTCAAGATATTGCTGCTTCATACACCCCTGGTTTAACAGATTTGACTTGGAAATATAACAGAAGTGATGCAGTATCAGAACTTTCAAATATGAAAACTTCAAACTGTTCATCTTATGCAAGCACAGACTTTGTATATGTGCACTCATGCGGCCCAACCCACCAAACAGAAAAACACAAGCACACAAACATGCAGAGCATTAAGCAAATACTACAAATTAATAAATAAAACAAATACCTTCATTTGAGATTACTTCCACATGGTCCTCATTGTCAATCACTAAAAATTCAATGTTACCAAGCCACAACACTGCTGCAAGCATTGCAAAGGCATTATCTTGCTTTTCATTGCTTATTTGGATAATGTTCAAGGCTTCCTGAGCAATGACAAGAGGGAAAAGGTGAGAGGAGAAAACATCATTAAGTACCAAAAAAAGATATTCAACAATGTGTTTTGAAGCACTAGCTCAGAATACCATCAGCTCATGAAATCTTTTAGCATCATCTATGTTGTTGGTTATCACACAATCACTCTGCTTCAAATATTCATACTCATGGGCTGCTTTCAGATTCAGTTTCTCTGCAAATTACATAAATCTTGAGTAAAATGCAACAGCCAATGAAGTATCTGTCGTTAGCTTATATCCATTTTACCATATCCAGAAGGAAAACATGCTTAAGAATAAAATGGAAGCAAGTGAAACTCATAACTAAATAGAAGTTAAATTTAGCAGGCATTTCAATGGTACCTTTATTAAACCTGAAGTGTATGACTGTTTATGAGTGAAAATAACATTAGACTTTTCTTTTAAAAAAACCACATGGCCTAAAAGATCTGTAAAAGGCTTATCAATTTTCTATTTAGTATAACCTCCTAAAATAGTTGTCTTGACGATTAGTTTACTAATTTTTTTTAGTTCATGAACAAAATGCTTGCCTGGTGAAGAGACCATAAGCTGAAATTTTATGCAGAATTTGGAACTGTTAGTTCCAACACATCCAACATAAAAAATGTGATATAACTAATTGTATGAAAAAATTATTAGTTAAAAGAGAGCAGAAGTAAGCTTGTTTTGACACCAGCATTGGCTGAATAAGAAGGATTAACAAATCCATGAGGACTACACAAGTGACACACCTCAATTGACTAGAGCAAGGTTGCAAAGTTAATCATTAGCTAGAAGTGTAAATTTCCTACTTGCTGTCCAGATTTATCTAGACTGTGGAGAACTTCCATGAATGCATGAAACTGCATGACTCAACTTTAATACCAAAAGATGGAAATGGAACATACTATCTTACCTTTAAGTAGGGCAGGAGCTCCTGCACAAAGCTGATAGAAAACATGATATGATCGTTCCCCTTTGGCTCTCCCAACTACCCTTGACTGATAATACAAACAATAACATTCTTTAGAAAATTGGTAAAAGCATGCTTAAATAAGTGTAGTGAAAGTGAAGTTACCTTTTCCAGCAAAACTAGCCAATGTGTTCAAAGTTTTATGAGCAACAAAGGAACGGAGAAAGTCAGATGAATGAAATAGTTTGACAGTAATCCAAAGTCTACAGAGAACAACTTAGCCACTAAACATGCTTACAGGTTTGAATCCTAGAACCACAAAATTTTCCACCCAGAAACTGTATTTCAGTAAGCTTCCCCTGCATAAGTTGTAGGAAAGAAAGGAGTTATAATTCAGTAATCAGAACTAAAGAAAATCAAACAGCTACATAATATTTATGTGTATGCAAGAAGACAGAAGTTTCCAACAGTCATAGAAAATGAAGCAGAAAAGACTCACGAATCGGCTAGAGTTATCATTTATTGAAGTTTTTGCATTTCCAAATGCTTCCAAAATAGTATTACTCTGCAGAACTTCATCCTCTATTCCACTGCCACCGCCAAGAGCAGCCAAGAACTGCATTGCAATTTTTGCAGTTTCGGTTTTCCCAGATCCGCTTTCACCACTGCGACGCAAGTCACATGTGGAAATTCCGTCAACAATGTTACCTAGGAACCATATACATAAAAAATGAATAGAATAATAAAAAAGCCTAAAAACAGGATCCATATCTTAGAAGAGAAATGCTATGATTTACCTTATAATAATCGACTGGTTTGCTCCATCTGCAGAATCCACAATTTGGGAAAATGAATAAATATTTCAAAAAAAATTTCCTACTTCAAAAAATTATATGAGGTAATAGAGAAGGTAGAGAAACTGGTCAACCTAAAGAAAGACTAAACGATAAAAACATACTCAAAGCAATTATTTCAGAAAGATGAAATTACCCGTCTCCAAGCAACATATTTAGTTACCTCTTGTCATTTTTCTGAATGCAGAATCAGCTACTGCATATACATGGGGACTGGTGATAGATTTTTCATTATAAGCTACAGTGGAGCTGTTTCCATAAAGAGGCACCTTCCGGAAGGGGTTAATTGCAACTAAAACCTCACCAGCTTTAGTCTATAGAAAAAAATTAAATAAATAAAAGATCCAGCATTATTATAAGCATATTAAAAGAGAATGGAACAAATGCTGTAATGCCTCAATAAGGTAAATTTACATAAATCATATCACGGGAATATCTGTGTTTTAGACTGTGGAGAACAGAAGGTTCGTTTACGTAACCAAGCTGTGTTAGATCATCCACATCATCAAAGATATCTGGATTTGCTGGCAAGACATTTTCAATGGAGACAAGCAAAACCTGAACATGGAGACAAAATGTAAGTGCCTTGCAGAAAATAACAAGAAATACGGTTAGATTAACTAGAGATCTCACCTTGCCATCAGTAAGTAAAATATTAACATCCTCCCCTTTGACAGATTTAATAGTCCCCAGCTTCCATCTGCCATCTGGAAGCTTACACCACACACGGAATTTCTAATAGAGTAAAGAAAGGATTACAGCGCAATTGCTTGCAATAAATAAAGGGAATACTTCTAAAAGCTAAAAGTAAAAGTTTCAGCACGTGATGATGTGGAGCCGTTTATGTTAGACGTTGTATATTAATAGCGTGATATAAACCTATACGAAAACAAGGTTGTAGTCCATATTGATTCATTTTATGGCCAAGAATATGTGAGTATATTCACTAAGATAAATCATTCATCATGAAGGTGAGATTAAGAAGGATGTTGTTTTTAGGATAAGCAGGAAGGTCAAGGTGGAGAAGCGCTTGCGCTTCCTAATACTCTGTGATCATAGGCTATCCATGAAGTTAAAAGACAATCTCATAAGATGGCTACACGACCTTTATGGGTCAGAGTGTTACACAATTACGAAACAGCATGCTTTTTGGGGAAAAAAAAATCAAGTGTGATGAAAATAACGTGTTTAGAAGAGGACTGCCAATAAACTGTTTTGAGTGTACTCTCTCCATATTAAACCTCTTGAAAAGGCCTTAGTCAAGTATTTGATCGACTTTTTTTATTCTTCATCGAGTAATCGCGGCAAGATGCCCAGGGAATCTATGAACTATGGTAAACGGAAGAAGTACAATAGGACGAGATTAGACAAAGGATTAGCATACTAATGTAGGTTTCCGAATCATATATTTACTTGCTGTGATACATATGGATATCTTCTTCTTTTTTATGGCAAAAATCATAAACATCAAAACTCATGCTAAGACTCAAGCCATATCCAATTTGATACTAAGCAGTGGCGGAGCCAGAAATCCATAATAGTGGTGTCATGGAAATATAAATAGACGATATTACTAATTTTTCTCTATCATTCAATGTAATCATGAACTTTAATGAGATACAAAATATATTTAACTAAATACAATTATAATTGATCCCTACCCGTCTTCATATTTGAAGCGTTGCATAATAGTCATTCCAAATACCCCTAAATATCCTTTTTAATGTAAACACATGTATCTTTCTTTTTCAAAATTAATGGTAGCTCTTTTGATACGTGGTGAATTGGGCCATTTAAGTTAATGGGTCCTAAGGTTATTTACTTTTAGGTTTGGCCCATTAAAAATTAATGGGTCACTACTCACTATTCGAAGGAGTTAGGGTGTCACTTTAGATGATAAGTTTACACATCCTTCTTTAATTATATGATCGAGTGGTGTCACTTGACACCACCTTTTGCATACTAGCTCCGCCCCTGAAGCTAAGTCAATTAAATCACAACAGCATAAAAACCAAAATTTACCTTCTGTACCAAATTATCCGCCGTCTCCCCAACTAAACTTCTCATCCAACATTGTAGAATCCAACTCATGAACACACTCCCACCTCCCTCCATAGTTTATTATCTCTGACATTTTACCATAAGGAGATTCTTCCTCTTGCTCCAAGATCCCAACTCTCTTGTTTCCAAATATGCTACTTCTTAGTACCATTTCTTGATATCTCTTCAAAGCTCTATCTTCTTCTGTATCTTTGACCTCGAAACTAACCGGCAATGTCCTCTTTTGAGAAGGAAGACGACCTCTACCGGATGGCCGAGAGGGTAATCCAGGTAGCAGCTTCTCCTTTGGCTTTGTATCCCTTTGCCGGAGCGCCTCCAGCATTTCCTCGAGCGAGCTTCGGGTTGCCAAATGCGAACTCATTGTTGCAAGAACAAAATTTCTAACAAAAGTTTCTTTTTTCTAAATCATAACCCTAATTTCTCCTCAAAAAAATGCTAGCCCCACCAATTCATCAATGGAATAATCCTATTGAACACAAAACGATGGATCTTTTCTGTTCAGGGATGGTATTCCAAAAAATTAAATCTATTCCTGAACTCAATAAGCCAAATTAGGCAAATTTGGAATGAAAAAGCTAGATCTGTTCACTAATTTGTTCCCGTGTGCATCAAAATTCTCACCGTTTTTGGGGTGGAAACTGCAATTGTTCAGTTATAGAAAACCCTAACCGCAACCCCAAATGCAGCCGGAGGTAACGGCAATTGAGAACGGAACATTTTGTAAAAATTTTGAAAATGGAGAATGATTCCAATTGGCGAATCGAGGAAGCAAGGACAAAGGGGGAATAAAAAAACTGAACGAATTGGGAACAGGTTTTTTTTAAGAGAAAAATACAAATAGAGATTTTTCAATGGGGAATTAGAGCCACGAGTTATCCTACAAATTTTCTTGTCCTCTGGCTTTGGATCGGGCAAGGGTAAGCCCTCCATTTTTTTTGGGAGAAACTGCAGAAAATAACCCGCCAATTATTCTACTAGGAGACAAGAATATTAACGGATACCGAACGATTGATTATTTGTGTCAGAGTTTGGGTATCAAACTAAGTTTTTAAGGTTCGGTATATGAAAGTTAAATTTAGTTGAACTTTTTGGTAGTAGGACTAAGAAAAACTTTGGATTACTGAAGTTGAAAATGAGGTAAATTTTGGGATATTTTTGAAAAAATAACATAGATATTCAAGTTTAAAATGATGTACACTTTTGGGTATTCAAGTGCAAATAATCCTATATTTTATGCATGCATGTATGTCAAATTATTTTGCATAGATTATTAAAGTTCACTCTTTGTTCCTAAAAACTTATGAAAGTTTTATAGCTAATTCCAAACTATATGTGTTGATGTATATAATCACAGTCACTAACCTCGGTGTGAGTTTAGCTTTTAAGAGAGCGGAGTCCCTTCTCTCCTAATGTCCGACGCCGCTCCCCGCCGTGGGGTTCACATACGCTGAAGAGAACACCTGAAGAAGCGGAGTTGGGATCTCCTGGTTCCTCCGACGGTCAAGTTAGTAGGGGAGAGAAAAATCAATGGAACAGGAATTCACTCAGGGAAAATCACTTACTTGGTTTGCTGTTCACGTTGCTACTTATACCTAGGGTTGTGGGGGTATTTTCGTCTCTCCATTAGGCTCAGGAACCACTGATGAGTCAGCCCTCCCCTCCACGTGTGAGCCGGCGATTGGTTGGGCACCTCTTTGTCTGCTACGGTGGCTGGCCTTTATAGGTATCAGGTTGTGGGTAATTTGAGGGTTAGTGTGGTCTATTCGCCATTAATGGGATGGGATTGACGGCGTCTGTAGCTGCATGGGTCCGAGGTGCCTTAAATACCATGAGAGATGGAGGAGTTAAGGGGCTGTCAGTGGATTTAATGCGATGTTGATGGGCTCGAGTACTATATAACCGTCGTTCGAGTGGAGGGAACCGTATAGGATGAGAGAGGGGGGAGCTGAGGCCGGGTGGCTGACTCGCACGGCTCTTGAGGCGCCCATTAGAGTAATCGCTGAAGGGGACGACTAGTAACGCTTCTTCGCCGCCCCGCAGGACTGACTACCGAGGAAAGAGGGGCTAGGTTTGCTTCGCATCGTCTGGAGAGGCAGACGACTGGTTGGAAGGGGTTATGGTTGATAATAGGTTGGGAGGACGACTAGTACCGCCTTCGTGTCATCCCGGGTTAGCTGGAAGGCGGTGGTCGGTCTTCCCCATGTCGCCTGTGGGGACAAGCAACTTGAAAGGATAGCTCGAGGCGCAATTGGTCATGGACGACCGGTACCACCTTTCGCCGCCCGCTGGAGAGAGTTGTTGATGGGTCGATCTACCCCGCCTTCGGCTATGGCGATAGTCGCTAACGGACCGCGACGTTGGTCAGGCGCGTGCCGCCTGGGTCGGTGTGGAGGTTCGTGTCGCCCTAGTTGACAAGCAAGAGTGTTTATCCATGTCAACTTGGTTTTCTCTTTAATCACTAACTAGTGGTTATGACCATAACAGCTATTCCCTTTCGCTGGAGTCGGTTGGAAACGAGTCCAAGTGAAATAAGTAGCATAGCCCCGATGTAGAAGGGGTTCGAACAGCTCGAACGCCTATTGATGGACGCGGGCTAATGTCGCCAGCGCTTTTGCCACGGGCGCTTGCCTCTGGGCTCGATGGTGGGCCCTCTGGAACGAGATGGGAGAGGTTTTCATCTCCCAAGGCGTGCCTCGAGTGGGCTTCAATCTCCTCGCTGATCAAAGGGCTGTGCCGGCCCCTATATAAATACTGAGCGTGAGGGGAAGGAAGTTTTACTTTCTTCTTCAACCACTAACTCAGCGATCCTCCGGTGAGCGATACAGACCTAGTATGGATACCGATCGTCATAAGCAGCTTGATGAGTTCTGTTCGAAGGTGACCCAAACGCAGATGAAGTCTTTGCGCTTGAAGTTTGACATACCGAAGGGTTACAAGTTGGAGGCTCCGACGAAATCGTCTCCGGTGTACAGCCATGGTGACAAGAGGGCTCCTCTATATCTCAAGCACTTGAGGCGGTCCGGCCGCCGCACCCTTTCTTCGAAGGTGTTTGACGAAGTCAAGGCGGTCTCCGATGCAAATGACGCCTAACTCGATAGCCATATTGGTCGGCTTCACCGTCATCTGTCGCTGGCTTTCGATTAGGCCAAAGATGAGTGTCCTGAGCCACTTGGTCGGCATAACTGTTCAGAGGACGCCCCATTATTATCTTCAGATGTCGGGGGAATTCAAGATCATCCTTGATCTGCCTAAGTCGATCAAAGGATGGAAAGATAGATTCGTCTGGGTTATGGGGGACGACTGGAACTTGGGGTGCGCTGCTTTGGCCGAGATCGGCGAGAGACTCCCCGAGATTGCCTTGCCGACCGAGAACCATCGGGAGTTGGAGCAGATCCTCCAATACACGGGGCCGCGCACGATGGGTACCTTGCTCGACAAGTCGGTCTTACGATTTCATGGGATTTCTTCAACCCCTCCTGGCCCTTTCGACGAGTCAAGGGCTCACAACGTGACTTTTGGGGGGATGATTGGGAGAATGCCGAGGGTCGAAGCCTGCCGGATGAAGGATCCCTTGAAGAATCCAAGAGGAGTTGACCCACGGCCAATCCAAGCAACACGCTGAAGTCGCCTCCCGAGGGGTTCTGGCCTCGAGGAGGCGAGGAGGCCGCCGAGAACACCGCTACGGGATGTGAGGAGACGATCGAGGGTGTCGTCCTGGGCGGTGGGTCCGGCTATCGGAGAACTTGGCAAAAGAAAACCAGCCATGGTCCTCGAGGGGCTAGACGGGCGGGAGAGAGTGCAGAGAACCCGATGGAAGAGGAGTCATTGGAGCCAGAGGAATGGGAGGACGACCGACTATCTACCGAAGCCGGAGGGTCTACCACGAAGCATCGCATCGTTCCTGAAGCCGCGCCAGGAGAGACACCCATGGAGGTTGATACACAAGGGGGGCGCAATGCAGAGCCGGGACATGGGGTCGGCTACCAAGGGGTACCTTCTCATCGGCGAGGAAAAGAGCCGGCCAGTGGCTAGGGGACGGGTTTTGTCCCAGTGGGATGGCCTTCTCCCTATCACGTTGTCGAAGTTGAGGGGGATTGGAAAAAAGTATGTGACTTGATGATGGGGACGCTCTTCCGCCGGCCGCTATGAAGGGGAGCTCGATGCGAACATCGATACAAGCTGGCGTGGTATATGGACGCCCGCTCATCGGTGTTAAGGTCGAGCTATGTACAAGGGAAGACGGTAGAGCAGTTCAATCTACCCGAGGACTGGGAGGTTTTGAAGATGATTTCTGATGTCGGCCTGCATATAATCTTACGGAGTTACTTGACTAGGGGTTGTTTGGTGGAGCAAGAGCTGTTCAGTCGGCTGACTCAGGGCCATCAAGCCTACGAAAGGCTTCGAAAGAAGCATTTATCTCCTGGGGCCGGCGCCAACGAAGAGCTTGATCAAGTAATCAAGGAGCTTTCGGTTAAACAAGCCGAGCTTGATGATTGGCGTCGTGAAATAGAGGTTAAGGAGCAAGCTATCATGAGCTCGGTATCTCCCCGTAATGTTGGCCGAGATCGGAGAACTCCGCAACGCTCGTAATGGCGAGGATGATCCGGTCTTCCAACGGTCTATAGGAGCGTGACTTGGCAATGGCGCAGTTGCACTTGAGAAGCAGATTGCGAATACGCCAAGACTCGCTTGGCGCAGAGTCACCAATCAACGACTCACTAAGAATGTGCCCAACTTAAGGAGTCCTTGAGCAAGGCAGAGGAGAAGATAAAGCATCTAGAGTCAAGCGACCATTGGTCGTCCATAATGGAGGAAAGCCGCCCGGCCATCATTGAAGAATTTCGATGCAGTACGTTGGGGAAGGTTGAGGTCGCGCTGGCCTGCAAGGCGGGTAGCGACTTTATTGTCAAGCAACTCCCACCCGAGTACCAGAGCATCCCTGGTCGGTTTCAATACCCTCCGAGCATAGCCGCCCAGGTAGGTCTTCTCTCAAGATTTGAGGCGGCGGGAGCCGGCTATGATCTAGGCGATGGCGGAGCCGAGGAGGAAGAGGGGGAAGAGTCATCGAGTGACGGTTCCCCGAGTGAGACTGACTCGGATCAGTAGCTTAGGTCTTGAGCTTTCAGCTGTCGTGTAATTGTTGGTGTGTATATTTTGGACTTGTTACCAAATGGATGAATACAATAAAGTTCTTTTTGCTCTTATAGCTATATCTCGTGTTGTGTTTGATAGTTAAAATAGTTTAGAGAGTTGAGCGACCTGATGTCGCGACTTGGTCGTGCTCACGGCTTAGATGATGGTCGACTCGAAATGGCTCCTTACTAGCTCTAAGTCGGTTTCTAGGTTACTTATTCTTAACCGCTGTCAAGGTCGGGTCAAGCTCGGTTGCATAAAGGTGGGTTTGGTTTCAGCGCAAACGAGAGCTCCATCAGAGGATAGGACTTGACGCCGATACTTTAGCCGCCGAAGGCCAATTTCGATGGAGACGTGGTCATAGCGTGGGCCTTTCAATTTTCAAGAGCCGTTCAGATCCGAAGGCCAATCCAACCGTTGATTTCAAAATTGAAACGCCACCTAGAATAGATATGTGGGCTTCTAGACGCCTATATATACTTTTACCCTATTTGGGGATTTCTTTGCTTTCTAAAGACTCGCTTTCTTCCTCTTATCTCGAGATTTTTCAAGCTTTCCGCCATGGTCGCTTCTTCCTCTCGCTTCCATCGATAGGACCGCCAAGCTCAAGTCTTGGCAATTGAAGATGAAGGAGGAGGATCCGAAGGTCTCCATGAGAGGCATCTCCTGGGAATTTACTTCCCTGTCGGGAAGAGGACAAGCTATCATCGACACAAGCATAAGCCGCCACGTATACATGGCGATTTGGGCAACGGATTGCCTCCCATTGCCGGAGTTCGTGAAGAGGTGGAGCGCCGGGGTGTCCCCGATGCAGCTTCCTAACGCCATTGCTACAATAATGGCGTTTTGGTGATCCGTCATCGAGTGAAGGTGACCGATTCTTCACTTCGACAATCTCGCCACGGTGAGGTCAACGAAGAAAGACGCTTCACTTTTTGGGTATGTGGGCGGTCGGTTTGTTGAGATCCCATGATTCGAACAAGGACTGGAAGAATAAGTTCGTCTGGGTCTTCGGTGCCGACGCCGTCTTGGCTTGCCGTTCATGGCCGGAGATCAACAAGGACGGCCTAAAGAACCTTCCTCTTCAAATAACGAGGCTGACTGAGAAATTCGATAGTATTCGGGATCTCGGAAGGGTCACAACCTGTTCGATAATGCTTCGCTGAGGATGGCGGGGCTGTCGTTCATTCTACCAACCGGGGTCGATGAGGAGAAAGAGAAGGAGCTGCTCGAGGTGGTTTCTCAGTGGGTTGAGGATCCCAAAAGTGGGGGTCCTAGCCCGATAAAAGTTACAGAGCTGCAACTTCCCCAAAAGAGGGCTCGGGGAGGAGGATTGTCGGTCGCAGAGGAGCAAAGACGGGAGGAGAAGTTTGAGGAGCTGGCGTCCATGCTGCAAGTGAAGAGGGCTCTTCCTACTTCTGAGGCCGACCAACCAAGGAAGAAGAAGAAGAAGACGAAAAAGTCGAAGGGATCGACCTCCAAAGGGACGACCGAGGGGGCAGTCCTCGAACAGGCCGAGGCCATTGTGGGGGAACTCCTAACTGCTGGGGGAGAGTCACCCCCGCAAATTCTCTCTTCCTTGCCTCTCGCCACCGAGGTCGTGAGGGGAATCACGCCCCTGGTCGGGCTAAGCTCCCACCAACAAGCACGGGTCACTGCGATCGAAGAGGCTCCCGCCGACAAGTCAGAGACGACCGATGAGCCAACTCAGAGGTCGGGGAAGGAGGCGGTCATCTCAGATGATCTGGCTTTGGGGTCGAATCTCTTGGACTTACTCAGGGGTTTGGGCATAGAGCTTCCTTTTCGTCACCGGATTGCCGAGGTTGGCGGTTCGAGGTGGAAGGAGCTCCGATCCCAGCTTATTGGTGATCTATGGAAAGGGTATTCCGCAAGGGAGGAACCTTCTCAAAGTGATAAGTTTGTCTCCGACCATTCCCTCCACAAAGAGGGCTCGGTGCTTCTGTCTGGGTGGGGGTAGCTTGTCGCTTCGAAGCAGTTCACCCTCCCTAAAGATAGGGATCTCCTTGAGGAAATACCTTCAACCGGCTTACGATTAGCTCTCTTGAGTTATCAAACTCGAGGGGCCTTGGTCGGGGAAGAGCTTTTCAATCGGCTGTCATGCATGATTAAAGTAGCTGACAACTTGGCGGAGAGGCTTGTTGAAGAGAAGGGAGCCAGAAGAAGCGAGAAGAGGGCGCCGCCAGGCGGAAGGGGAAGTCGGTCGGCGCCAAATGGCGCGTTGAACTGGAGGCTAAGCAATCTACGATTGCTAACCTCTAGACTCATCGCTCAAAGCAGGCGGCCGTCATCGATAAATTGAAGGAAGAGGTCGTCCAGTTGAAGAGGACGGTTGAAGGCTCCGAAAGGAAGATCAAGGAGTGGAAGGCTCAAGTTGGGGGGCTGGGGAGCCAAATGGAAGCTGCGGGACTCGAAAGCCAGAACTTGCGGGTCGAACTGGATGAGTCGAAAGCGGCTCATCGAACGGCTTTGGATGACGCCCGATCGATTGACACCCGGCTTAAGTTTGTAACGTCGGAGGAGGGCAAGAAGGAGGTCGTTGAAGAGTATAGGCAAGAGCCTATGGGGAAAGTAGAGCTGTCGCTTGCTGTTAAAGCGGGCTACGACTACTTAAAAGCCCAACTTCCTTTGGATGCTTTCCCGACGTTGAGTCTTGCGTATCCTCCGAGGGTGGAAAGTTCTCTGGCCCGCAAAGGCTCGGAAGCCGAGGAGCAGAGGCAACTTAGCCGAGGACAACCCTGACAAGGATGAGGACGACGAGGAAGATGAGGGCGAGGACGGAGAAGAGGGAGATGGCGACGAGGGAGGAGATTGATGTATATAATCACAGTCACTAACCTCGGTGTGAGTTTAGCTTTTAAGAGAGCGGAGTCCGCCTTCTCTCCTAATGTCCGATGACGCTGCTCCGGTCAGGGGGTTCACCTACAGCAAGAGAACACCTGTGGAAGAAGTGGAGTTGGGATCTCCGGTGGTTCTTTCGACGGTCAAGTTAGTAGGGGAGAGAAAAATCAATGGAGCAGGAATTCACTTAGGGAAAATCACTTACTTGGTTTGCTGTTCATGTTGCTACTTATACCTAGGGTTGTGGGGGTATTTTCGTCTCTCCATTAGGCTCAGGAACCACTGATGAGTCAGCCCGCCCCTCCAC
Organism: Asparagus setaceus; assembly: GCA_012295165.1. NCBI lineage: Eukaryota > Viridiplantae > Streptophyta > Magnoliopsida > Asparagales > Asparagaceae > Asparagus > Asparagus setaceus. Next base: position 19,452,934 of record CM022704.1, on the reverse strand, counting down.
GTGTGAGCCGGCGATTGGTTGGGCACCTCTTTGTCTGCTACGGTGGCTGGCCTTTACAGGTGTCAGGTTGTGGGTAATTTGAGGGTTAGTGTGGTCTATTCGCCATTAATGAGATGGGATTGACGGCGCTTGTAGCTGCATGGGTCCGAGGTGCCTTAAATATCATGAGAGATGGAGGAGTTAAGGGGCTATCAGTGCATTTAATGCGATGTTGATAGGCTCGAGTACTGTATAACCGTCGTTCGAGTGGAGGGAACCGTATAGGATGAGAGAGGGGGGAGCGGAGGCCGGGTGGCCGACTCGCACGGCCTCTTGAGGCGTCCATTAGAGTAATCAGTTGAAGGGGACGACTAGTAACGCTTCTTCGCCGCCCTAGAGGACTGGACAGGAAAGCGGGCTAGGTTCGCTCGCATCGCCCGGAGAGGCGGACGACTGGTTGGAAGGGGTTATGATTGATAACAGGTTGGGAGGATGACTAGTACCGCCTTTCGCATCGTCCCGGGGGGTTAGCGGTTGGAAGGTGGTGGCTGGTCTTCCCCATGTCGCCTGTGGGGACAAGCAACTTGGAAGGATAGCCAGGCAATTAATTGTCAGGACGACCGCACCGCCTTCTCGGCCGCCTCATGGAGAGAGTTGTTGATGGGTCACCTACCCCGCTTTGCGCTTGCCATGGCGATAGTCGCTTAACGGACCGCGGACGAGGTTGGTAAGTGCGTGCCTGCGGGTCTGTGTGGAGGTTCGTGTCGCTCCTAGTTGACAAGCAAGAGTGTTTATCCATGTCAACTTGGTTTTCCTCTTTAATCACTAACTAGTGGTTATGACCATAACAATATGAATTTAGTGTTTTGTTTATATTAGTCTCTTAAATATTTCATATTTGAAACTAGTTCCTCAAACCATTGAAATGTTATTAGGTTCTTCAATTCTTAAGTTGTGTCAAAATTTCTCCCTCGAATCGTGAAAATTGCTATTAGATCCCTTAATTATTAAGCTATTTGAGAATTGGCCCCTCCATTCAAGAGTAGAAGTGGCAATTAAAGGGACTATCAAGTACAAGCTTTTGTTATGAACTATCAAGTCTCATATTCTCATAAATTATTTCAAGTAAGTCTTCTAATTGCTACTTCTACTTTTGATTGGAAGGACAAGTTTCCCAAGAGCTTAAGAATCAGGGTCCCTAATAGAAATGAGTCTCAATAGACATTTCAATCACACCATCAACCATTGACACTTCTTCTATATATCGGCACCCACATGAAATTGCAAAAAAATAATTTCATGGGGTCTCAATGCACTATGTAGAGAGGATGTACATACACAAAGGCTTTCTATCATTATTTAATAGAAATTTTAATAATTTGAGGGATTACTTTCATAACAACTTACTAATCGAGGTACCTAATAGCAGTTCGATGATTTGAGGGACTAATTCAAAATATGCAAGTAAGGACTAACATCGAAAATCCCCCATTAATTTGTTAAAGTTTGTTCACAAACCAGGCCCACTTCTAGCCCAATTTTAAGCCCCAGCAATCTTAGGCCAACTCCCTAATAGGGTTGCGGATCCAGTAGAATTTACACCCATATTGTCCCCCGGTTCCAACTCGCTCACCCGCACCTCACGTGATATTCTCAATATATGAGATAAGCCCATTTCCTTGCAGGCGGCCAGTCTTAAAAAGTCTCACTTTCAGATCATCGAGGGTTTTTCTTCTATCGGAGGTATTTTCTCTCTCTTTTCTTTTCTTTTCCTAATTTCAATCCGAGCCCAAATTTGTATAATGGGTTTTGCTTATTTTTCAATTTCTCTATGTTTGTTGTAGTGCCCTATTCATCAGTTGATTTTATTTGATGGTTATTTTTGGGATTATTTTTCAAATAAAATGCAGTTAGCTAAACATTTGAGGTGTTGAATAGCAATTTTAGATTTTATTTTCGATTTTATCAGTTTTTGTGGGTTCTACTAAATTAATCCTATAATGGGTAAGTGTCAGAAATGCAAATGCGTTTCATAAGAAAAAGGATGTAGAAGGTGAAATTCAAGGAGTTATCTTAGCAAATCGTCGATTGATAGGTTTTGGCCATGCCAAACTGAACCTACATGAAGCTAGAACTGAGTCCGTAGTTAAGCTTGAGATTCAAAGAGTTATTTGAGCTGGGATATTCAACACGCTCACCAAAGCGCAAAGTAGAGCAGAGCCTGAAATGGCTTCGGTTGGTTTTGGCTTGAAAATTTTTTAATCGAACGGAATTAAAATGTTTTAATACCGTACGCTGAAAATTGCATGGTTCAGTCGGTTTATTCGGTTCAAACTGGTTCTATTCATCTGAGATTCTGAATTGGAGTGGATGAAATAAGGCAAGAAGGAGAATCAATCAAGAAAGCTAGAATTCTTAGAATGAAAAGAAGAGCATACCCTTTCGGATGATCCATTTCCTTGTTGGCTAATTGCCACGGTATCTTTGACCTTGAAGATGACCCTTGATATCTAAAGAAGCATGAATTGAGGATATGGGTTAGGGAGATAGGACACCTTGATTATTATTAATATGCTTTAGATAAAAAGAAAGAGAATTAAACTGGTTTTTGAAGTGTGATCAACATTTAGGTTTTGAGAGAGAGATGCAGACCGATGTTTTTATAATCCAGATTCCAAATTATATGAATATTGCAGTCTTCTATCTAGCCTTTTGATTGACAACAACCTTTCTGATGTGATTTAGCAAGAAGTAGCAAACTTTAATGAATCTGAAGATGAGGCTTCTAGGCATCTAGCAAGCAATTCAAGAGAAAGGATATATCAGTTGAGTTGAAGTGTGATTCAGAGAAGTTAGACAACAAGAGAAGATTCTATTTTCACTAGACTACTAAAGTTTTGAAACTGTTGGCGTAGATTTTTGTTCACACCAAGCCTGCACTACAAAGACAAGCTTTCTTCACATATATTTGTTGCAAACGTAGCTTCAAATATCATAATTTCCAAAAGTCAAGATAATGGAAGAAAAAGGGGCTTTGTTTAGGGCTTTTCTGGTTGTGTGATATGTTTTTATTTTCTTTTAGTTTCATTTTGGGGTTTTCTCTCTTTTTTGTTTTCGTTTTTTTTTTCCCGGGAGAGACTGGAGGTAGAGTTGGCAGAATTGTGTTGGAAAATGAAAGAACTGCTACTGAAAATGATCTCAAGGGTCTTTTATGAGATATCGGATATAACTCTGACTGTGACTTCAAAGAATTCATCTTCTATGTGACCTCAGAATGCGGTGCAAAACTGCATGATGACACGGGCATGGCCATAGGAGCAATGTTGCAAAAAGGCATGATGCTTTGGGTAGTGTTTGTACAATCAGTCCTGCTTAGGTATTTATCTTGTCACAAAGTTTCTGTGTGGGCTAGGCAGCCATGCTAAGTGCTAATAAAGCACATGCCTCCTGAATGTCTCGTGTCAACTTGGATGCCGACTTATCTGAATTTTTACATCCAGATATTCCTTTGGTTGGGAGTGCATATTTCACTTAGTTTTGCAAAGAGGCCCTAAACTGCAGCTATATGGCATCAAATTGATGTGATACTGGACCTTTATCTTGTAAATCCACTAGGTTGAAAGTTATGCATTCAAATGACCCAAATCTAATTTTTTGAAATCGAACATTTTCTATAATTTGAATAAATTGGGGATATAGGATATAAACTGCCTTCTCATTTGAATAGATAGGAGTAGTGAGGTCTGCTTTGATGTGACTAGAATGTAGACCTCACCATAAGTCTCTCTTGGTAGCTCATTTAACAAAATGGGATGCAATGCATACTCGTTATTTTTTACTAAATTAGTACTGTTTTATATGTTCTCGCCCTCCAAGAAAATTACTAGAGGAAAGGATGGATAATGATAAAAGTCTACCTAATGTCTTATTTGTGAATTCCTGTTGTTATCTTATATTTGTAGGCTGAGAGTTTCTCTTTTTGTTGTTCCTGTTTTAGGAGCTTATGACATGAATCTCAATGGATGCATGGCAACCTCTGGGAGAATGGCCATGCAACCTAAGCCTTATAGGGCAACATGCAACTCTTCTTTCTCATACTTTTATCGTAGGACTCTGCCAATAGCATTACCGAATGTGAAGAATTTGTGTGAAACTCAGCTAGAATTGGAGCGATCATCATTAAAAGGTACAGGTTTCATATCCTTGCACTAGTCTAGTTCTAGAGAATTTAACCGCTACGATGTTCCGCATCTTTGGTAAGTACAGGCTGAAGTTATACCATTTGTGTCTTGATATACATTTTCATTTCTTACGCATGGCCCTCTTTTTCTTTTTCTTTTTCTTTTTTGTTGATAATCGTCAAGGTGTCAGAAGTATTTTCGACAATGTGTTCAAGTTTTTGTTACCATTCATAAAAAATGAGATAAAGATAGTTAACTCCACTGATCTAAGAGACCGTGGAACTTTGAAGAACGTGGGTTTGTATTTTTGTGTCCATATTTATTGCACTGTGGAGTGAAGGGCATGAAAGGATGGAGTAATTCAACTACTAGTTATTACTTTCTGTCAGTTCTCTCCCAAGAACACGAAAGTCCTTTATAGTGTAGTTCATTTTACAATTATTGGATATCATGGTCTTTGGTTGAAAATAACAAGAAAGGTTGTAGGGCTGATAGAGTCGAATTGAGAATGCAAAACACAACAGAAATTGTAGTACCATGATTTTTTTTAAAAAAAAACATCTGCACTGTAGGTCTCTCAGACATTATGAAATTGTTGGGACATTAATCTTTGTGTTAGTCCTTTTGATCTTGGTTAGTATTAAGATTTATTTGTTTGTTAAAGCTTGCTATGATTCACACTTCACCCTAGTGGGAATCGTGGGTTATAGAAGGGTATACTGGGCTAATTCCAAATAATTGTGGCCAAGTTCAACATTGCTATGATTATGGTCATAAACTCGTGTCAAATTCTTGTTTAATTTTCGGTCGTGGCAGGATCAGGACCTTTCACATGCCACCTCTCGAGTGCATCTACCTCCCTTCTGAGAGGCGACCATGGCAGCTTCACAAGCATGATCCCAATTTTATATGGGTCGCACACCACTGGTTCTAAAACCGCCAACAACAATAGTCCCAAGAGCATCAAAAGACGTGCCATACAGCTTCCGGTACCCTGCAATGACCAAGAAACCTCGCTGGTGGTGGAGAACCCTTGCCTGCATTCCCTACCTCATGCCCCTCCACGAGACATGGATGTACGCCGAGACCGCCTACCACCTCCACCCATTCCTCGAGGACTTCGAATTCCTAACCTACCCCTTTCTAGGGTTCATCGGTCAACTTCCGAGCTGGTTCCTCATGGCCTATTTCTTCGCCGCATATCTCGGTGTTGTTAGGCGAAAGGAGTGGCCCCACTTCTTTCGATTCCATGTAGTGATGGGGATGCTGCTTGAAATTGCACTTCAGGTGATCGGCACTGTTAGTCGGTGGATGCCGCTTGCGGTTTACTGGGGGAAGCTTGGGATGCATTTTTGGACGGCGGTTGCGTTTGCGTATTTGTTTACGGTGCTCGAGTGTATGAGGTGTGCATTAGGGGGTATGTATGCGGATATACCGTTTGTTTGTGATGCGGCGTATATTCAGATCCCGTATGATTAATTGGGTTTTTAGGGGGGTTTTGTGTTGGGTTAGCTGGATCTTTTCAATTGAGCAGGATTTCTTATGTTTGTATTAGGTTTAGAGGATGACATTGAGACGCTCTTTTTCGCTCTTGATTTCAATGAAGAGATTATATCAGTAATTGCATTAATATGTTGTCAACTATGAAAGTCCAGATCTATGGATTTGGGAGTTGCTTGGTTCGCTCCAGTTTTAATTAGGACACAGGTGTCCTCTGCATGCAATTGCAGTTACTTTAACTGACAGTATTCTCAAGTTTGCAGCATTTCTGCTGTTTGTGAAGAGTTGGATATTAGTTCCAAGATGAATTATTATGTAGTTTGCCACTAAATGTGATATATGCTCTAATTCCGTTTCTAACCTATATTAATCAAGGTTTTAAATATCGGATATCGGGGAAATATCGAATGATAAAAATTCATATCGGATTGCGGATATCGGAAAAATATCGGGAATATGTGGTAAATATCGGAGTGCTATATCGGACGATGTGAATGTATAATACAATGTCCTAAAATGTAATCTAAACATACTTAATGAAATCTAAGAATATAAAAGTGTAAATAATATATGTTTAGGATCACTAATCAACCTTTTAAAACAAATAAAAGTCAAAATTGACATTACAACATTTCGACCGATCTTTTTGAGGTAGAAATGTCTCGCCTAAAAATTGCCAAAAGCGGTATATTGTATGTCGATAAGCCATATAAAAGGACATATTGGCCAACGAATCGGCCATGTAGAGGATATATCGCCAAAATATTGCCAAAATGCGGTAAAAGATATTAGACTATATTGTTTTGAGGTAAACCTTATAAAAGGATATATTGGCCAATATATCAGGCTATGTTGGGAATATTTAAAACTGTTAGAATTAATATAAAACTATAATCCTCGATCATCACCATAACTTCGGAGTTTTGGTGTAATGGTTAGAGGGACTAAAATTTAAAATGGTATCAGAGCAACCCAGGTTCAAATCCCACCGGCCACTAAACATATTGAAATAGACTATCATTTTGTACGTTCCAGTCTCCCCGCAATCTATCAGGTGATTATTTGACAACAGGTACCCGATAGCATTCATTGTCCAAGCTGATCACATTGAGCCTACTTGTTTCACTCAAGCTAATCGTGACCCGCGATGGCGTACGACGATGACTGATGAATACAACGCTTTGATCTCTAATGGTATTTGGGAACTTGTCCCTTCACCATCCTCTCAACATGTTATTGGATGTAAATGGGTTTTTAAGGTGAAGTGTCGTGCTGATGGCTTAGTGGAGCGGTATAAAGCCCGCTTGGTTGCTAAAGGCTTCTCTCAACAAGAAGGTGTTGCCTATGATGAGACCTTCAGTCCTGTTGTTAAGCCTATTACTATTCGTACTGTTTTATCTATTGCTCTCTCCTATGGTTGGTCTATTTGACAACTCGATGTTAAAATGTGTTCTTACATGGCTATCTTGATGAAACTGTTTTCATGAAGCCACCACCTGGACTTTCTAACCCCATTCATCCGGCCTTTGTATGCCGCCTTCGTCATTCTCTATATGGCCTAAAACAAGCCCCACGAGCATGGTTCACTCGGCTAAGTCAGTTTCTAAATGGACTTGGTTATGTAGGCTCTCAAGCTGATTCCTCCTTATTTATACACCGGATGACCTCGTATGTTGCATTTTTCCGGTTTATGTTGATGATATCATTCTTACAGGTTCTCCCACTGCCCCAATTTCTAGCCTGATTAGTTCTCTCCAAACTGAGTTTGCCCTAAAGGACCTCGGTCCATTGCACTACTTCTTGGATATTGAGGCTAAGCCTACTTCAACTGCCTTACTTCTCACACAGTCTCAATTTATTTCAGATATTTTATCCCGTACAAATATGTCTACAACTAAACCTGTAGCCACACTGCTAGCATCAGGTTCTCAGTTATCACTTCATGATGGTGATTTGTTTGATAATCACTTCATGATGGTGCTTTACAGTATTTAACGTTGACTCGTCCAGATATCTCCTTTGTTGTCAATCAAGTTTGTCAATTTATGCACCGTCCAACTAGAATTCACTGGGCTGCTGTGAAGCGCATCCTTCGTTATTTGAAGTCGACTATTCTAATGGGCCTTCATCTCACACCATCATCTTCTCACACTCTTCATGCCTACTCTGATGCCGATTGGGCAGGAAACCCGGATGATCGACGATTTGTGAATGGTTTTGGAATTTTTCTTGGCACAAATCTTCTCTCTTGGAGTGCTAAGAAACAACGTATCGTGGCACGATCAAGTATGGAATCTGAGTACAAAGGTTTGGCCAATGCTACCACCGAACTAATTTGGGTGCAGTCATTGTTGAAGGATCTCTGTGTCCTTACATTCTCCACCCACCCTCTGGTGTGACAACCTCTCCGCAATCTATCTTACGGCGAACCCCATATTTCATGCTCACACTAAACATATTGAAATAGACTATCATTTTGTACGTGAAAGGGTGGCTCGTCGCCTTTTACGTGCCCATTAATTTGTCAATTTATGCACTGTCCAACTAGAATTCACTGGGCTGCTGTGAAGCGCATCCTTCGTTATTTGAAGTTGACTATTCTAATGGGCCTTCATCTCACACCATCATCTTCTCACACTTTTCATAAAAAAGACTATCATTTTGTAGACATTGTGCCTAATCATAAAAAAGAAAGAGGAAACTTTTTACCTATGGGTCTCCAAATATATGTTATTTGCAAACTTACCCTTTACCCTCCCAATGTGGATAGTTGATAATTTCCCCCAAACACTTTTTCACATTGAGTACATATCTCTCTTCTTGATACCTTTAGATTTCAAACTGAGAAGCGATAAAATGACAAAATACCCTCTATTCATTAAACAAAACAAAAAAATGTTTTGCCTATATACCCCAAAATCTTTTCTATTTGTATTTACTCCCAAAATTTGCATGTTTGCTAATTGACTTCATTGAGTTTTAACAATACAGCTTGGTTGCACGTGCGTTGCATGTGGTCAAGTATCACTGGTCATAGTTTCTTATACATATTTTTATGGTAAAAGTTATACGTAACTTAGAAACTGTACATAAATAGCTACACAGTTTTCCTCTCATGACAATAACTTCAACACCAATAAAATCAAAATAATGCAAAAACAATAAAAGACTATCTTGACCCCAGTTTCAGTTTGCATCTGTCACATGCTTCCTCATTGACCTAAAAAGTACTAATTATATTAGCAATATGAAAGAAAAATGTGCAGTTCTAAGGTTAAACAGAGAAAAGAAGCTTAATAAAATATGAATATTATGGACATTGAATGTTGAGGGATATATAATTTTATTAAAACTTAATTAAATATGATTTTTACTAGTTGGTTGTGGAGAAGACTAACATATTAGAATTTCATTTGAATAAATACTAAAAGTGAATCTTGAATAATAAACTAAAATTGACATTCGATCATCTGGATCCTTAACCTGACATTTTTTTCTCTATAAGCTAGCAATCTCTCTCTAAACTTTTTCCCTATCTGAAGTTTTTAATGAAACAAAGCTTCTCTTCTTTGCAATTAGACGCCAAATTACTAACTAAAATACAAAAATCAAGCTTACTTCTGAACAAAGCATTACCTAGAGCTTAGTTCATTCTCCAAAGAATTTTCTAATTGGATGGTAAATATGACACTTTTGAAATTGCTTAATTATCTAAAAATTACAATTCAAAAAAAAAAGAAAGTTAAAATTACTAAAGGTTATAACCAATTCAGAAAATAAAAAATTACTTCCGAGCAAAGCGCTATATAGAGCTTAGTGTATTCTCCAAAGAATTTCCCAATTGATGGTTAATATGACACTTCGAATCGCTTGATTATATAAAATTGCAATTTAAAAAGAGAAGTTAAAATTTTCAAACAGGGTGTCACCAATTCGTTAAAATAAATTACATACATGAACATATCTGAGATGTCTACGTAAAGTTAGAGGAGGATGCATTTGAATAATATCTCAACCCGATTAACCTACAAAAGATTGGTTTAAAATGCATAAACTTGAATTAAAATATTAGCTAATTGCTAAATGAGCTCACAGAAAAAGAAAAAAAGCTATAGAAAAAATTATTTTGTGATATAAAGAAGGTAAAACATGATTACGATTGAGCACGGTGCCTCAGGGTGAGTACAATGACTCAAAAGTTAACTATGATGGCTCGAATGACGATAGTGTCTTGAGGGTTGAGTACGATGACTCGGGATGCATGTAGTGACTTGGGTGAGTATGATAACTCGATATTTATCTATATGATAAACAATAAACTTTGCTGTCTCCTCTCAAATTTTTTTCGTACGCATATAGCCATGAATAAGGTTTCTTGCGTAGATGCAAAGCATGAGATTACTAAGATACCTAGGTTGGATTTTTTTTTCCTCTTAGCTTTGATGATGCTTGAGGAAAGGAAAAAATTGATTGGAAATGAGGAGATGATCACCATGTTACGGAGAGGGAGGAAGTTTTGGCTGATGATTTTTTTAGGAGTTGAATTTCCCTAGGTTTTTGTTGGTGGATTGATGATGCATATATATAGTACTAAATAAGGTTGGTTATTTGCATATATATCATTTAAATCATAGGTATTTGCAAAATACCTCACAAATCTTAGTATTTACGAACTATCCCTTAAATCATCACCTTTGTAAAAATACCCTAAAATCAACAAATCATCAACTTGGTGCTAAATTTTGGATTATTTTGTCGATAATTTTATGCTGTGGTTACAAATTAGCTTATCAATATTGACGATTAATTGATTTGAAGATAATTTTTCCAAAATTGAAGATTTGAGGGGTAGTTTTGCAACTATTGAGATTTAGAGAGTATTTTGCAAATACCCATGATATAAGGAGTATATATGCAAATAACCCATTCAAATAGAAAACATTATGTTTTTAAACATTCAAAATTTATAGGATGAGATGATAAACCTAGTTTAACTAAAGATAAGCTTTCTAAAATTTAATTTTATTATCACCATTCAAAATTTTCATTAACTGATTATTTGGATGAGATGATAAACTTAGTTTAACTAAAGATAATCTTTTAAATTTTAATTTGGTGGTAACAATTTGACTATTTTGTCGATAATTTTACATTGCAATTACAAATTAGCTTATCAATGTTGATGATTAATTGCTTTGAGGGTATTTTCTTTAATATTGAAGATTTGAGGGTTATCTTTGCAAATACCGAGATTTAGAGGGTATTTTTACAAACATCTATGATTTAAGGGTATATATGCAAATAACCCATTCAAATAGAAAGGATTATGTTTTTAAACCTTCAAAATTTATCATTAACTAATAGTTTGAAAGAGATGATAAACTTAGTTTAACTAAAGATAATCTTTCGAAATTTAACTTTATCACCATCATTCAAAATTTTCATCAACTAATAATTTGGATGAGATGATAAATTTAGTTTAGCTAAAGATAATCTTTCTAAATTTTAACTTTATTATTGTCATTAGGATAGGATACCAATGTAATATTCAAAAGGGTCAAGGGTAATATTGACCATGAAAAGTTTTTCCCAAACTCACACTTTTATAAGGAAATATGAAGTATGATATGATATGATATGATTAGATCAGAGAGGTATACAAATTCAATATGAACATATCTACGGATAATATAGCAATACGTTGATTTGAGAGGTAAATCTGCAAATATGTAGATTTGGGGATTAGGTAGACAAAAATTCCCGAAGAAAATAAAAGGGTTTTTACATCAAAACTACCTTAACTTTTACCAAAATTGCAACTTACCACCTTTATTATTTTTTTTTTATGAAAACCACCTTAGTTTACTTACATGTTCTCAATGTCATACCAAACGCAGAATCTTGTAAAAAAGACAGGTGAACTTTTCATTATACCCTTAGCCGAAACACGTGAAAAACATGTGAGACCTCTTAACTCAACCCTCCTAACCCAAGTTAACCGTGGTCCCCCCTCAAACCCACCCCACCCCCATCTCCCCTCATTTATTAAAAAAAGCCCTTACTTAGACATCGATCCCGCTCTACTTTCTCTCTCGTTTCCTCCAAACCCTTCTCTTTTTGTAGTAAAAAAATGGTGTAGTCCTCATTCTTTCACTCTCTTTCACCCTTGGATCGAATCTCCGTGCTTGTCCTTGGGTGTGGTTGCGTCATCATTGTGGGAAAAAGTTTATTCTAGTAGGTGGGGATGATCGATTCGTGGGGGTTACTCTTGAAGTGAAAAAGGTAAGCTTTTTAATGTGCATGTGGATTGTTTTGGTTTGTACATGACTTATGTTTTCATAGGTTGAACATGAATTTGATTTGAAGCCGTGAATTTTTAGGTTTAGGGCTAAATTAGGGCTTTTCAGTTAAAGGCAAGATTGTGCTAAATTGGACAATTTGGTTGCTTAATTTCTTATTTATTTGATAATATGTATTTAATTTGAACTGATAATACTTGAATAATTGAGCCTTGGGTGTAAATTTGACATTTTGTTGCTAAATAAATTGGACATTGTTGTTGTTTAATTTTAGTTGCTAAATTGGACAATTTGATTCCTAAATTGGCCATCTTGTTGCTTAATTGGAATGTTGATGCATAATTGGATAGTTTTGTTGGTAATTTATTAATTGAACATGTATTATTGTTTAATTGCAGGATGTATGAGTTTATGGCAGTAGAATATCATCATGGGGGAGCTTCAAAAGAGAGAGAGAGGGCTCAGTTGAAGTATGTGGGTGGTAAAGTATTTACCAAGCATAATCATATTATAGATGAAATGTCTGAGTTTGAGTTAAAGGCTATCATCACAGAACAATTAAAGTATAACAACGTTCAGGAGCTCTATTATAAGATTTATGGCAAAAGTTTAGCACAAGGAAATAGAGACATTAATGATATAGTTGCCTGCCTCTCTTGGACCATGCAAAAAGATTTCTGTGTACGTTGTGTATGGTGTTGATTAATATGTTGATTATATTGATGTTGATCTTAGACATGTAGCTCCTATACTACCACCTGAGGAAAATGCAACTACATTTTATTTTAGTGGATCACAACTAATGCCATCTCAAAAGCCAAATGAGGTATACTCTCTTATACATGTAATTTTTGCATGTTCATCTTAATTGAGACTTCTTTTTTTTGTGTCTTTTGTGAATGGTATATATCAAGATAAGGAGGCAAATGATGGAGGAGAAGAAGATGACAATGAGGCATGTGGTGGAGGTGAACATAATGAGAATGAGGTATACTCTCCTATACATGTAATGTTTATATGTTCATCTTAATTGAGACTTCTTTTCTTGTATTTTTTGTGAAGGGTATGAATCAAGATAAGGAGGCAAGTGATAGAGGAGAAGAAGATGACAATGAGGTAGGTGATGGAGGTGAACATGATGAGAATGAGGGATACTCTCCTATACATGTAATTTTTGTATGTTCATCTTAATTGAGACTTTTTAATTTTTGTAGGTGATGGAGGTGAACATGATGAGGGATACTCTCCTATATATATAACTATAGATCTTTATTTATTTATTTATTTCGGATTTAAACTCTATTGGTATGTTCATCTTGAGTAAATAAAGTCATTTTATTGAGGTGGTATACATAAAAATTTTGGAGGGTATCTGTTTATAATAGGTGGTATTCATAAAGATTATAAAAGTTTAGGTTGTAATCATGAAAATGAATTTAAACTAATGTAGTTTTGGTATGTTAATATTAAATTTATATTCAGGACATATGTGTATACTTTGTGATTTTCTGAGATATTGAGACTTTTTTTTTTGAAGGGCATGAAGGAAGACATGGAGGCAAGTGGTGGAGTTGAAAATGATGACAATGAGAAACTTGTTGATGTGGAGGTGGAGAATGAGGAAGAGGATTCTAAATTTGAATTTTGAGATGGGGATTATGATGATGTTGATGAAGAAGAAGATGATCTTGTAGATAAAGAGGTAGAAAGAGCTCCTAATTACCCACCTAACAATGTTTTGATGATCTATCTCAAGTTGATGAAGAAAGTGAGGGTGAAATAAAAGAACTAGAGAGTTTGTGTAGGTCTGATGATGAGGGACAAATTATCCATAGTTCAATGAAGCCACTGATTTTGACTAACCTAATAAGTTGAAATTAGGTCTTAAATTTTTAAATAATGAGATACTCAGAAGAGCTTTAAAGATGCTTGCAATTAAAAATGGGAATGATTTTTATTACTTGCACAATGATAATAAGAGAGTATCCATACATTGCAAGTATATATGTAAGTGTGAAGGCCTTTTCAAACATGGGAGGATACTAAAATGTGAAAACAACTGTGAAGACATTTATAGATTCAAAGTTCACGCTAAGAAAGTGAGGGATGGAGCCACATTCCAAATTAAAACTTTGAGGCTTAAACATGGTAATTGTGGTGGTTTAGAAATAAGAACTCCAAAGTTTCTGTTGAGTGGTTAGCTACAAGATATCTAACAAGTGGAAGGTGATCCTAATTGGAAAATGTTAACGTTTATTTCAGAGGTGAATAGGGATTATGGGGTTGATATTGATGGTCATATAGCATATAGAGTAAGATCACTTGCCATGATGAAAGAGTATGGGATTATGCATCTAAGATATTGAAAACAAGTCCTGGAAGCTCAACTGTGGTTAGGTGGTACTCATAAAACTAACTAAATGTAACTGTTAATGTAAGGTGGTATTGCAAGTGACCAATTTGAAAGAGTATAGGATTATGCATCTAAGATATTGAAAACAAGTCCTGGAAGCTCAACTGTGGTTAGGTGGTACTCATAAAACTAACTAAATGTAACTGTTAATGTAAGGTGGTATTCATAAAGATTATAAAAGTTTAGGTTGTAATCATGAAAATGAATTTAAACTAATGTAGTTTTGGTATGTTAATATTAAATTTATATTCAGGACATATGTGTATACTTTGTGATTTTCTGAGATATTGAGACTTTTTTTGAAGGGCATGAAGGAAGACATGGAGGCAAGTGGTGGAGTTGAAAATGATGACAATGAGAAACTTGTTGATGTGGAGGTGGAGAATGAGGAAGAGGATTCTAAATTTGAATTTTGAGATGGGGATTATGATGATGTTGATGAAGAAGAAGATGATCTTGTAGATAAAGAGGTAGAAAGAGCTCCTAATTACCCACCTAACAATGTTTTGATGATCTATCTCAAGTTGATGAAGAAAGTGAGGGTGAAATAAAAGAACTAGAGAGTTTGTGTAGGTCTGATGATGAGGGGACAAATTATCCATAGTTCAATGAAGCCACTGATTTTGACTAACCTAATAAGTTGAAATTAGGTCTTAAATTTTTAAATAATGAGATACTCAGAAGAGCTTTAAAGATGCTTGCAATTAAAAATGGGAATGATTTTTATTACTTGCACAATGATAATAAGAGAGTATCCATACATTGCAAGTATATATGTAAGTGTGAAGGCCTTTTCAAACATGGGAGGATACTAAAATGTGAAAACAACTGTGAAGACATTTATAGATTCAAAGTTCACGCTAAGAAAGTGAGGGATGGAGCCACATTCCAAATTAAAACTTTGAGGCTTAAACATGGTAATTGTGGTGGTTTAGAAATAAGAACTCCAAAGTTTCTGTTGAGTGGTTAGCTACAAGATATCTAACAAGTGGAAGGTGATCCTAATTGGAAAATGTTAACGTTTATTTCAGAGGTGAATAGGGATTATGGGGTTGATATTGATGGTCATATAGCATATAGAGTAAGATCACTTGCCATGATGAAAGAGTATGGGATTATGCATCTAAGATATTGAAAACAAGTCCTGGAAGCTCAACTGTGGTTAGGTGGTACTCATAAAACTAACTAAATGTAACTGTTAATGTAAGGTGGTATTGCAAGTGACCAATTTGAAAGAGTATAGGATTATGCATCTAAGATATTGAAAACAAGTCCTGGAAGCTCAACTGTGGTTAGGTGGTACTCATAAAACTAACTAAATGTAACTGTTAATGTAAGGTGGTATTCATATTGATAATGTAAAATAAAGGTGGTAAACATAAAAAATTAAAACACAAAGTGGTTTTGGAAAATAAAAGTATATTATTCTTTAGGATTTATATGTCCATTTTCTATGTTTATACACTGAAGCTTTGGAGACTACGTACTAAAATTTATTATGTTTCGCTATTTAGGGGTTACTTGAAGCTTTGACAATTGTGGTTCCAATGGATGAGGTGAGATTTTGTTATAGGCATATACATGCCAACTTTAAACAAAATTTTTTTAGGAAAAGCTTTCAAAGATGTAATGTGGAGCGTTTGTAGAGCTTCAACTAAGTATGACTTTGAAGAGGCAATGAAGATTCTCAAATATATGGATGAGGGTGCTTACAATTATCTCATGGTTGAAGATCCTGCACATTGGAGCTTGCATGCCTTCAGAGAAAGCACCAAGTCAGATTGCTTGTTGAATAATATGTGTAAATCATTCAATAATATGATTATTGATGCAAGGGACAAGCCTATTGTGACATGTATGGAGTTTATTAGGAGAGTGCTCATGAGGAGGTTCATTCAAAAGCAAGAGAATATTGCTAAAATGAAGGGGATTCTAGTGCCAAAAGCTTATAAAAAATTAGAATATCTCAAGAAAGAAGTAAGGCATTGTACGACTGAATTTGGAGGGGATGATGCTTTTGTGGTGACATATAAGGAGGAGGATACTTACATAGTGCAATTGAAAATAATAAGTTGCGGATGCCACAAGTGGCAACTCAGTGACTTTCCTTGTATTCATGGAGTGGTAGCCATGGTCAAAAGGAGTTTGCCTATTGAACAATATGTACATGAAGCTTACACAAGAGAGTCTTATATTGTAGCTTAAGGCATGAATGTCTCATCTCTCCCTGACATGATGCAATGGCCCAAAACGGGAAATCCTCAACCAGCTCCTCCACAAACAAGGATCATGCCTGGAAGGCCACAGAAAAGAAGAAGGAGAGAGATTGGAGAGCAAGCTGCATCTAACTCAAGGGTGAAAATGAGAAAAATGCAGACCAAGTGTAGCCATTATGAAAGAAAGGGGCATAACAAGAAGACTTGCAAGAATCAACCACAAACTAGAGCTTCACCTAAGAAAGGGGGTAGGCCAAGAAAGTTCACTCAGGGGGTATGTATTTTATTTGTTTATAATTGTTATCAATATTTTTTCAAATATTTAACTTTTTACTTTTTATCTTATTTTTGATGATGCGAGGTACTAGCCATGTGAGGCAAGGGGAATTCAATGCATGACACACTCAAACCAATACAATTGTAAGTTGTCAGTTAATTAAATATTATATGCCTCTATCTTACCCTTGTTGTATTTATTGCAGAATCCCTCTACAGCAACCAACATCCCCTCACAAATCTCTACACCCATAGAATCCTACACACCAGGGTACACCAACTCCATCACAAAGAACATCAAATGAGCCAATGAGGAGAACTTATAACGTACTGTGAGAATAAAATAGGGGTAATGTTTGTATTACTAGGGCACAACTGAGGGAAACAACACAGCAAATTCAACAAAGGAAAGTCAAATGCAGGAAAACCAATTTGGAAGCCTTGAAGGACATGTTTGTTGATAATATTTTGTGGGGTTTTGTCCTTTTTGTTGTGAACTTAAGAGTGATTAGTATTTTATTGGTAGTATATATAAAAAATATATGATGTTTATGAAAACTGAAGGTGGTATATATGTTTATTCTAACATATTAAGGTGGTATATAGTATTACCAATAACTTAATTTGGCATGTATGAAGTTTATGAATATTTAAGGTGGTATCTATGAAAAGCAATTTAAAACTTGTGTTTAGTTGTTTATTGTTATCAAATTTAATATATGATGTGCAATTTTTCTGAAAATGAACATGGTAATTGTACTAATAAATATAAGTTGATAATATAATGTGTAGAAGGTGGTAACTATAGAATTGTGTACTTCTTATCCAAATATTAAGGTGGTTTATGTGCAAAGTCTAATAAGTTAAGGTGGTATGCATATGAAATTGAAAAGGAAAGGTGGTATGTGTAAAATGATTATGTAGATGTTGTTGTGTTTAAGTTTTCACTTGTTGCGGTAAACTTTTCCCATTGTGTGCGTGTTGTGTACATGTTTTCAACACAATACATATAGAGTAGCATTTTAATACCCAATACAACATTAACCACCAAATTGAGAATCAAATTGAGTCTAAAATTAGCATTTTTAATGATTCATAGTTGAATTTTGGACACAATACATAGACAATAAAATTTGATTTCTCATCACAAAATATACACAATATTTCCCTCTAATTCCCTAAGGCTACATACTTTGGTTTCTCACCTAATACAAACATAAGAAGCACATATACAACAATTGCAAGGGTTGCAAAGCTACAACATGGAAATCCACTCCTGATCTTTTACATCTCCTTCTTTATTAGGAGCATTTCGATCATAAGTTGTTTTTTCGCCATTTCCAAAATCATCCTTTCATCTGCCATCTTCTCCAGCTTCTTCTCCGCCATAAGCATATTGATCAATTCCTTTGGCCTCCCAATAATTTCACTATCGTACCATTTGAAAAAAAATACATATTTTATGACCAGTTGAAGAGTTTGAGAAATGACAACTTAGAAATCTCCTACTTGTATTAGCTTTAGTCTTTGAAGTTAGCATTGAAGCCCTCATTTCGCACGTGCACAAAACCTCCATGGACCATCCATAAGAAGACGAAGAAGACGTTGCACCAGCCATTGAAAATCCTAATTGAAACTCTACTTGGATAGAAAAGTGGAAATAAGGATTTTAAGGAAGATTTGGGCAAAGTTTTCAAATTGGGAACTAGGGCACAAGATCACTTGGGCACGAGCTTTAGATTAGGGAAGAATGAGAGAGCACATGAGTTTCACGTGCTTATTAGATGACCATAGTTAGGAGGACTGAGTTAGGAGGCCTTACGTGTTTTTCACGTGTTTCAGATATGGGTATAATGAGAAGTTCACCAGTCTTTTGTACAAGATTCTGCGTTTGGTGTGATATTGAGAACATCTAAGCAAATTAAGGTGGTTTTCATCCATATATATATATATATATATATATATATATATATATATATATATATATATATATATATATATATATATATATAAGCGTTGTAAGTTGCAATTTGGTAGAAGTTAAGGTAGTTTTAATGTAAAAACCCAAAATAAAATGCAAGACAAACGTTCTTGCTCCAATTTCTCATCATGGGCTTTACAACAATCTAGAAGAAAAGGCCCATATACTCGTGGATCCTCAAAATGATCCGACCCACATTTAACATAAGTATTAACCGACTTTGAACATGTACTTAATCCGTGTTTAGCTAAACCGACCCGCTTGTGGCAGTGTCGTAAATTATGACATCCCAAGCCTTGTGCATCAAGAAATACGAAAGTTTCACCTGAACAAAAATAAACAGAGTAAGAAGAAAAAAAGCGAAAAAAAGGGGAAAAAAGAAAGAATAAAAGATAAGAAAATAAAAGAGAGAACGAAGAGGAGGAAGATCATCGCCGATCAAAATGGCGGCTTTGGCTGGTTCCGCCGCTCTATTATCGCCGGTGATTCCCTCGCTCGCTCCTCCTGTTAATGGTAATAATTTTCTCGACTTTTTTTTTTTGCAATCTTTTTTCCATATAATTCTGTTTCTCAGTTGACTTTCTATTCAAAGTATGCGATTTTGACGAGACCCATTTTGTTTCTATTTGATCCTTAATTGTTGGTCTCTGTTCTTATGTATTGTAATTATTTTTTAATTTTAAATTTTTTTTTTGTCGATTTCCGTTAACTCTGCGTTGAAAGAATGGGAACCCTCTTGCAAGATCATTGCCATGAAAATTATTGGGATCTCCCTCCACCGATTAGAATTACGGTATTTCAATAAACTTCAGACATTTCATGTTTTGCAAGAA
Source organism: Asparagus setaceus (assembly GCA_012295165.1). Taxonomy (NCBI): domain Eukaryota; kingdom Viridiplantae; phylum Streptophyta; class Magnoliopsida; order Asparagales; family Asparagaceae; genus Asparagus; species Asparagus setaceus. The sequence continues at coordinate 19,433,256 of CM022704.1, read as the reverse complement.
ACCCCTAAACTTCAAATTGGAGGAAGCCTTCTAAACTTTCAAAATTATACAAAATTGTCACTAACACCCTTAACCGAAAGGGTAAACTTCACCAAGAAGTTCTTAGTGAAAGTAAATGTTGGTATTAGTGACAATAGAAGACAATCACACAAAGAATAGACACAAGAATTTACGTGGAAAACCCAAACGGGAAAAACCACGGGTTGAGCTTGAAGCTCGGAGGATACTTTACTATAATGGAATCAACAAATGGGTACAAGGCACACACGGCACACCCGACAACGCTGACTTCCACATAGTCCTCACACACCCTTCTTTCTTGTTAACTTTGTTAACTCAACACTAGAGATCTCTACAACTTAAGAGACTCTTCTTCACTTTAACTCTCTATACATTCAAGAGAGCAAGTGGTAAAACTTGGATGATGAGAGTATGCCAATTTATAGGCCTTGATGAACCTTCTAGTCCATCTTTTCATCTTCCAAAATGCTTGGGAATACACAAATCTGTCCAGATTCGAATATGGTACTTTGACTGACCATAACTCCCTCAATACTGCTTCGTTTCCTGTGATTCAAAGCTTGGAGTAAACTATGCATGCACCTCTACAACTTTCATGTAGATTTCCGAACCAATTAATGACTGCATCATGCTTGAAAGGACCATGCAAAACTGTATCTGCATGCAGAAAAACTACAGTAATAAATGAGTTGGAAATTGAGCCAACTCCAACAATCTCCACCTTGGCGAGATATCTGACGCCACTCGAAATTGTCAGATGCATCTTCAGAGCATTAGTCATCGGAATAGGAGTTTCCTGAATGTCAATCTTCATCTCAATCATGAACACTTGTCACCAAACATGGATCTTCTAATCTAAGAAGTTAGACTGAACTTCAAAACAAGTCCTGCTCTAGCTCCAGCTGCTTCACCTTGATGAGCATCAACTCATCTCCCCGCACCTCTGGTGACTAGATGCACTCATGAGTTAACATGTCATCATATTTAGCAGACTCAAGCAATGCTTGAACTTCTCCGCAGAATCGGTTTAGTGAGAAAATCACGATTCTCGTCAGATGAACTTTCTTCACATCGACTTCTCCATTCATGAGCCAATCACGAATCCGATGATAGCGTACTTCGATGTGTTTTGTCCTTGCATGAAATACCTGATTCTTTGCAAGACAAATAGCACTCTGGCTGTCACATTGAATTTTAACAGAGTTTTGATTTAGACCCAAATCACTTGCTAAGCCCTTGAGCCATATGGCTTCCTTCGCAGCTTCTGTTAATGCCATGTACTCGGCTTCTGTGGTAGACAAGGCACTGATGGATTGTAGCATGGATCTCCAAGATATGGGTCCTCCACTGCAAGTGAAAACGTATCCTGTTGTGGATCTTCTCTTGTCTAAATCTCCTGCAAAATCGAATCGACGAAACCGTTGATGCACGCCTCTTCATGTTGTCTTTCAAACATAATCCCTTTATTTCGTGCCCTTCGTATCTCGAGAATCCATTTGACGACTTGCCAATGATCTTTACCTGGATTTGACATATATTTTGACACCACGCTCAAAGCTTGAGCGAGATCTGGCCTTGTGCATATCATTGCATACATTAGGCATCCGACTGCGTTTGCATACGGAATCTTCTTCATTTCTTCAGCTTCAACTTCTGTAGATGGCATCTGCTTTGTACTTAAGTTGAAGTGAGTAGCCAATGGAGTGGACACATGCTTGGAATTGATCATGTTGAATCTTTCAAGGACCTTTCCAATATACTTGCTTTGAGATAAATACAGTCTCTTATTATCCCGGTCTCTTTTAATCTCCATTCCGAGAATCCTTTTGGCGGCACCAAGATCTTTCATGTCAAATTCTAAACTCAGCATTCCTTTGAGTTCGTTTATTTTTGACATATCTTAACATGCAATCAACATGTCATCCACATACAACATTAAAATAATCATGTGACCATCATCAAATGTGCGTGAGTAAACACAACAATCATACTCACCTCTCTTGTAGCCAATTCGGAGCATGAAGGAGTCGAAGCGTTTGTACCATTGTCTTGGGGATTGCTTGAGCCCATACAAAGACTTCTTCAATCTGCACACAATGTCTTCTTTTCCTTCTTCCACAAATCCTTCTGGCTGAGCCATATAGATGGTTTCCTCCAAATCTCTGTGAAGAAAAGCTGTCTTCACGTCGAGTTGTTCTAGCTGTCATGCTGCGCTACAAGAGATAGCAACACCCGAATGGATGTATGCTTGACCACCGGAGAGAAAATTTCATCATAATCTACTCCTTCCTTTTGCGAGAACCCCTTCGCAACTAACCTTGCTTTGTAGGTAGGAGCCTCTGCTTCATTTATGCTTTCTTTCTTCCGATAAACCCACTTGGAGCCAATGATCTTTCGATCTTGCGGTTTCGGAACTAACTCCCAAACAGAGTTCTTATGGAGAGATTCCATCTCCTTCGACATAGCACCTATCCATTCTTGCCGCTCATCATTTTCCATGGCTTCTTTGAAAGTAGAAGGACCTTCTCCGCTAGCTAAGAGTGCATAGCAGGCTTCATCTTCCCATCCGAATCGTTGAGGAGGCTTGATGACTCTTCTTTGTCTTGATTGTGCAATGCTTGTAGGTTCTGCATGAACCTCTTCGGCTTGTTCGTCGTGTTGCTCCACCTCAGCTTGACTTTCTGGAATATAACCTTCCGTTGATAAAGGAATTTCAGTACGACAACGATCCTCATCTTTATCAATAGCTTTAGCTCCAAGTCTTTCATCAAACACAACATCTCTACTCAGCACTTTCTTCTTATTTTTCGGATCCCACAACTTGTAGCCTTTCACTCCCTTCTCAAAACCGAGAAATATGCACTCTAGTGACTTTGGCTTCAGCTTGTTCCGTTCATCACTCGGAATATGAACATACGCCTTGCATCCGAAAACCTTCAGAGTAGAATAGTCAACTTCTTTGTCCGACCATACTTCTTCGGCACATTTGAAGTTCAACAGCTTAGATGGTGACCGATTAACCAAGTAGACAGCATGGTTAACGGATTCGGCCCAGAAAGACTCGGGCAATCCTGCATGAAGTCTCATGCATCTTTCTTTCTCCATGAGAGTCCGGTTCATCCTTTCCGCCGCGCCATTTTGTTGTGGAGTTTTCTTTACGGTAAAGTGTCGCGAAATGCCTTCTTGCTTGCAAAATGCTAGGAATCTCCCATCATGATATTCACCTCCATTGTCACTTCGCAAATACTTGATCTTCCGACCAGTTTGATTCTCTACTTCTGCCTTCCATTCTTTGAACTTCTCAAAGACCTCAGATTTCTCCCGCATGAAGTAGACCCAAATTTTCCGCGAATAGTCATCCATGAAGGTGACAAAATAGCGAGCACCACCATGAGATTTTGTAGGTGTCGGCCCCCATACATCAGACTGAATATAGTCAAGAATCCCCTTTGCTCGATTCTCTTTGTTTGTAGGCTTGAATGAGACCTTGCATTGTTTTCCAAGTATGCAATACTTGAAGAAATCCAACTTGTAATTCTCCATGTTCTTCAACAGCTTCCTCTTGTGTAGCTCCTCCATAGCTCGCTCACTCATATGGCCAAGACGAAGATGCCATAGATGAGCCGAGTCTTTCTCAGAGTCAATCTTGGAGTCCTCTTTGAAAGTTGTGGATACAACAACTTCACCTGAGATAGTATCTCCTAGAAGTTTGTACAAGTTGTTGGGAAGCTTCTCTCCTCGCATGATCACCATCGAGCCCTTACAAATCTTGATCTTGCCTCCGCCTGAGGAGTAGGTGAGGCCGCTTGCATCTAGAGTGCCCAAAGAAATCAAGTTCTTCTTGAGTGTAGGGACATGTCGCACGTTGCCGAAAGTGCGAATGATACCATCATACATCTTCACCTTCACTGTGCCAATGCCGATGACCTTGCACGTGGCATTATTCCCCATAAGGACTTCACCTCCATCTTTCTTTTCATATGTGTTGAACCAAAACCTGTTTGCACACATATGGAAAGAACAACCTGAATCAAGAATCCAAGAATCAGAAATAGTTTTACCAGATGAAACTGAAAGAAGCTCGGCACTATTCTCCGTGGCAACTCCAGCCGTAGAGGTGGTTTCAGATTTCTTCCATTCTTTCTAATCTGCCTTGAATTTTCTACAGTTCTTCTTGAAGTGGCCTTTCTTATGGCAGTAGTAGCACTCTTTGTCCTTATGGCTTTTGGATTTAGATCTCCCTCGGTTGTCCAACTTGGCACCTTTCTCCTTGGATCGTCCCCGATTGTTCAACCCTTTGACGAGTAGACCTTCATTTTTCAAGTCAACTCCATTGCTCTTGTTCATTTTGACATGAGAGATGATGTCTTGAACAACCTCTTCAAACCGAAGAGTGTCCTTGCCAAACATGAGTGTGGTCCGAAAATGTTTGAATGACGATGGCAAGGATCGGAGCAATAGCAAAGCTTTATCCTCTTCTTCAAACTTGACCTCCACCCGCAACAAATCCGTTTTACAACGGTTAAACACATTAAGATGCTCCATAATATCATCTCCATCTTCCATACGAAGATTAAACAATTCATCCTTTAAGAAAAGCTTGTTAGAGAGAGTCTTTTCCATGTAGAGATTCTCTAACTTCTCCCATGTGCCCTTGGAGGTAGTCTCCTCCATCACGTTGTAGGTGACTTCGTCGGATAAGTGCAGCTCAATCGAGCTCATCGCCTTGAGGTCTGCCTTGTTCCAAGCCTTCATAGACATCGTCTCCGGTTTGTGCTCAACCCCCATAAGGCACATGTGTAGATCTTGTTGAATCAAGATATTCTTCATCTTGCGCTGCCATAGTGTGAAATTGCTTCGCCCATCGAATGGCTTCAACTCAACCTTCACACCGCCGATTATCGACTTGTCTTCGGCCATTAAGAACACCACAACCAAGCTCTGATACCACTTGTTGGTATTTATGACAATAGAAGACAATCACACAAAGAATAGACACAAGAATTTACGTGGAAAATCCAAACGGGAAAAACCACGGGTTGAGCTTGGAGCTCGGAGGATACTTTACTATAATGGAATCAACAAATGGGTACAAGGCACACACGGCACACCCGACAACGCTGACTTCCACACAGTCCTCACACACCCTTCTTTCTTGTTAACTTTGTTAACTCAACACTAGAGATCTCTACAACTTAAGAGACTCTTCTTCACTTTAACTCTCTATACATTCAAGAGAGCAAGTGGTAAAACTTGGATGATGAGAGTATGCCAATTTATAGGCCTTGATGAACCTTCTAGTCCATCTTTTCATCTTCCAAAATGCTTGGGAATACACAAATCTGTCCAGATTCGGATATGGTACTTTGACTGACCATAACTCCCTCAATACTGCTTCGTTTCCTGTGATTCAAAGCTTGGAGTAAACTATGCATGCACCTCTACAACTTTCATGTAAATTTCCGAGCCAATTAATGACTGCATCATGCCCGAAAGGACCATGCAAAACTGTATCTGCATGCAGAAAAACTGCAACAATAAATGAGTTGGAAATTGAGCCAACTCCAACAGTAAAGTGCATAAGGCAAAAATTATCCTACACAAAACCTCCATGGACCATCCATAAGAAGATGAAGAAGACGTTGCACCAGCCATTGAAAATCCTAATTGAAACTCTACTTGGATAGAAAAGTGGAAATAAGGATTTTAAGGAAGATTTGGGCAAAGTTTTCAAATTGGGAACTAGGGCACAAGATCACTTGGGCACGAGCTTTAGATTAGGGAAGAATGAGAGAGCACATGAGTTTCACGTGCTTATTAGATGACCATAGTTAGGAGGACTGAGTTAGGAGGCCTTACGTCTTTTTCACGTGTTTCAGCTATGGGTACAATGAGAAGTTCACCAGTCTTTTTTACAAGATTCTGCGTTTGGTGTGATATTGAGAACATCTAAGCAAATTAAGGTGGTTTTCATCCATATATATATATATATATATATATATATATATATATATATATATATATATATATATATATATATATATATATATATATATATATATATATATATATATATATATATATATATATATATATATAATCTAATACTATTATAAAAGTGGGTTGACATGTTAAAACATTTCTTCCCAAAATACCCTCCAACTTATCCATCCATACATACATGAAGACACACACATATTCAAATTTTTATGTCTCTTGATGATAAAATACATGCATACATGAACACTCATACATACATAATATAAAACCAATAAATGAAAAGATAGAAATGCTGATTGCATTTAGACTTATTTATTATTTAGTTGATACAAAATGAACCTGATGTACACTCTGTCTTTACATTTAAATCCAAAATAAATATTAGTCAAGCTACAGTTACATTTGAATTAGTGGACATGTTAATTTGGGTCATTTAAATCCAAAATTAATATTAGTTAAGCTACAATTACGTTTGAGTTTAGTGGACATGTTAATTTGCATCCTATGTACGTACAATTCTTTCACTTAATTCATTTACTATAATTCATTTGCTGCTCATTTAAATTCCTATTACATAACCTACCAATTAAATCAATTAATTATCTTTATAACCCTCATTAACAATAATACATATTAAACCCTTTAGGCCTCCACCTTATCAGATTCCATAACCCCCACCTTTCTTCTCTCCTATATATAACTCAGATCATTTTCATGCTACAACAAACCCTCAAACAAACCCATCATCCTTTAAAAAGTGTTATTGGAAACTTAAGGTGTCTTTGGAGTCATCGAATATGAAAGTTTATTCACGTGCTCAGAGCTCAGAATATAGAAGCAGCTCATCATAGCAGGATGTCGATTCAAATGATGACGCATTACCCAAATTGGTCATACAAAAGAACTCCTTGAGCCATGTCTTCATAGGTGGGCATTTATGTGGTTTATGGTTGCAATCAAAAAAAAAAAGCAAGTCATTTTGGTAATTATTCCTCGTGAATATGTACATGGGATTGTCATAACTTTGAGAGTTTAACTTCAAAAAGAACTCGAAGCTTTAGTTTCAAGAATATTTCCTACCAGGGCATTCAAATTGATATATGATTATAGTTGGGTTTTTATCTATGTTCGTTTACTAGGTTTCGTTTACTAGGTTTCTGATTCGAACTTTTTTCTAACTTAAAAATTCTATCTGGCAAGGTCAAGTTTTTCTCAAAAAAATTGCATGTCAAATATGACGGTAATTAAAAGCTTAAATCGCAAGGCATAGATGTGCAATGTGGAAGTATCTAACGAAATTCTTTCAAACTATTTGAGTGTTGATTCACACATCTAAAGTATTAGTTCGCCTCTTATTATAATGCAAGAACTATTTACTATAAATAGCATTAATAACGACTCAAATAATCCCGCTTATATATTCTATAAGTCAGCGAATGCCCGAAAGAAACACATCACACTTAGAAAAAGTAGACCAAGAACCTTCCACCTCTGCTCTCTACTTCTATGAAGAGAGCAATATCTTATGAGCAATTTAAAATTTTTAGGATGAAGACATTTAATAGCTTCTTCCTTTTTACTTTTATTAGGTAACTTACATAAATCTCCCAATAGTCTTTTTCCTATGGAACAATCGCTTATGTGGTATCTGCACCATTTCTATTCATTTCACTGTTAAATTTACGTACTATTAGATGTAAACACTCGAAACTTCTTTAAAATGTTATACGCTTAAATATTTATATTTTTCCTTCGAGTCACTTCTTTTTGAGAGGTTTCTTTTATTTTCATTCGACTTTTTATATGCATCCAAATATGTCTACGTGCATTGCACGTACACTATACTAGTATATATAAGCGTGGTAAGTTGCAATTTGGGTAGAAGTTAAGGTAGTTTTAATGTAAAAACCCAAAATAAAATGCAAGACAATCGTTCTTGCTCCAATTTCTCATCATGGGCTTTACAACAATCTAGACGAAAAGGCCTCTATCCTCGTGGATCCTCAAAATGATCCGACCCACATTTAACATAAGTATTAACCGACTTTGAACATGTACTTAATCCGTGTTTAGCTAAACCGACCCGCTTGTGGCACTGTCGTAAATTATGACATCCCAAGCCTTGTGCATCAAGAAATACGAAAGTTTCACCTGAACAAAAATAAACAGAGTAAGAAGGAAAAAAAGCGAAAAAAAGGGGAAAAAAGGGGAAAAAAGAAAGAATAAAAGATAAGAAAATAAAAGAGAGAACGAAGAGGAGAAAGATCATCGCCGATCAAAATGGCGGCTTTGGCTGGTTCCGCCGCTCTATTATCGCCGGTGATTCCCTCGCTCGCTCCTCCTGTTAATGGTAATAATTTTCTCGACTTTTTTTTTTGCAATCTTTTTTCCATATAATTCTGTTTCTCAGTTGATTTTCTATTCAAAGTATGCGATTTTGACGAGACCCATTTTGTTTCTATTTGATCCTTAATTGTTGGTCTCTGTTCTTATGTATTGTAATTATTTTTTATTTTTAGTTTTTTTTTTGTCGATTTCCGTTAACTCTGCGTTGAAAGAATGGGAACCCTCTTGCAAGATCATTGCCATGAAAATTATTGGGATCTCCCTCCACCAATTAGAATTACGGTATTTCAATAAACTTCAGACATTTCATGTTTTGCAAGAAACCCCTAAACTTCAAATTGGAGGAAGCCTTCTAAACTTTCAAAATTATATAAAATTGTCACTAACACCCTTAACCGAAAGGGTAAACTTCACCAAGAAGTTCTTAGTGAAAGTAAAGTGCATAAGGCAAAAATTATCCTACACAACTACATAATTTATAATGTCTTCGGTCATGGAATTTTAGTGGAACAAGTTCAGAAGGGTTTCCTCTAATTTATAAAGTATATGGGAGTTCTGTGCTAATGTCCCATAATAGAATAGAATGGAATGGAAGAATATGATTCATGTAGCTGACCCCAAACATATGGGATAGAGGCTTTGTTGTTGTTGTTGTTGTTGTTGTTGTGAGTTTTGTGCTAATGTCACAAAGTTTAGGATGGGAGTGGTTTGTGAAATATTACCCTTTATTTGTTTAGCTGTTTAGAACAGAACTGTTATTTTCGATTTTATCAGTTTTTGTGAGTTCCACTAAATTAATCCTATAATGGGTAAGTGTCAGAAATGCAAAGGATTTTTGCGTTTGATAAGAAAAAGGATGTAGAAGGTGAAATTCATAGAGTTATCTGAGCAAACGGTCGATTGATAGGTTTTGGCCATGCCAAACTGAAACTACATGAGGCTAGAACTGAATCCGTAGTTAAGCTTGATATTCAAAGAGTTATTTGAGCTAGGACTTTTATTCAACACACTCACCAAAGCGTGAAATAGGGCAGAGCCTGAAATGGCTTCGGTTGGTTTTGGCTTGAAATTTTTTTAATCGAACAAAATTAAAATGTTTTAAAACCGTACGTTGAAAATTGGGTGCTTTACTCGATTTATTCAGATTAAACTGGTTCTATTCATCTAAATTGGAGTGGATGAAATAACGGAAGAAGGAGAATCGATCAAGAAAACTAGAATCTTAGAATGAAAACAAGAACATACCCTGTAGGACGATCCATTTTCATGTTGACCAATTGCTACGGTATCTTTGATCTTGAAGATCACCCTTGATATCTATAGAAGCATGAATTGAGGATATGGGTTAGGGAGATAGGAGACCTTGACTAATATGCTAGAGAAAAAAAGGAAAAAAATTAATCTGGATTTTGAAGTGTGATCAATATTAGGTTTTGAGAGAGATGCAGACTGACATTTTTATAATCCAAATTCCAAATTATACGAATATTGCAGTCTTCTATCTAGCCTTTTGATTGACAACAACCTTTCTGGTGTGATTTAGCAAGAAATAGCAAACTTTAATGAATCTGAAGATGAGGCTTGTTGGAATCTAGCAAGGAATTCAAGAGAAAGGACATATCAGTAGAGTTGAAGAAGTGTGATTCAGAGAAGTTAGATGACAATAGAAGATTCTATTATCACTAAACTTTTGAAACCGTTGACGTAGATTTTTTTTTAACACCAAGCCTACACTACAAAGACAGGCCTTCTTCACTTATATTTGTTGCAAACTTAGCTTCAGATATCATAATTTTCCAAAAGTCAAGATAATGGGAGAAAAAGTGGATTTGTTTAGGGCTTTTGTGTTTGTGCAATATGTCTTTATTTTCGTTTAGTATTATTTTGGGGTCTCTCTCTCTCTATAATCCCAGGAGAGACTGGGGGTAGAGTTGGCAGAATTGTGTTGGAAAATAAAAGAACTGCTACTGAAAATGATCTTAAGGGTCTTTTATGAGATATCGGATGGAACTCTGACTGTGACTTCAAAGAAGTCATCTTCTATGTGCCCTCAGGATTTGGTGCCAAAATGCATGATGACACGGACATGGCCATAGGAACAAAGTAGCAAAAAGGCATGATGCTTTATTTAGTGCTTAGTCGGTCCTGCTTAGGCATTGTTCTTGTTTCTCTGTGGGCAAGGCAGCCATGCTAAGTGCTAATAAAGCACATGCCTGCTGGATTTTTCATGTCAACTTGGATGCCGACTTATCTTAATTTTTACATCCAGCTATTCTTCGGTTGGGAGAGCATATTTCACTTAGTTTTGCAAAGAGGCCCTAAACTGCGGCTATATGACATCAAATTGTTGTGATACTGGACCTTTATCTTGTAAGTCCACTAGGTTGAAAGTTATGTATTCAAATGACCCAAATCTAATTTTCTGAGATCTTCTAACATATTCTGTAATTTGAATAAATTGGGGATGTTGGATGTAAACTGCCATCTCATTTGAATAGATAGGAGTAGTGAGGTCTGCTTTGATGTGACTAGCAATGTAGAGTAGACCTCACCGTGAGTCTCTCTTTGTAGCTCATTTAGTAAAATAGGATGCTGTGTCATACTCGTTAGTCGTTATTTTCGAATAAATAAGTACTGTTTTATATGTTCTCTTCCTCCGAGAATATGACAAGAGGAAAGGGCGGATAATGATTAATGTCTACCTAATGTCTTTTTTTTGTGAATTCCGTTGTTATCTTATATTTGTAGCTGATGACATGAATCTTTTTGTTAACTTCCCTTGTCATTTTGCACAAAACCCCCTAAACATCAAGTTAGAGGAAGCCCTCCAAACTTTCAAAATTATACGAAATTATCACTAACATCGTTAACTGAAAGGGTAAAGGCTTAAGGCCAAAATTATCCAAAACATGTCACATACTAAGCACACAACTACTTAAGCTAACTGTCGTTGGTCATGGTATTTTAGTGAAGCAAATTCAGGAGGGGTTCCTCTAATTTATGCAGTATATGGGAGGTTTGTGCTAATGCCACAAAGTTCAGGATGGGAATCGTTTGTGAAATTTTACCCTTGATTTGTTTAGGTGTTAAAAATGTAACTCTTATTTTTGGTGCCATCATTAAATTATATAGACCTTTTAGAAACAAGTTTTCTGGAAGAGCACGGGAACGAAAAGGAGTGTGGCTGTATAATGCAACTTCTCTATTTTATATGTCCTTAAGTCTTTAATCTACAGTACATACTATCAGGAAGCAAAACTAAGACCTTTCAAATGTCTGTAAGTGATATAGCTTTTATTGTCTTTTTTGCACTATTAAATGTTTTAAAGGATATTTTTCTCTAGAAAAAAATGGAAAGTTTGTTTGTCTCTAAGACTGTAAACTATTTTCTTTCTGTTGTCCTATACTAGGTTTTTATGGCACGAAGCTTAAGAGAAGCATGGTAACCCCTGAGAGAGTGTCCATGGCAACTTGGGGCAAGGTAAAAAGCAATGCTTCTCTTGTCTGCTCTCATCGTAAGCCTATATCTGCAGCATCTCTAAGTTACAGGGGACATTTTGGTACTTCTCCAGCAGTGCATCGGCATTCAGCAATAGGTATGGCTTTTAGAACTACATGGGATTTGTTGCAGGAGATGTTTCTACAATAAGCATACTGTAGTAATAAGTAAATGACCTGTTCAGAACCAGTTCTGATGATTCAAAAGAAGTAGATTGTAACTAAAATCATGCCAATAGTATATGGATGATAAGGTTTCTTATTACTTTGGTAGGCTTCCGATTCACAACATACAATGTCTCGCCTGATCTAGTTACATTGTGAGATCGACCTGACTTGTTTAGAAATGGTTATCAATGCAAAAGACCTACCCCATGAAAGCAAGAATTTTGTGTCTGTCCAGCTCGGGCAAAAACATGATCAAATTAAGCCTGATTTGGGTGAAGATGAAATGATGGCAGGAAGATGTATTTTATCTCAATAAAAGAGTTGCTTGCTATATACATAGAAATCAACATGATTTCATTCATAGATGTATATCAACTTGTCAGCATTACACATGGATCAGCATGTATATACAGACATATGTGTCCTAATCCTGTTACAAGTAAAATTTTTACATAAACTCAATTTGTAAGATGCGCTTCTAAGAGACAGCACATACGTTAACTGTACCGTATTGTAGCTGAGTTAATGATCTTAGTATTAATTGATAAGGTTCAAGATTTTGATTCATCCGAAGATCTACTTGGACCAGCAGGCAGTGGTCATGTCAGGATCATCAATGTTATAAGAGGTAAATTCTAGGTTTAGAAGTAAACTTTTGTGTGCGCGTGAGTGCGTTAATACCATATGGCAGGCAATAGTTTATGGCCATCGTTGGTAGAGAGGCATGACATAACATAATTAACCCACTAATAAATTGCATCATGAGTTCTAACTAATTAGTTCTGAACCTTTTGAGATTAGAGGATATAATTCAACAGTAGGAACCAATATTTATTAAGAAACATTATAACACTGGTGCACAAATTCTGGTGTTATTACCTATTAGTATATTCATTTCTGACCTGACCATCTATTAGATCCAGTTGAATTCATTAGACACTTCATAGAATATCTTTTGAATTTCCACATACTATTTACTGAGTTTGAGTTGTTTCCGATACTGTCAGTTAAACTTACTTCGTAAGCAAGGTGAGAGCTTCACCATTTTCTTTTCTTCAGTTTGTCTGAAAGAAAAAATTTTAACGCTTGTTTTAATGTCTGATATGATCTTCCAATACAAGTTATGGGCAAAGAAGTATTCATATGAAAAGAAGAAAATATGGAAAAATCCTATAGAGTAGGAAGGAAGGAGACCCTGACATGTCTCCTCCTTCCAATTGCAAATCAGTGCAACCATTATACAGTATTAGTCCAATCAAAATATCAATGCAATCATAGTCCTATATGCAATGAAATTTAATCACCAATAGTGAATCAGTGCAATCAGACTATTTTATCTTTCAATGAGCAACATTAAAAAACTGTGCTGGAGCACTTGTTGCAATCTCCTTCCTCCCTCTGTAGGATTTTTTTTCTCCAGCAAATACCTTTGACTAGATTGTTTTCTGGGCATGTTCAATTATCTAGTCATTTTAATTATTGTTCATATTTTCAGCTGCAGATACAGGATTCCCCTCCTCCCTTCTCTTAGCTGCAGCTGCCTTACCGAGCAAAGACTACCTTAACCACCAAATCACATTTCCAATTCTCCCTCGGCATAAATTCACAAGAACAGTTATCTCGAGAGCATCAAACAGTCTACCATACCCCTTCACCTACGGTTCGACAGACGAAGAAAAACCTCGATGGTACTGGAGAACTCTAGCCTGCATCCCTTATCTAATGCCTCTCCACATAGTATCAGTGTGCGCTGAGGGCGCTCATCAGTTTCTCCCCTTCTTAGAGGACTTCTCGATTATGACTGACCCAGTATCTGGTGCACTACTCCCAAACTGGTTCATGATGGTTTACTGTATCACAGTCTATTTTATGGTGGTCAGAAACAAGACATGGCCTCGCTTCTTTAGGTTTCATGTCGCGATGGCACTGCTGCTCGATAACGCGATTCAGATTATTAACATTGTTGCTGGGTGGATGCCGTATTGGAGCAAGCTTGATACGCCATTCTGGACGGTTGTGGCCGCGGGGTTGCTCTACATGATGGTTAAGTGCGTGATGGATGCGCTTCGAGGGAGGTATGCTGACATCCCCTTCTTAAGTGAAGCAGCTTTAATGCACACATATCTACCTTAGGACTAGGGAGTTTTGTGTGCAGATGTTATTTTAGGATTCGTGTTGTTAGTTGTGTTATTTACTTGACTTATTGTGTATCAAGGAAGGAATAATGTTTTGGGCACTGTTCTACACTGCATGGTCTTTTCGTTTTTTTTTTTTTTCGTTTTTGTTTTTTTGAATATAAGTTGCTTTGTTGAATTATTAGCATTGGCAGGTTGTGGTTGTTAATTATTTTAAGTGAGAGGTTTACATGATTTTGAGAATTAGCTCTCTGTTATTTTGTGTGGAAATGTACGTGTAGATTATCGTCTCTTGTTTTCTTTTTGAACTGTATTTTCTTGAGTGGGGATTGATGCTTTTACTTTCTGCTGATTTGCTGTTCTCAACATTCTCAAGTTTTATGGAGTTGGTATTGTTGTTGAGGTTGATTCTGTATGATGATTTGGGAAGTTCTTACTTCATAATCTTTTGATTTATGAATCGTCATGGTCTGAAAATTTAGCTGGAATGATTAGATTAGCAGTATCTAGTTGTGTATTTTTCACTTAGCTTATTATGTATCAAAGAAGGGAGCTTGTTTTGGGCATTGTTCTACAAAACATTTCTCTCTTTTCTTGTTCTTCGTTTTTTTTAGCGGACCTAGAGAACCTAGTTAAATCCATAGCTGTGTTTTTTCTTCCTGTTGATGTTCATTAGTTTTTCGTTCTTATTGTTGAATTATTGTGTATTGACAGGTTTTGCTTGTTCGATGTGTCGAGTTTGTACATGTCTTCTTGAGAATTCATTGTGTTCTTTGACAGGAATTGTACATGTAGAATATCGTCTCTTGGTCGGTCTTTTTAGATATCCAACATTAGCAGACATTAGATCAACGTTGGTGTTCTTGCTTTCTGCTGATTTGCTGTTCTCAACATTCTCCGCCCTTCTGAGTTGGTATTGTTCTTGAGGTTGATTGTACATGATGATTTAATGAGCTCCTGGTGCTTTGATTTATGAATCATCATGAGTTAAATGCTTGAATCTTAGCTGGAATCACTGTTTATAAAATCAGTCAGGATTTGGAAAACTGATACCATTGTGGATTTTATGTAAATCCACTTCAGTACAATATGGGGTTAGTTCCTCAAACTTTTTTTTTTTTTTTTGGTTTTTTTTGTTTTTTTGTTTTTGTGTACTCCTTATGTAGTACAATACATGATACACATATTTACATCCGAAGAGAGGAAGTTATTATGAAAAATGAAAGTAATCACAAAGCAGGTATCACTTGCACTAGCTATTGCACCTGTGTTGCATGCAACAGAATTGTTCCGACGTCTTAAAATTTTGCAAATTCTAGCTGTAGCTCGTGCCAGTGGCGGAGCCAGGAATTTCGACAAGGGGTCCAAAAAATAAGCAAACATGATAACATATAGAATTCTTAACACAATTGATTAGTATCTTGACATCACTATTAATAAGAAGATTTTCAAAATCATATTTATAATTATAATATATTGTTTACAATAGCACTTTCTTGCCTTCATTTCTTGAAATCATTCCGTAACTTAAAATAAAATAAATCAAACACCCACAAATGAATATGACTCCAAACAAATGCCAACACTCAATATTTCATGAATTATCCATATATTATGCAAATTTTACTAAACCTGAAAATTGCAATACTATTTACTACTACTACTATATCAAAAGATATATAAAAGTCTAATTCTTTATATATCAAAAATATATAAACAAGTCTAATCCATCATAAAAGTTTAAATTAGTAAAATTATCTCTAACCAAAGAGAAAATACTAATTAGTGCAATATTTACCATTTAAATCATCTATATTAACTAGAAATTACTATAGTTTGGGATTTTAGCTTACTAATTCAAAAAGAATAAACTAGATTAGGAAAATTTTGACTCGAAATTGTAGTTTTGACTCAAAAATTCAACAGAGAGTAAACAAAAAGCCAAAGAAGTACTATAAAAGATAACTATATTATATAATTTAGCCCCTATAAAATACATATTAGCAAATAATGCATACTTTTGGGGTTTTGCTTATAAACCCAAAGTTTTGCTCCCATTTACCAAAAACACCTAGTTTTATGTGTCCCAATAAACCCAAATTAAAAGTTTGTTTATTGATTAAACCCAAAAATAGAATACAAAATCGTGGTGCATATAATAGATTGTATAACTACATATTATAGGACGTATAGTGAATACTCTAGATGTATAGTTGCACATTGTATTGTATATAGTTATGCAAATTGTATTCTATATTTGGGTTTAAAGGCAAATGAACTTTGTCTTTTGGATTTATTAGAATGTATAGAACTAAGTGGGTTTTTTAGCAAATAGGAGTAAAACTTTGGGTTTATAAGCAAAACTATCTCTCTTTTTTTCATAATGGGGGCCGTTTGGCTAATATGGCTCCGCCCCTGGCTCGTGCCTTGGTTTTTTATCTCAAGTTTGAGCTTCTATTGGGAATTGAGTAGCAGTTTGGGAATTGAGTAGCAGTTTGAACTCCATTTATGGTTTTAAAAGAATGTAACTGTATTTATTAATTGCAGTAAAAACTGGTTTAAAATAGGCACTTAAATACCCTATTGTTTCACCACCTTTATACTTAAATATCCTAAGTTGTAAAAAGTAGCACTTTAATACCCTAAGTTGTAAAAATTTGACACATTAGTACCTTTTGGTTGTTGTCATGGAAATATTCCTAGGAATATATCCCGACAACTAACATAATGTATTAAACTGCTACTTTCTTACAACTTAGGATATTAAAGTGACACTTTTTACAATTTAGGGGTATTAAAGTGTCACTTTCTTATAATTTAGTATATTAAAGTGCTACTTTTACGACTTAGAACATTTAAGTGTAAAGGTAGTGAAACAATAGGGTATTTAACTGTCAACTTTATACAACTTAAGGTATTAAAATGCTATTTTTTACAACTTAGGGTATCAAAGTGTTATTTTTTACAACTTATAGTATTTAAAGGTAAATAAGATAAAACAATAGGGTATTTAAGTGCCATTTAGCCTTTAAAATATTGCAATTGTATATAATTGCAGTTGTGATACCCGTGGCTACGCCAAATTAAAAAAATCCCTGTGATAGTCAACAAAAACTGATGTAGCTAGGAAGAGTAGGCAACCCCATATATGTCCTTCCAAAATCTAAGAAGCCAATTATTAGGGGGTGTTTGGTTAGATTTCTAGAAATTTATAGAAATATTTTCAACCCAAGTTTAGATTTCCTTGTATTTCTTGAAAAAATTGTGAGAAAAGTTTTGAGAAGTCAAAAAGTACAAGTTTTTTTGTTTTTAACACTTCCTATGTTATGGTTAAAAATAAGAAAATGGGCCTCTTACTTTATAGAAATGTCAGGTTTTTCTTTTCTTTTGTTTGGTTACATATGAAAAATTTATAGAAAAGTGCTAACAACCTTATTTATGACTTTTACATGATCAACAAGCTCAAAAAACACAAATTTAGAGCTACACAAGCTCAAAAACCCAACAAGAACACCAACCAGCAGCAGCACCAAGCTAAACAAGCTCAAAAAACCCAACTTTGGAGCTACACAAGCTCAAAAGCCAACAAGAACACCAACCAGCAGCAGCACCGAACAAGCTCAAAAAAAACACAAATTTGAAGCTACACAAGCTCACAAAACCCAACAAGAACACCAACCAGCAGCATCACCGAGCTAAACAAGCTCAAAAAATCACAATATGAAGCTAAACACCATGAATATTTAATAGAGCTTAGGATAAAAATATAGTTGTCATAAAAGAATGCCTCGCCTATAAAAATATGATGCAACGTAGGCTGCTATTTTGAGGGAATTCATTCCACACAAAATTGCCTAGCCTAAACATCACAACATAATTATAAGCTGCATTATCAAGAATTATCCTTATCATTGCTCATCTAAATACACAAATTTGGAGCTACACAAGCTCAAAAGCCAACAAGAACACCAACCAGAAGAAGACAAAGAAAACAAGCTCAAAAACACAAATTTGAAGCTACACAAGCTCACAAAACCCAACAAGAACACCAACCAGCAGCATCACCGAGCTAAACAAGCTCAAAAAATCACAATATGAAGCTAAACACCATGAATATTTAATAGAGCTTAGGATAAAAATATAGTTGTCATAAAAGAATGCCTCGCCTATAAAAATATGATGCAACGTAGGCTGCTATTTTGAGGGAATTCATTCCACACAAAATTGCCTAGCCTAAACATCACAACATAATTATAAGCTGCATTATCAGTAAATTATCCTTATCATTGCTCATCTAAATACACAAATTTGGAGCTACACAAGATCAAAAACCCAACAAGAACACCAACCAGAAGAAGACAAAGAAAACAAGCTCAAAAACACAAATTTGAAGCTACACAAGCTCACAAAACCCAACAAGAACACCAACCAGCAGCATCACCGAGCTAAACAAGCTCAAAAAATCACAATATGAAGCTAAACACCATGAATATTTAATAGAGCTTAGGATAAAAATATAGTTGTCATAAAAGAATGCCTCGCCTATAAAAATATGATGCAACGTAGGCTGCTATTTTGAGGGAATTCATTCCACACAAAATTGCCTAGCCTAAACATCACAACATAATTATAAGCTGCATTATCAGTAAATTATCCTTATCATTGCTCATCTAAATACACAAATTTGGAGCTACACAAGATCAAAAACCCAACAAGAACACCAACCAGCAGCAGCAGAGCTAAACAAGCTCAAAAATCCAAATAAGAACAAGAACACCAATCAGCAGTAGCACCGAGCTAAACAAGCTCCAAAAACACAAATTTAGAGCTACACAAACTCACAAAACCCAACAAGAACACCAACCAGCAGCAGCACAGCAAAACAAGTTCAAAAAACACAAATTTAGAGCTACACAAACTCACAAAACCCAACAAGAACACCAACCAGCAGCAGCACAGCAAAACAAGCTCAAAAAACACAAATTTAGAGCTACACAAGCTTAAAAATCCAACAAGAACACCAACCAGCAGCAGCACAGCTAAAGAAGCTCAAAAAACCCAAATTTGACACAGCAAGTCCATTAGAATAGCAATCGTATCAACAAATATCAACATAATCACCTATAAAGCCATTAAAAAAAATCAGATCTTCAATCCACAACTCAAAAATCCTAGTCCGATCCCGAATTGTCATTCTTGAAAATCAACGGATATTTAAAAAAATTAAACTGAAATTATAGGAAAAATAAACCGAAAATCAACCTAATAATCTCGAGGGTTCAAGGGGGGATAGGGATTAAGTTTTTACCTCAAATGAGAGCACTCGAAAACCCTGAATCGATCTGACTTTACCGAAGCTCAAAACCCCTGATTCGGCAAAACCCCCAAATCCGAAGCTCAAATCCCTGATTCAGCCATGAGAAGGATGTGCGACGTAGTTGGGGACTGGAGCGAGAACGGGAGCACGGGAGGAGGTTGGAAAGGCGCGCGCGAGAGCGGGAGAGCGAGAGCGGGAGAGCGGGAGGAGGTTGGGGGCGGGGAGGTGATGAGAGAAAACCCTAGAGCTTTCCTCACTTTTTGGTTCACGGGAAATGGGTTTGGGTACGGTTTTATCATTATTTTAATGAAATTGTCAGATTTCTAGTGTTTTCAGCTCATTTGGGGTTGAAATGTTTTCTACAAAAATGAGCCTGTTTTCTCTACTTTATAGAAATGTTTTCTATACAATTTTTGGGAACCAAACACAGTAAAAAGAAATACATGGAAAACTTTTATTTACAGTTTTGCCATTGTCAGAAGTTTTAGAAAATGTTTTCTATAAAATGGCCCAACCAAACACCCCCTTATATTATAGAATTAAACACACGTGATATGCAAGATTTTATATGTAATCGATTGAACCTATAGATCTCGATATTCGGTTGATTTTTAAATATGCTGGGGTTGTTTCAGTTTGAGAAAGATTTATAAAGCGAACTGAGTTCTCTATTACCCACACCATTTCAAGATTTAAAGCGAACTGAGTTCTCTATTACCCACACTATTTCTTTCTTTCTTTTTTATTCATCAATTTTCTTCTCTTTTTCCCATATATATATTTTTTATTATTTCAATTGATTGATTGTTCTCTAGACGATTCCTCAACCCACGCCTTTATTTCCATTCATTTCTTGAATCATATCCCCTTTAAATGCCGATCCTCTTCAATTATATGATAATTGGAGAGGGTCTAACTACTCAAATCATAGCCATTTATTTGAATTTTGAGGGCTTGGATGTGAAAATGTAGGATTCAACTATTATCTTAAAAACCATTGTTGTCTCGAAAACTACTAGTATGAAAACTAATTTTGTGAACAAAATTCTAAGTGGCCACATCCTAGCCCTTGAAATTCGAATAAACGACTACGTTTGAGTAATTGGACCCTCTCCAATTAACATCTAATTAGAAAAAGAATCCAGAATCTCTCTAATTAGGTGGTAATTTGGAGATAGTCTAATTCTCTCAATCCTTATTATCTATATCATTTCCAACGGATAATATCACGTCACATAATATTTTATTGTTATTTTGAAAACCCACTTTGATTTTGAAAACCATTAGTAAAACTTGAAAACCACTATAGTCAAAACCACTATTTGTGATAGTGGAAATCATAGGTATGGATCTCATTTATTGGAATTAAGATAGGCAGTAAGAATCGAAAAACTTGGACCCTCTCAATTAACATCTAATTAGAAAAGAATCGAATCTCTCTAATTAGGTGGTAATTTGGAGATAGTCTAATTCTCTCAATCCTTATTATCTATATCATTTCCAACGGATAATATCACGTCACATAATATTTTATTGTTATTTTGAAAACCCACTTTGATTTTGAAAACCATTAGTAAAACTTGAAAACCACTATAGTCAAAACCACTATTTGTGATAGTGGAAATCATAGGTATGGATCTCATTTATTGGAATTAAGATAGGCAGTAAGAATCGAAAAACTTGGACCCTCTCAATTAACATCTAATTAGAAAAGAATCGAATCTCTCTAATTAGGTGGTAATTTGGAGATAGTCTAATTCTCTCAATCCTTATTATCTATATCATTTCCAACGGATAATATCACGTCACATAATATTTTATTGTTATTTTGAAAACCCACTTTGATTTTGAAAACCATTAGTAAAACTTGAAAACCACTATAGTCAAAACCACTATTTGTGATAGTGGAAATCATAGGTGGCGTGATCTCATTTATTGGAATTAAGATAGACAGTAAGAATCGAAAAACTTGGACCCCCTCCAATTACCAACTAATTAAAGAGGATCTAAATCATTAGAAAACCAGAATCCATCATCCTTTTAGGCTAAAACAATTAAGACTGAACTAAAATTTGGATTGGTTCTTAATCTAGAAAGATTTAGTTTGGTAAAAAATAATCAAAACTAATTAACTGTTTGTCATCCTAAACCTATCTATGGTATGACTTGAATTGCCACCTTATATATAGATTTATTTTATATACCCTTATAAGTTATAAGAGTTTAAACCTAGTAAATTTACCTGAGCTCGATTACGCGGGCTTGCAACTCAAGCGGAGGACATAAGATGGTTGGATCAAACTTAGGATCACTTTGGATTGAGTGAGGTGCACTAAGGGTGCGCTCTAAGGTAAACCAAAATGTCACATGCTCACGATGATTCCAAATAAAAAATAATAAATAAATAAATAAAGGGGGGAAAATTTCTTTAGCAAATTTAAATAAGTTTCACCCCCATCTTAGGAAAAAATTTTAGATTTTAACTTAACAATCCAAATCGGGTCGGATCTTTATCAGCAGAAATCACCTGCCCACTCACACCCGAACCAATCTCCCAAAAAGGAATATACGCCAGCACCAAGTGGCGGTGGGTTTCTACTGCTTCTGCTCGCAGCAGCCAGGGAGAGGGAGAGCGAAAAAGATCCAATCTTTTTATCTTTTCTTAAATTCAGCTCATCAAAAAATGGTGGCCTTTCTGGAAATCAATTCATTCGTCCACCTCCAACCCCCGTCGCCGGCGATCTCCGCCTGCCGACGCCGCCCATTCTTCCGATGCGCCGCCGTTCCGGCGACGGCGGTAGCGCCGGAGGTTGAATCGCAGCCGGCGGATCGGACCGCCATTCGATTAGGGTTACCGAGCAAGGGGAGGATGGCTGAAGATACCCTAGCTCTACTCAAAGTAATTGATTCGTTTACTCTTTATCATTACATTTTCATACAATACTATTAATAGTATTCAATACGTGGTACTATTAATCTACGTCTAAGTTTTGGATAAGAAAATTGACAATTCGTACATTTGGATATGATGTGCTTGTGCATCACATGTTGTTAAAATCAAGCTATCAGAATTTTCATAAATTTGCTTAATTTTTTTGGGGTTTTTTGATATTAGTCCCTTACATCTTTAGGATTTAGAAATTAGTCGCTCAACCATTGAAATTGTTATTAGTCCTCCAATTCTTATAATTTGTTTGAGAATTAGTCCCAGAAAACATTGAAATTGTTAAATTGCTACTTGTACGTTGTTTCAAATCAATCCTCCAATCAAGGGTAACAGTAGCAAGGTATAAGAATTGGGGCACCTGATAGTAATTCCCATGATTTGAGGGGCTAATTTCAAAATATTAATCATTTAAGGGACTAGTGTGAAATGGTCCTAATTTTTTGCCCCTTGATACATGATTAAAGAGGCATTGAAAACCTTGGAAATTTTGTTTTGGGTAGTTCATGTGTATTACATTACATTCGACGATATCGATTTTCAATTTGGGAATCAAAATTTTAGATATGAACTGATCAATTTGGGAATCAAAATTTTAGATATGGACTGATCGTATCCGCACATTGTATACTATTAATTGTAGCATTGATCACCTCTTTTTATTTCTCTTTTAAACTCTATTTTGATTACTTAGTTTGGTTTCATGGTGAATAGAATTGCCAGCTGACGGTGAGGCAGGTGAATCCAAGGCAGTACGTTGCTGACATCCCGCAGGTATTATTTTATTTTTAATTTTGGACTAGAAATGTAGTTTTGTACATTTTGAATGTGCCTAATGATGAAATTGCTTCATGATTTTCCAATTTTAATTACCCTTGGTCATTGTGTTTTTGGACTTGATTCAGAAAAGTTGTTATTATTATTTTCCACCTGGTTAACTGAGAGATTAAATACATAAACCCTATAGTATTCCTGTTCGAAACTAAGATAATAAGAATGAAGTATTGATTTACGCACGCTTGCCATTTTTGCATTGTTCTTCTTATGGAAGGAGGTATAGGTCTCTCCCTGAATGCATTTCCTCCATGAATTTTTCTATGTGAGTTTCCGTTCGTTGGAGAAAAATAAAGAAGAAACTATGTGCTATAAAATGTATGTTTCTGAAATGGACCAGGTACCCATCAGGTCAAGTTTCAGTTGAGCCCATGAATCTCCAACATTAGACACACCCATAACGTAATAACAGTTACCTTTTTGTCTGTAGATCGAAATGTCTCTTTTTTCTTTCGGATTTTCACTCTTCAACACAAAAAGAAAGCATCAAGAAATGTTGCCACAAGATAAATCTCAAGTTGTGGCTCTTAATTCTGATCCATAGTTCTTCTCCGTGCTATTGCATAAGCTTGCAAGCTTAGCATACAGAATCACATGATGGTCTTTGTTGTGTTAGGGGCTATTTCTTCCCTTTCGTAACCCTACAATCTTGTTTAATTCTAATTCAGTATCTCTTTTCACTCTAGCTTCCCTCAGCATTTGGTTTTGCATGTGAGTGCCATCTTAGCTGGTATTTTATCACCTTGTATTAGTTGACAACTCTTATCTTAATATGTTTATTTGTTGGTCCTCACCATGCACATCTTAAGTTTTACCACGTATCCATCTTAAATTCTCCATACTACTTGCATCTTGTCTTGTTTGACTGGGTCAACTATATTACTAAACTTAAAACTATACAATATTGCTACTCATATTTTCATTTTGTATATCACATTAATTCTTCGCATAGCATGTTATCCATTTTTCTAATTTCTTGCAATACCACATACTGTGGCTTGTTGAATGTTCAATGTCCCTTTTTAGTTCATTTTTTTCGGTTAATGTCATATTAAACCTTCATTTTGTATTTGATTTTGATTATTGGAAATAGTATGTTTTCTGTTTTTCTACTTTATTGCAAATGCCATATAGCATCACTTGTAGAATGTTTGACTTCGCCTTCAAGTCATTCGCTTTTCAATTAACATCATATTGAATACTTGGAGGGGCCTTATTTTTTCTTGATGTTTAGGCAGTTATGTAAACTTTCTCATGTTAGTATTGGTACTTCTTTAGGTTAAGATAGTCCTAATTTTCATCGCTCAATGTGGGCACCTATGACCACTGTGTGACAACGTATGTGATGGCCAATTTTGCATGTACTTTTAACTATGCATTATTATCGTAGATGACTTCAGCTTCTGGGCTTTATTCATTCGCTACAATATTTGACATTTGTAATGATTTCATGTAGCTATCTAATTTGGAGGTTTGGTTTCAAAGGCCGAAAGATGTAGTTCGCAAATTATCATCCGGGGACCTTGACCTTGGTATCGTAGGTCTTGACACTGTCAGTGAATATGGACAGGTAACTGTTTGGATGTAACATGTTTTGCCTTTATATTGTTGAGCTTGCTCTTTAGTAGCATCATCATCCATTCTTATATATCATGGAGGAACATGAACTGGCAGATT
Source organism: Asparagus setaceus (assembly GCA_012295165.1). Taxonomy (NCBI): domain Eukaryota; kingdom Viridiplantae; phylum Streptophyta; class Magnoliopsida; order Asparagales; family Asparagaceae; genus Asparagus; species Asparagus setaceus. The sequence continues at coordinate 19,408,316 of CM022704.1, read as the reverse complement.
ATGGTCCTTTATTTCTAAGAAGAATACTTGCTGTTACTTTTAAATTGTCTCTATGGTTACCGAAAGACCTCGAACAATCAATCTGCTTAGTTTTTGCAATTGCACTTGTAGCTATTTATTAAGATATAAGATTCTTGCCTTTTGCCCCCATGTTTTCCTATGCTTAAATGTCAGTTTAAAAAAAAAAAAGGAAAAGCTTGTGCTCTCTTGTACTGTTGAACATGATCCTTCAAGCTATCCTCGATCTTTCACCACAGGAACTGCTTTGAGTAAATTGTTATTTGAGCAAAATATATTTGTTTCTTATACCTGGGGTTTCATTTCCTGCTTGAGCACTTGCGTAAATGAGGTTTTGTTCTGAGGCAGTTCTACTGATGTACTTTGCCTTGAGGAGTGAGCTTTCTTATTGGCGAAATTGACCTTCAACTTGGTCTCTGTACCATACTCATAGACAGTTGGTTAATCTCAACTCTCAAGAGAATTTAGTGGTCAATATCATGGTTGCATGGGCAAAGCCTCGGCCATTATATCATTGGGGTATATCGGCGATGCACCATTACCCCTTGTGCAAGTTGATATGGGAATGACAGTCAATGCCTGTATTTAGTCCAATCAATTCGATTTGGAGCCAAAATCTGATATTCAGATTCTCATTAATGCATATTGATTCCACCCTGCTGTATGCCTTCAGAAATCTAATTTGAGATTGCCCAGGTACCTTTCATTTGGATTGGTGGATTACCTTATGTGCATAGCAACCCAATCTTAGATATAACCCTCTGAAGTTAGTATAGAGCTATAGGAATTGTCTTTTGCTTTACAAAAGGTTATCCAGGTTTTCGTGTTTGAATTCTTCAAATCTTTTTTCTGCAGGGCGATGAGGATTTGATTATTGTACATGATGCACTTAAATATGGAGGTTGTCGTCTGTCTATTGCAGTAAGTACACTGCCAGCTCATCATAGTCCAGAAAGGAGCATTGTGGACTTTGAAAATTTCAAATTACTAATTGAAATGTTTGTGTATTTATTAGATTCCTAAGTACGGGATTTTTGAAAATATAAACTCTCTACATGATCTTGCGCAAATGCCTCAATGGACGAAGGAGAGGCCTTTAAGAATTGCAACTGGCTTTACTTATGTATGTGACTCCCACATCCTTAATGTTTTTGCAGCAACAGAAATTTTAATAAATCTTAACATTTCTCTGATCACAGCTTGGTCCAAAATTTATGAAAGACAAAGGTCTGGAGTTTGTCACCTTCTCTTCTGCTGATGGAGCACTGGAGGCAGCACCTGCTGTAAGAAGTTTTGCTTTGTATATCTTGCAAAAAAAAAATCAGTAGACATTTTTCTTGTAGGGAAATATATGTAGCCGATTAGTAACTTGTCTCCTCTCTTGCCTGTTTTTGATTTATTACCTTTCCTGTTAGAACTTTTATCATTCATGCATTTTGTAGGATTTCATTTCTCTTTGTGTCCTTTCCTTACTGTATCGCCGAGGACTATGATTGTATTTCACTGGTTTATGAATTACTACTTTCAATTTGGAGATATTACTAGATTGTTCACTTATATGTGCTTGACAGTAGAATTTTCTTTCTTGCTTTTTACATGGCTCAGAAGAACTTCTTGGTTGTTAGTTTGTTATTTCCTGCCAGTTCTTCTGCCAATGTGCATTCAAATATTAGGTAGAATGTTCAGACAACAACAACAACAAAGCTTTTATCCCAATGTTTTTGGGTTTGCGACTACAATCCTTTTTAATCGCATCCAACCAATTTTTCTCAGGCTTACCTCTAGTTCTTCTCCCGTTAACTATTTTCTTATCACTTTTCGGTGTTGTATTTAGTTTGCTCCGCTGCACATGGCCAAACCATTTCAATTGATTACCTCTCATTTTATCCTCAATATGAGCAAAATCTCTTAACTTATTATGAATGCACTTTTTTGTTATGTCATCTCTTGTGTATATCCACACTTCCATGTTACATTCTTAAATTTTCTACACTCATTTTTTGGACATGTTTCTTAATAATGCAACAGCCTGATTTGTAGCATTGTTGATCTATAGGTTGTCCCATAGAATTTTGCCTTCAATTTCATATGTATTCGACAATCGCATAGGAATTCTGAAGTACTCCTCCAGTTTAACCATCTTGATTTAGTTTTATGAACTACGTCCTCCTTACTTTCACCATCTTAATCATTGATTGATTTTAGATATCTATATCGATTCCTCAATTTACTCCTGGGTATTTCTTGGTCATCAACATGTAGTGTGCTATATGCTCTTTTCCGTAGTTTTGCTAAAACTACTTTTGATGTATTATGTTCTTATTGTACTAATTCTAACTCTTTTAGATTAAAGAGCTTTTCTTTACTTTTCTACTTTAGAAATTATCCCTCTCATCAGCTAATACTATAGGGTATGCCCTACATAATACTAATCTTCACACCTGCAGTTCTCTCTAAAATTTGTTTTAATCACTTGAATTTCTCTTGGGATTTTATGTGTTTTTGTTATGTGTATTTATACATCCTTCAGTGCACGCGATGCATGCATTACATAATAAACTTTTGCATAAAAAAATATTTTTAACACCTTAATAATCAGAATTAATATGAAGAGATTTTTAGAAATTACTACCAGAAGTGATATGAAGTATCTTACTATTAGAAAAAAACATGTGGTGAGTGAGGGAGTTATCAAGTAGTGGGTGGTAGTTATGGTGTTTTAAAATCTTTCCAATTTTGTTCTTTTGCTTAGTTTCATTGTACAATAAATTGGTGAGGACATATATTGAATTTTTGAAATCTTGACAAACATAGGAATAGAACCAAAAGTGTGGCTTTTCTTAAATAATAGTAATAGATAATAGAATATAGGTGATGGATACTTATGGAATATAGCGCAAAGTTGCTTCAGTCTACCCTGAAAATCATTTGCACAGCTATTTGGAATGTAAAAATATTTGTAATTCAGGTGTGCCTATCTAGTGTCCTAATAAACTATGTTATACTTTACAGGGTTTTTTGCGAATTGCATATCGTTGGATTGTAGTTTAAGTAGTACAGCTGTTATGTAACTACTTTTTCGAAAACTTCAAGTTGATAGGTTGTTAGCCAGCAATGTATACCTCGCATGCATAATAGTAATGAGAAGCACTCCTATGGCAGTTTAAACATTTATTCAGTCTTAGCTTGAATTAACTCTATAATCCAAACACATGATTGTCTAATCACTTTTTGCCATTGGTTTTCTTATGGCCTCAGATGGGCATAGCTGATGGTATTCTGGATCTTGTAAGTAGCGGGACCACGTTACGCGAGAATAATTTGAAGGAAATTGAAGGCGGGATTGTGCTGGAAAGCCAAGTAAGTTCTTATTCGACTTAATGGAGCTGTTATACTTGATTCCTATCAAACCTCAGTTTCAACATTCTATATTTGTTTGAACATTAAAGTTAAGAAGGTTTTAGTTTCTGATATTTCGGAAGTTGTGTAGGCTGTACTTGTTGCAAGCAAGAAATCCTTGATACGACGCAAAGGTGTGCTGGATGCAACTCATGAGATTCTTGAAAGACTAGAAGCACACTTGAGGGCGACAGGACAATTTACGGTATTTTTTTTAATTAGTTAAACTATACTTGACCACCATCTCTTGCTCACCTTTTTCCTGTGATCTGTCTATTATTTTCTTTTGATATGAAGGTGACTGCAAACATGAGGGGAAATAGTGCGGAGGAAGTGGCTGAAAGAATTCATAGCCAGCCATCACTAATCGGGTTGCAGGTATGGATTTCTGAGAAGAGATTTGAGTTACATGTTTATTTTCTTAGTGTATGGATTTGCTTTTAGGATATACTAGTGTGTACCCCGTGCAAAGCACGGTCGCCTTTTTTTGTAAGCATTGCATTTTGAACCTGCCTCCCTCTTAAGGTTTAATACATTGGATTTGATTATTGTATGCTTAAAATTAGAAATCATATCTACTACTCTATACTAAAGGAGGATCCAAAGCATTTGTATTTTGAATTTACTGTTCATGGTACCGTAAATTACTGTAGTATGAGCAGTAAATCTATTCCTCTGCACCTGAAAGGGGCCAAAGATTCACTATTTATTTACTGTTGCATTACTGTACCATGAACAGTGAATCGTTGGATCCTCTTTAAGTATAGAGGAGTAGATTACGCCCTTGCCACAGTTTATTCCTCTCTAGTATCGTCAATCCTTGTTCTTTCATCTTGCTGTATTCCTGCAGTAATCAGCATTACTATTTTAGTCTTTTTATGATTACGCAACTTATTGGCTTGTGCATGCAAATTGATTTATATTATACCACTCCATCTTTCTCTAACAGTGAGAAGAAACTTCTTGTTATTATTTTGAACTTTTTGGTACACAATTTATTTGTAACCTTGTAGGGTAAACTTTGAACTTTCTATGGATCATTTTGGGGTTGCAAAGGGCGACAAATGGAGATGGGTTATTCTAATCTATTTGAAACCACATCAAATCAAAGGATTAACCTTGTTTGAATTGTGAGTTCAAATATAGTCAACCATATATCCATCTGACCTTATTCTCAACATGGGACAACCCAAGTGTTATGCCCTTGTTTAACCGAAAGCCTTGCAAATGGATATTTAAAAATCCCAAAAAACTCAATATTGGCTCAAAATACAATTGAGCCTGTCCAACATGATGGCTAATGGAGATGACTTCCGAATACTTTGTAGACAATCAAAGTCATATGCGGTGGAGGAAATGCAACACCATGTGACCCAAGAGAATCGGTGGTGGATCAAGTTACTCACCGTCCACCTTGAGCTCTAACCTATGCTAACAAAATGTAAAAATTGACATAAACATCCGAAGGCCTACCAAACCGTGGGCTGCGGCACCACTTGTTGAGTTATAACAACTCATGTATAGAAATGACTTGGGGGCAGTATGCTTGGAACCACAATGACTCAAAAGAATTAACCTCATTTCAATGATGAGTTTTGACCTCCTTAATTAGATGTCTATGCAACCTTTGCTAATATGAGATTAAACTCAAGCCTGATGCCTTTGTTCAACAGAAACCCACTTGGAACTGTGTAGATGCCAAAAACTCCAATCAAACTACAGGTTTCTTTATCTTTAGTTTGTCTTCTCCGAACAACTAACGTCAACCAGAAAAAATTCAGTATGGTTTTAAGGTTTCTTTTCCCTGTCAAATCCGTATGGCATTATCTGTTATTCTTGTAGAATTATTTATTCTGTTTTCTTTAAGCCACTGCAACATAATTGTTACTATTTTCATTATAATGTACGTCAACTATTATCTAAATGCACCCTATGTAGAGAAAAAAATGAGACCTAATTAGTTCAAATATCTCCTAATCTTTTATCTTCATATGGGCAGGGGCCTACCATAAGTCCAGTGTACTGCAAGCGAAGTGGCAAGGTCTCAGTGGACTACTTTGCAATTGTTATATGTGTGCCACAAAAAGCACTGTACAAGTCGGTTCAGCAACTGAGAGCTGTGAGACATCGTCCTTTTTTCGTACTACAAAATTTTCTCTTCGTAACAAAATTATGCTACATTGTAAATTGTAGAGAATTAACTGCAAATACGACCCCTATGCTATAAGGGAAAAGCCATTTATACTCAAAACTATTTTTTAGCACTTACACCCACTCATCTCCAGATGGTATTATTTTCCCTGTTAGGTTGATGTCACGTGAGAATCACATGTTAGTAAATTTACCTTTTGCCTTCATCTTAATTTAAAGGACTAAATTGCCCTCTAGACTGAGAGCAAAAGAATAACCCCTTCTGAGTTATCGGGTGTTTAAGTGCTAATAAAATAGTTTAGGAGTTATAAATGACTACACCCTCATAGTACAGGTGGTGTAACATCGAGCTCCATAAGTATTTAAAATCCTGAGCTAAGTCCAAGAGTAATATCATTGATTTTCCTTCTCCACTGCAGTAGTAACTAATATGAAACTTAAACAAACTTGGGCCATTTAATTCTGCTTATAGCAGTACATAATAATAGGTAATGACATTTGGTTATAATTTCAAGTCTTCACAGGACTGATGGCTCTGGTTTACGAGAAGAGGCTTCTTTGATGATTTTGTTGATCTTTTTCTCTCGTGCAGATTGGTGGCAGTGGAGTCTTGGTTTCACCATTGACCTACATTTTTGAGGAAGAGACTCCGAGATGGTGCAGTCTTCTTGAAAAACTTGGATTGTAACTTGTCGAGCATCGCATATTCAATGTCTGGTGTATGATGTTTTTGTAGCAGTAATGGTATTGTGAAGTTCTAGGCACGATGATCTCAGTGAGTACTTCATTCCACTTTAAATTTAGGGTAAATTTCGCAAAACCTCCTCGAACTTTCAAGATTATACACAAACCCCCCTGAACTATTGGAAATTCTTATAAACAGCATTAATGGGTAGAACAAAATGTCTAAACTGCCCTTGTTTACATTTAAAGGGTATTATAGAGGTTTAATTAAGTGAAGAGCGGCAAAATTGTTCATTAGTTGTCATGTGAGGAGCATGTGACGACTTTAAGTTAATGCCATCATTCCTTCTAGTTAAGGGAAGACAAATTCAAGGGGTTTTCTCTGAATTATAAAGTTCAGGAGGCTTTTTTTGTGTAATTTTACCCTTAACAAACTGATTAATGTATTATGCCCTTGTATTATGATCCATTTCAGCTATTAGAAGGTAGATTATTTTTTTATGTATAGGTACTGTTGGTTTTGCTTCCGGTCGATCCCATCAATTCTTGGATGATGACGAAATAAAGTGGAGCTATTCAATTTGCTGTATGCTTGAAATAATTTCTGTAATGTCAATATTATGTTATGTGTTTATGCATTTCGTTCATCCTTAATATGTGGGAAGAAGGGGGTTAAAGATTGTGGTCATTTTATATTTTAACCTGACAATTGTGGTAGTTTATTTTTGTTTTCTCGTTTTTTGTTTGGAATAATCATGCTGAATAAATGTCTGCATGTGTACTGTATATGGAAGTTTAGGTAGAGCTTTCATCTTTTTTCTTGGGAGTCGAGATATTTTTATGCTGATATATGTTTTATATTGTTTCAGTGGCCTTTTGTTGAAGGATGAATGCAAGGGGTTTGAGGATAAAGTGTTATCGCTTATGGTGTTTTGGGCTGTTGTGATACGATGCATTATAGGTTCTCTTATAATTTATCATAACATGTTAGTCCTCACATACAATTGGCTTATTTGTACCGTTCATAAGTGGGTAGAAGATTAGTATGAGAATTTTGTCTGCCACCCTCAGTTCTATAAGGTTGGTTTTGATAAGATTCTCATTTCTCAATCTCTATCAAAACTTTTGTGTACAATTAAATGGCAGAGATCTTTATGGGTGTAGCAAAATTTAATGTTTCTTGCACCAAAACACAAAGGTAGAGGTATTTATAATAGGTTAAAAAAAAGGAATAATAGTGAGTCAGTTGATTTATTAACGATGTTAACCTTAACTAGTAGGGCAAATTGATACTAAATTGGAGGGTACGCTTCCTAATTAGAACTGACGAAATGCCCGTGGTTGCCTTGCGATTAGGGGTGCATTCGGTTCGGATACGGCTCGGATATGATGCTTACCATATCCATATCCGCTTACCCATCTCGGATACGGATATAGATACGGATATACCTCGGTAAGGAAAATTCATAACCATATCCGCTAAAATCGGATATGGTTACGGATATACATGCGGATATATAAGCGGATACGCATGCGGATACAAAATAGATATGAGAAACCTAGATAATATTGAGAAAAACATAGTTCATGTGATGAAAAAAGAGTTTGTTAATAGGTTCATTATAACTAAAAAGCTAAGATTAGACATCTTGATCATCAAAATTAACCACAAATCCATAATCTAAGAATTAAAACTATCGTGAGAGTATGACTAATATGTATTCGGATATTTCGGATACGGATATTTCACTACAAAACCATATCCGTAACCATATCCTATCGGTTATAGATTCGAGTAACCATATCCGTATCCTAACGGATATGGTTACGGATATTTCCTCGGATACGGATACGGTTTAACACCCTTACTTGCGATGCACACAGTATGAAGGCAAAATGGAGATTTTGAAATATTGATTATATCTGCTCAATTATACTGAGATTTCTTGCAAATTAGCCCTCCACATAACGTATGTAGAGAACAGAGATGTTTGTCCCTCAAATATGGATATCAGTCCCTCAATTTTTTGAAATTACTCACACTCGCTCAAATCCTAAGAGGGTAGGAGCTGTTTAGTTTGAGAATTGCATCTTGATGTATACAATGGGTTTCCATATTTAAATCTTACTAGTTTTTAACCCGTGCAATGCACGGGATTTGATACGACAAAAAATGCACATTCTATTGTAATACTGCGGTTCTAGAAGTTATCCTTTTGTTGTTCACGCCAAAGTTGTACTATAAAGTAGAGATGTTTTTAAAATACTTTTTTTCAAGTAAAAGTAAACATCATATGAGTATTCTTTGCGGAATGAGTATTCTTAAATTATTGATGTATGGTGTTACTTCTTTTGAGATAAGAGATATATAGCATCCACGTTGCCCACAACACATGCTCAAAGAATCATATGAAACAACACATACATCTAAATAAAATGCAATTGATGTAAAATTTACCATCCAATTAACGTTTAAGGTCAAGCAAATTTCTAGGCATTTAGAAATCTCAAAATTTACCAAATGTATTCATGGTAAAATAATGCAAAGTGACTACTTGCCTAGTTCTTTGATTCTTGAATTCAAAAAGTGACTACACCTAAATATAATGACATGTACGCCACGGTGGTTGCGAAATAGGTTGATGCCGTAAAGGAGGAGAAAATATTGCACCATCAACTTCTAAAGTCATTGCTTCCAAAGGATTATGTTGATGAGAGGGATTGTATACTGGGCAATAAGATGCAACATCAATAATTATTTAACATAAACCACAAACATAAAGGAAACACATTCTAGTCGAACACATCTTATTTAATAAAATAACCATACGATGAAGAAAGCAAGGGAAAAAATATATTAGACAGAGAAATACAATTATACAAAAGAATAACTGAAAATTTCTCACATAAGCATATTTCTTCAATACAAATTTACAATTTTCAAAAGATTAAAGTTTATAAAGGAATTAAAACTAACAAACAAAAATTATGTTAAAAATCTAAGACATTTTCTTATTAAAAGGAGTCAATTGTGGAGCTTCTAAATTGAAGCTTGAAGAAAGGTGCCGTGGTAAAGAGTGTTACAACGTGAGAAAGAAAAGACTATATTCATTTATGAAACTCAGATCTCTTCAGATTTGTACAAACTACATTCTAGGTCCTTTCAGATTTCTCCAAACTACATTCCGTGCTCCTCAGATATAATACACGTGTACACCACAGTACCTAAAACCGGACCGAAATCTTGAAAAAACCTATTTAAGGATATGTCTACATGTCTTTCTTCTTTCAATGCAAAATTCTTTAGTCAATTTTCACATAGATGGCCAAGTGTTGCTTAAAAAATAGAAAATTATTTAATGTTATCACACAATTAAAAAAATAACAACTTGAGGTGACAAAGAAATATAACAAACAATGCATAACAATCTAAAAACAATGTGTTCTTACTAAGTGGAAAATTGGAGATCCTAATCAAACACAAACAAAGATTTTTTATTTTTATTTTTATTTAAAGAATCCCATTCACGAGTCAAACTAAATCGAAATTTGTAAGAAATAGCAAATCTTGCTAATAATGAAACAAACTAAATTCTATTAAATAATTAAGAAACATAAGTAGGAAAATAGGAATAACCGTTTGAAGATAAAAAGAAACTTCACCGAGTAAAATCGATATAAAAGCTTTAACATTTTCAAATTAGTCCCTAACATCATTGAAATTACTATTAGGTCCCCTATTTCTTAATTTATTTTAAATTAATCCGTAAATCATTAAATTAACCAAGATTATCCGTAAAGTACACTTATTTCCAGCTCATGAACAATGAATTGGAGTTTTCTAACTCATGATCTTTGAGGGAATTGCATGCATTAATGAAAAGACAAAGATATAGCTAGAAAATTTGAATGTGAACTCAAGAAATGTCTAAACATGAAAAAAAATTTAGCTAGCTTAATTTCATTATTCGAGCTATAGACAAAATAATTACTCACCAAAGGTAGTCCATGAGAATGAGAATATGAAAACAATATGCTATCAACAACTGAACATTAATGTTTATGTTTTAAGGAAATTGTAGTAATTTCTATATCTTTGAAACGTTGCTAGATTTTAAATAAGGCCACATATGAAGATAGTTTCTTTTATCTCCCTGGAACCAAAATACAATTTTTGATCACATTCTTTTTTAGTTTAATTTGCATTAAAATCAACATTAAGAAAGAAAAAAAAATACATCCAAAGTAACATGCAAAGAAATATTTCATGGAGCAAGAAAACCAAATTTACCATAAAGGAAAATAGTCACCTTTTAATGGCAGCCGATCTGCAAAAAAATTTAAATAAAAAAAACCGTCAATCACAAAAATCCAAAATCATTCCAAGTTGCAATAGGAGAGAGAGACTTGGAATGGAAAGGGTAGTCTAATCAAAGCTAGCGATTTTAAAATAGCTAGAGATCATTGAAAAATGAAATACCTAGATTGATCGTCACACTTTATACTCTTTTCATTCCACAAGAACAAAAAATCAAGAAAGAAGAGTAAACATGAGTAAGAATTGAGTAACCATTGAGATATCAAAGAAAACAAGTAATAGAACAAACAATTAGTGATTAAGCCTTTAGAAATTGAAGAGAAGATTAGAATTAATTCGGTCCTATGAGAAGCATAAACCGACGTGAATATTGCTGATGAAGAGGATCAATTTTATATTGAAAAGCAAAAAAATTAAAGGAATTGAAATAGGGATTTATGGTTTAAACTTTGTTTCTTGGATTCAGATGAGGGTAGGGAATACGAAGAGGTGGGTGGGGATAGAAATTAGCTAGTATGTAGATCTTTGAGGTTCATAATACAAAAATTTACAAAAGCTTGTTTGAGAAAATGGCATGTGGCCAAGATTACAATTAGAGGTTGTTGTTTTATTAGTCTTGTTTCATGTATTTTATTAATCTTTTTGTAAAATTATTGAGCTGTAAGTAGTTCACATGGGATTCGATATGATATAATTATGATTAAGATAGATTAAGATTTAGATGAAATATTCAAAATAGTGAAGGGTAAAGATTTTTTTAAATTATTGAGTCAGAGGTAGTTCACATGGGATTCAGATATGATATAATTATGATTAAGATAGATTAAGATTTAGATGAAATATTCAAAATAGTAAAGGATAATATTAACCATGAAAAGATTTTCCCAAACTCGTGCTTTTAAAGGAGTATGATATATATATATATATATATATATATATATATATATATATATATATATATATATATATATATATATATATATATATATATATATATATATATATATATAAGATCTTAGCCTATATTATTTGATAGACTTAAAATAATAAAAAGATAAATACTAAATATTGAAGGTAACTATAGTATAATATTATGTGATAAAAGCAATCACATAAGCATAGAAAAACCAAAAATTTTGCATGAAAATCCCTTAGAAAAATTCCTAACTTTACTCAAAAATTAAGTTATGATATAAAATGTACCAAAAATTTTAACACTATATTTTATTACCATTGAAAAATTACATACGTAAACCTTAGACAAGCAAAAGAAACAAAATCCCACACAAGGATAATTACAACATCAACTTACAACTACATTCCTCACTAAGTAATATCACAAACTCCATATATACAATAGCTCACAATTGGTCAATCCAAAATTGAAATTCATCAGGAATATATATGATTATGGAAAATGAGGTCAAGACATAAGTCTTAATACACTTGAGCACCACCAAGATCACACTTAAAATAATAAAAGACAAAAACTAAAGATTAAAAGTAACTATAATATAATTTTATGTGATAATAACAATCACATAAGCATACAAAAGTACTAATAATTGTGCATGAAAATCCCTTAGAAAAATTCCTAACTCTACTAAAAAATTAAGTTATGATATAAAATGTTCAAAAAATATTATCCTTTATTCTTTTTGTTTCATATTTTAATTGAGCCGAGATCAATCCTTCTCCACCTTTATCTTTTTCCTTGGTAATTCTAAAATAGCGTCTTCATCATCTACGTCGATTGTGATATCAGGCTGGAGTTAGATTTCTTATGCTATTATGTTTCCTTCACCTCGTTCATATTTTGTCTTCTCATCTAACTTCACCAGGAATTTGAACGTCTTTCCAATGTTCAACATAAATTTCTGAAAATATAGACTCTGATTATTTTTCTATTTTAATGAGAACAAAGGTTAATTTCATATATATGAAATTTTTAATTTCATATATATGAATTTTATTTTGATTTTCTAACTTATTACTTGAATAGAGTTAGGAATTACCTCTTCTTTGTCTGCAATCAATTCTTCTGCTGTGCATCCAATAAGAGTTTCTGCTGAATCAAACAGTGTTACCTTTGCATTGTCCGTACCATTTTCCACGAGAATCTTAACTACATACCTGTAGTTTTCATTGTTTATTTCTAGATATATGTTAGTATTGTATTTTAATATGTTCATGTCATAAAAAAGATATATTACTTAACCTTGGTACTGAGTCATCAGTGATTCTGCGGCATTTATCATTCAGACACTCTTTATTAACATCTTTATCTACCTTCTTATTGCAGCCTTTGCAAGCATAGAACCATGGCTCGAGTCTATTTAGAATGGTAGTTATCTTTGCCTTAAATGTGCAATAGCGTGCCTGTATATTGGCAAAACTTAGTTAGGTTTAACTGTGTTGATAAGAATAGATTTTTAATATTGTACCTGTATCAAATTATGTGAAGTATGCATAATATCACTAATTTGAATTTCTTTGCATTTATAAAGAGCGTTGATGGAGATCCTTTTGTTTTTGCCGCTTCTTCTAAATGAAACCTGCATATTAGATTAAAATATAATACTATTTCATTATTGGGTTATATGAAAGTATGCTTGCTCTACTTACTATTCCATTAATTCTTTAGCCAGTTGTATTTTTGGGTTGATACATATTGTTGATATAATTTATGATGATATGCTTCTCTCCCCTGCAAAATTGAGATAATCATAAGATGAATTTTATATTTAGCCGTCTTTAATAAGAATTTCAGTAATTAAATATATAACTTCAAATATAGAGATCTTAAAATCTGATAATGCTATTACAGGCTTATCTTTGATTTTGGCTTCAAGAATTGATCTTTCGTTTGTAGGCAAATCCCAAATAAAGTTGCGCACATAGTCATTCCACTGTATATGAAAAAGAAAGAATGTCAATCTTATTTTTTTCTTACGATATTGAAAATAAGTATGATTTGTAATTGCTTTGGTCAAATTTGTCTAATGCAATGTTAATCTCGTCTAATTCAATAAATTAGTTCAATTATTAGATTGATTATTTATTTATTTATTATTATTATTGTTATTTGTTGTTTCACGTGCGAAACAATTGGTGGTTGTTGTTAATTTGTTTAGTTCGTTTGGTTTGAAATTGATACTCGGATATAGTGGGAGTGGGGGTGGGGGGACGGTGATAGATAATTGAGAAGGGAACATATTAAGTAGGGGACATTGACACTGCATTGCCAATATTGTTTATTGAAATTTTGAGGTACAGCAATATAGGCTTTGGGTTGTGTTATTGATTGTGTTTGTGTCTAGCATAGAGAAGTATGATTAAAATGTACGTTGACCTATTGGTATAAGTTCTTTTGGCATTCATATTATTTTGTTAAAAGCTATCATATATACGAAAATTTGTTGCTAGCAATTAAGATTGTATTTAATTGAATCAAATACACAGTATTAATTTTGAAAATTTTTAAATTAATAATAATAGTATAACTTTTAAAATTTTAAATTATTACTACTTTGAAATTGTATTTAGCCATGTTAAACTCGATAACTACTTCCCTTAGCCATGTTCAATAGTAATTCAAAGCCGTAACTAACTTGTTAGGTAAATCTTTCAATAGTCAATGTTAACTTTGACCCATTTTGATATTGCATTGTAATCTAATCCTAATTAATCCTAATTAATAATTTCAATGGTAGTGTGACTCAACTATCGAATCAGGTATGACTCATCTTGGGATTCTCGAGCGTGACTGCATGCGGCAATGATTTGATATTTTAGTTGTTGAAGAGTTCTTAATACAAGTTCTAATCCGAATGATAAATGAATTTGCTGATGCTAGGAGATATAATAACTAAAGTTCTCTGGTTTCGTTCCTATTGGCTGTTAGCTAATGGGATAAAGAAATTCAAGTATTTCCAATAGGTTCCTTTGACCAACTTATCCGATTACAATCCAGTTTGATGTAGGATTAAGATTCCTACATCACGCAAAGACTTTTATCAAAAGTCTAGGGTTGGGAGAGGAATTTGATAGCAACAGCATGGAATAGAGTCCGAAGCTGTGTTGAATTGATATTGTAGCAATCATAATCAGTGAGTGATAAAATGTTGTATCGGACTTTCAGCATGGAAATCAGTCTAGGACCACAAAAAAAAAACTATTTCGTTAGAAGTCACACATGTATCGTGCAGGCTGCAGGTATTATTAACATTAGGCCCATTCCTCCTAATTTTCTCAGAATGGGCCATGGGCTTTTTTTAAAGGACCTGGAACAATCAACATGTAACTGAGGGTTTTCACTTTCAAGCATAATCAGATCAAAATTAATTTGCTAGCAACATACACTGCTATAAATATTTTTCACAATATTACAAAGTAAAACAATGAAGGCAACGATAGGACATACCTGTGGAAGAAGACACTAACAAAAGAGGCTTTGAAATAAGAGGAGAAATCATTATAAACAATTGACATGAATCATCATCACCATTGAATCAAATACACAATATTACTAACTAATAATCATGAAGATAAAAAGGACCAATATTACTAAAGAATATTAATCATGAAAATAAAAAGGAACATACATGTTGAAGGAGACGGTTAGTATGAAAATTGTGTAATTTTTGGTTTATATATAGGTATGAGGTGTTTCGTGTGATAGGATAACAATTACAATTAGAGTTCTCTTTGTATAAAAATTGCAAATTGTATAATATTTGATTATAATAATAATAACACAACTAATTATATATAATATTTAGTAGTTTATCAAGGATTAGGATTAGGATATAATATTTAGTTTTTAACAATAAAATTCATGCACGTACTAAGGATAGATATTCTTTTAGTAGTTTATCAAGGATTAGGATTAGGATATAATATTTAGTTTTTAACAATAAAATTCATGTGATTGGTACTTGCGCATTAGATATTTAAAAAGGGATTACACGATGTTAGCAAAAGCTTATAACTAATTATATCTTTCACTCAATGATATTATATATTAGGATATTATCTGCACTTTTAGATTTAGATTGGGTATAACATTACAAATACCAAGGATTAGGATATTTAAAAAGGGTAAAGGGTATTTTGGATATTTAAAAAAGGGTAAAGAGTATTTTTGTCTACCGAAAGATTTTCCAGAACTCGTGCTTTTAAAGGGAGTATGATTTGTTTGCAATGGATATTAAGAGGATTTGCATGGAAGATAAAACTGCAACTAACTCTTCTTTGTTTGCACATGAATTTTGTTGAGGATGAGTGACTAAAATCACAAATCCGCTTGAAATCAGCATAATTTTAGAGGATCATATTTGATGCAATTAGCAACCCCAAATCCATGGCACGACAAATAAAAAACAAACGGTGCATTTAATAAAAATCTAGGATTTTAAACCAGTTGGTCCATTTTGCAATACAACAACTACCAAATGCATGGAAACAAACAGCCTACAAAAAACATTAGTTGAGGGGTATTTTAGTCATTGAGAGAGCAAATTATATCCGAGGGACTTATCAGCAATTTCTAAGGTATCAGGGACTAATATTGAATTTATTGAATATGTGAGGGACAATTATATGAAAATTACCCAACTAAGAACCTCAGACTGCCTTCATTTGTTCGCAAAAGGACAGAAAGAGAGGGTTTTTACACTAGAATCGTCTCCGTCTCTCTCGACATCCAACAATGGCGTCAGCTAGGGTTTTGGCCCTCTCTGCGTGCTCGGCCATCTCCCGCTCGTCCTCTAGATCTCCTGCTTCCAATCTCATCTCTCGTCGTTCCATGGGCGGCGGCGGAGGTCATCTCTCTCTCTCTCTCTCTCTCTCATCTTTATTAATTTCCATATGAGCCCTTTTAATTTCTTGGAGAAATGTGTTAGATGTTAGATAATATCTGTGACCACATTCCCCAATTTCATTTTTGTTTGCATTTTTTAATGTGTTTGTTTTGATATAACTTCTGATTGATCTTACTCTCTGTGAGAATTTGATTTCAGGTCCATTTAATTAAGCTTACGGTATTTTTTTAGATCGCACCTTCCCCCCTTTTGTTTGAAATCTTTCATTAATTAAGCTTACTGTAAGTGTACCAGCCACCAATTAGATTTAGACCATTATATTTCTTATTTAACTTCGCATTTTTGCTTCAATTCGTGTACTTCTTGTTAAAATTTTCTCGGAAGTTAGTGCAAATAATTCAATATATTTAAGAACATCATAGCTTGATGTTTTTGTACCAAACTAACTTATATAGCCTTTGTTTGAAGGTTACGGAAATGTTATATTTTTAATATAATTGTAATAATATCTTGTTATGAAGAAAAGGGGGAAAATAAAGTTGGAGCTCTCAACATTTTCATATCATGCTTTCTCAAGATAAAAATATTTATTTTATCTTTCTGCAGATCATCATGGACCACCAAAGGTTAACTTGTGGGAAGACCCGCTCAGCCCGTCTAAATGGAAGGAAGAGCATGTAAGCTTTGTTATTTACCTGAAAAAAGTTCTGTTTTTATGTAATTTTTTTAATTACTTTAGGACATGGAAGCTAGGTTTATAATGTTTCTGGCACGCTATAAATTTATGATTTCCTTCTAGTTACTATTATATTGTACATTCAAGTTGTAGCTTACTCATCGATCATACCGATTGCTTGGTCAATATCATGAATCACTTGATCTCTAAGTTATATGCTTCAGATCGGTTCAAAATGCCACAATATTTTCTTCTAGTAAAATGATAATGATGTGAAAAATCAGTCACTTTAGGTTTCTATTTAGCTCTCTTGTATGAGGTACACAAAGATAGTGGTTTTTCCGAGTATAATTGTCTTTGTAAAAGATGATTCTGATTTTGAAGATAATTTTGTTCCTCATCAACGTGTGACTTTCTGGTTTTTGTTTAGATGACCACTTCATTATAGCTTTCTTTGCTAAACATTTGGCATTACCCATGAAGGTTTGTTTCAATTTGATAATTTGTACAGTTTGGTCATTTTTTTAGGAGCGATTTGGTTTGAGTTTTGTAGCATGGATTTTTCAAAGTATATGAGTTTGGCAAAGGTTTAGAATAGTATTCCAGCTAGATTTTAGGTCTTTTCAAACTTTTTTTTTAGTGTTGTAACAATGAACCCAGTAAAGTTGATGTAATGTCTAATAAGCAATCAGAGTGAAGAACTGCAAAACCTCTATTTGAAATGTTCTTGTGCTCATACAATAAGTGATTTCAAATTTCTTTGATGTGTTGCCACATTTATAGATTATTCTTGTTGTATTCATATGATTTTTGGTTCTACTTGGAATGTTATGTGTGAAATATACGCGGTGTTTGATCTCTTGCAGTTCGTACTTGCTAGTTTGGGTGGTTGGGGTTTGCTGATTTATGGAGGATTCAAACTTTTTGGTGGGAAGAAAGAAAAGAAAGAAGAGGTAAATTTTATTCTCTACAACTGCAAATCTGAACTCTCCATTAAAAGATGCTATGATCTAATACTTTAAAAAGAACTTTTGCTTAGTGGTTTCTCTTTTTCTCCTAAAATAGAATTCTATTCAGTTATATTTTTCATTAAACATGTTCTCCGTTGCTTTACTAGATAGATACTACTGCATGCCTTATTTGGGAACTGATTTATCAGAAGCAGTTAGTTTTCGATCATACTCTGCATCTTATGATACTCTGCATCTTATGACAAATTGTTGCACATCATGTATATGTTTGGAATCCTCAGCTGCTGGATAATACAACTGCATATTGACGTGTCTTGTTCTCTTGTTTATGTGTTTCTTTAGTATGTATAAATCCCATCTTCTGTTGTCATGGCTACTGTGTTCAACATATAATCTTCTTGCTGCGTCTGCATTAATACCAATGAATGGATTGACTGGGATATTTCATGAAGTCATTTGCAGTTTTGCACCATATCTTTAGGCATTCACTTAGTTAATCATAAACATCAAATATTATTCGGCATGCATTTTCTTAGCATTGTACTTGTAGTTGTTTAGTTGAACCTTTTGCTTCAAATTATTTATTTTCCCATTTTCTTTTATGTTGCAGGTTGTACCTGAAGCAAAGCAGTAGAGTAGTTAGTGCCAAATTACTGTCGTCTTTCATCTGTGAGTGCCGCGAAATAAAGCAAACCAGTAATATGGTATACCTATGAAATGGTTGTCTTTGTTATGGTTTATCCAGTTTGGGTAATATGTGCATGACTTGATTTTCTATGTAATTTCAATGAGTACTTTAATGCAAGGCAAGCATTAGTTCTTGCTGTAGATCCCAATTTTGATTGAATGCCATAAAAGACTGTTACTAACTTTTGGAGTGGGTTTATTTTTTAGCTATCACCCTTCATGCCATGTTTTCGCTAAATTTTATTGAAACAGTACACTACTCATTATCTGAGCTCTCTAATTTATTGTTATACCACTAGTTATCAACTATTATTCTCTAGATGTTCTCTGTTGCTAGCTCCTACACGATGGTTTGAAGTAATGTAATTAATGATGGTCCCAATTTTCAAATAAAAAACGAAAAAGCACAAAAGTATATAACTGGATCCAAAAACTTGAGTCATATCCACAAATAGGATTGTGGTGCTTGGTTTCTGTATTCTTCTACTGCAGTTTGGTGCATGATGAAATGGGCTGTTATAGACTTATAAACATATTAAGTGAGCTTTTTTATAACAAATAATTGGTAGTTTCTCTTTGCTTAATTCTTTAGCAGCAGATGTTTTTATAATATTTGTTCAAGTGAATATTTTTCATTGGTCTGTGGGTTGGATTGTGTCTAGGAACGAGCTAGCTGAATTTGAGCTATGAGTTCCTTTTGCGGGACAGAAGACTGTTGCATAGAGGGACTTACATTTAATAAAGCCCTGTATCTGAGTTATTGTATGAGCCTAAGTTAATGTAACCAGTCTAGGTGGTTCTTACTTCTTAGTGTTGAGAAAGTGCTCCCAAGGTTTTGGGGCATATACCCTTCCTTGCACCCAGGAACTTCTTTTCTTTCCCTGCTAGGATTTCATTACCAAGACATAAGACTTGACGTCAACTTGAGTCATCCATAGGAATATAGGACATTATAAAAGCTCTTGAATCTGAACTAATGCATAATATTTGATAGTTAGGCATGTGCTCAAAGTGAGACAGCAAATATGCTATAGAAGTAACAGTCATTGTAAATGATAGTCAGGAACTACAACGTGCTTTCTAGTTAAAGTTGCTGATTCTATATAAATGCAACAAATAGGCAATCTCTAAGGATGACTCAAGTTAAAAAACAATTCTACAAATAATTAACTACAATCTGGTTTCTAGTTAAATCGACTGTAATAAGCAATTCTATGAATAATAACTTTCCTTGAAGATTTGAATTCATCAAATATTGTTTAAAGAATACACTGATGATCAATCTCTAAATTAGGCTGCATCTTGACTGTTATGGTCATGTACATTTTTAAGTCGTCTCTTCCTGGTCTTTTGTTTCACTACCACTGGATTTGTCATCTTTTTCTGATATTTGGTTCTGATGGTCATCAGCGTCATTGTTGGTATCAGATTGCTCTGTGACCGACTTTGTATTAACACCTGATTCTTCCTTGATGACCTCATCCTGACTCTTTGCATCGTCCTCTTTTTCTGAGTTCATATCTACAGAATCTCCAGTTTCATCGTCACTGTCATCATTCTCAGCCTCGTCTTCTTGAGAACTCTCAGACCCCTCTGAGTGCTTCTTCTTAGATGTTATCTCCTCAGTGCTGTCTCCAATGTTGATTTTTGAAACTTCTCCATTTTCAGCAGTATTCTCGGCATCAGTTTGCTTTTCAAAGGACTTGGTATTATCATCTTCTTCCTTGACAACTCCATACTCTGTCTGAGCATCACTTTCTTTATCAGTTGCAGCTCCGGTTTTATCATCACTATTTTCATTCTTAGTTTTGTTGTCTTCAGAATTGTCAGGCTTTTCTGGTTGCTCACTAATAGATGTTATTTCCTTATTTTCTATCTCTAGAATTTTGTTAATTCCATCTCCTTCGACTTCTAATCCTCCTCCACCATCTTCTGGCTGTTGATTGGTAGAAACATCATTATCTTCTCTTGCTTCTGCCTTGGCTTCTGAATTGCTTTGGCCATCGCTATTAGAAACTTCTTGAATTTCTGAACTATTTGTGGCATGAGTTCTTTCTTGATGCTTGCCTTCCATCCCTTTGTTCTCCTCCTTATTTACATATATGTTAACTTCCCTTATGCTATCACTGCCTTTCCTCCATCTTCTTCTACCTTTACCTCTATTTTTGTTTCGTCTCACTTTAGGCTCCTTGATTATGGGCTTTTCTTGTTGCTCATTTCGCGAAGCCTCTACTACTTCTTTCTCCACATTGTTCACTGTTTCTTGATCATTTTTAGCCTCTTTGCTCTGTTCTTGAACCTCCATTGTGCTTTCTTGCCTCATTTCACTCTCTTCAGCTTTGGCAGACTCTCGATCTTTCTCCTCTTCGCTCTCTAGTTTTTCTTCACCGCTAGTAAGCTCTTCGCTCTGTTCATTAACCTCCGCTGTGCTTTCTTGATTTGCTTGTGTTTCTTGAGAATTTGTGGTCTTCTCCAATTGATGGTTTTCTGAATCTTCCATGTTTTCACCATCTTTCCCAGGTTTATCATCTACAGTATGCAAATTCACCAATTTTTCATCTTGAGCAATACCTCCATTATTCATTTCATTTGCATTGCTGACGTTCTCAAATTTTCCATTTTGGAGAGTAGTGTTATTTTCATTGGCAATTAGTTTCTTAAGTTGTTGCTTCGCTTCTTCAAGCTCTGTTTCTTTTTGCTTCAAGAGTTCAGTTATTTCTGCCACTCGAAGTTTTTTAGGCTCTTCATCACTTTCTTGACTCATTTCACCGGCTTCAGATTTATCTGGCTCTTGTTCTTTTTCCTCATTTACCTCCATTGTACTTCCTTGAGAATTTGTGGGTCTCTCCATTTGATCATTTTCTTCTCCCGTAACTCCATCTTTCCCTTCTTTAGGAATATCTTCATTTGCATTGCTAGAGTTTTCTATTGTTCGATCTTGGATAATAGTGTTATTTTCTTTCGTGCTTAGTTTCTTGATTTGTTGTTTTGCTTCTTCAACCTCGGTTTCTTTCTGCTTCGAGAGTTCGGTTATTTCTGCTACTCTAATGTGTGTTCTGATTGATTCCTCTGCCTTTTCTTCTAAGGCTTTGATTTGGTTCTGCTTCTCTTCAAGGGATGCCTCTAACTCATACCGCATCTTCTGTAAGTGATCAACTGTTGTTTGTGTTTGAGTGAGTTTGTTGGTGAGCTCCATCATCTGGTTTCTCAGGATGAAGTTCTTGGATCTCATGTTCTCCCATTTCATTTTCATTTCTTTTGAGTTTTCTCTCTCTTTCTGTTTCCACAAGAAAAAGGTAACTCATTAGGTCATAGTCTAAATCTTTTGACTAGGTTTTCTACTGTGGACATTGATAAGGGAATGTTTGAAAGAGAATATGAGGAGAAACTTAGTGAGTTGTGTCTTTGTATCTTATTAAATGCAAGAATAGTTGAATAAGTGATTTTGGGCTGGTTTCTATGAAATTCTTAGTAATCCATGGAAAAGGTGTTTCCATGTCAAAATTTTGTCATAACCAAAATTTTGTGTTTGTTATGATAGAAAGTTTGCTGAATTATGCATGGAAT
Organism: Asparagus setaceus; assembly: GCA_012295165.1. NCBI lineage: Eukaryota > Viridiplantae > Streptophyta > Magnoliopsida > Asparagales > Asparagaceae > Asparagus > Asparagus setaceus. The sequence goes on along the minus strand of CM022704.1, from coordinate 19,386,023 downwards.
TTGTCACTCCAGAAAATTCCTGCTTCAGAAATCGATCTCTTCCCTCTTGGATTTTACAAAGGACAGAAGTGGGTTGCAAATGAAGTTTTTCTTTCAACTTCCTATTCAACCGAACAAAAAAATGAAAAATTGAAAAATTTAAGATTTTGGAGAACTCAATTTGTCAGAGTTCCAAAATACAAATTTAGGAGACATATAGGCCACACAGAACAAAGAAAATCTCTCAGTTTCTAACTTAAGTCACCAGTTAATAAGTTTATTGTTAGATTTCATGTTGAATTTAGTATATGTGATAAAAATTATGCTAAATTTTACGTGTCCTGCTCGCGTACATGGTTCTATCCTTACATGTTAATCATGTAATGTATAATATTTACAGTTTTCCTTTAAGGATTGAAGTTTCTGATCATAAATTGTGCACTTCCTAAGAATCGCTTTTCCATATTTATGTAGTTCTCTTATATCTTTTAAAAAAAGCATCTCTCTTATAAATAAAATTCTATGTAAAATTTTGTCATAGGAAAAAGTTTGTTCTGGTTTGATGAAAAGCTAGTTGGGTTTACTAGCAAATATCATATGTACTAATGGAATCCAGTTACAATGGTCAGGTTTCATTCTACGTATTTTCTAGTATCTGTTGAGCATTTGCCTTTTGGTTAGAAATCAATTTCCACAAGTGTTCTCTCTAGCGCAAATGATTTCAGTTAGGATAATGAGAAGAGGTTTTAGTCTTAGTCCAGAATTCTTTTCTTTATAAATTTGACTATAAAATGTAATATTCTCTCTGCTTATAGTACTTTTCTTTCATAAAAGTGTTTCCTCAGAACCCTTTTTTTTTTTAAAGATCTGTTACAATTCTTGTATGATGATGAGACATAGCTGATTACTTCCGCGTTCTACTTTATTGCTACATACTTTACCATACAGTGTTATTTTCTTGTTAGTTTTCAAGCTTTTCTGAGAATCTCATGATAATGTCCTTGACAAATGTCTAATTCAGAGCATTTCTCATGAGAGTTTAAAACTAACGAGAAAAAACATTATGGTCACATTGGCCAGTGGGTGAGTAATGCATAACTATACCCCCATAGTAATGGGGTGCATTTGCAGAACTTTATAGAACATTATTCTTTTCAATAATAAATCAGCAAAAGGAGAAATCTTTTCCGAACTCTTGCCTGGAGAACAAGCTGAAGTGCGGAGATCTCCCGTTCTTGATCTTGAAGAAGAAGCCCGAGAACTCGCCCCTGCCTTAATTTATGGAGCAGCATCACGCTGACCATCGCCACACCAAGAGCCAACGCCAGAAGCAGAAGCAATCGCTGAGATCTCTTCTTCTTCTTCTTGCTGTTGTTGCCGCCTCCATTCATCTTGTCAATAATGCTTCTCTTAGGATTGTAGTACTTTGGCTTCAGCTCTAATGTCATTGCTACTACTTTCCTCTCATTTTCTCTCTTTACTGTTCAATCTTCAACACATATACTTGCACGAGGAACAAAGGGTGTTGCCTTTTTCGGTTGCTTGAGGTTTGGAAAGAGAAAGCTCACCATTTTCCCACTTATGCTCTCCTCCACATCTAGTTATGTACAAACTTGTTAAGGGATTTGTTTAAGGCTACTTGGATTGATTAATAAGTTATTGAATTTGACTAAGCTGAGTAACGTCGAAAAATTTTGATAGAAAAGATGGATAGAAAAGATGAGAATACAATGCAGATATCTCTCTTCATCTATGTAGCATTTATCATATTTCATTTATTAGTGCTTATCATCGTTGAATTATGATCATCTGTGATTCATTCTTTTCAGAATGTCAACACTAAGGGATGATACGTGTTAATAAACGAGTTGAAGAATGACATGTTTGAAGGTAAACATGAGCTTCAACGATTGTTTGAATGTAATGAAGATAAAGATTAGGAGGGTATTCGCAATTTATCCAGAAGATAGCAAACAAATGTAACAAACAATGGCAACAATCAATGATGACTGAGATTAATCAATCCATTCATCTTGAATAATAGGAATCAGGCTTTTGCTGATAAGCTAAGGATCTGGTTTTGTTGAAAAAAGGGCTTCTGCATTGATTAAGGAGCAAGTGTTCATTCATCCAGTATCAAACTCTAGTTTTAGAAAATTGAACCCTCAAGTAATAAAATAAGCGGAGTGATACTTGAACAAGTAAAGGAAGAGAGTTGGCAGATTTGCATCAATTTGACTTAATAGACTTGGATTGCACTAATCTTATGTGTCTGCACGTTCGAAACTGCAAAAGATTAAAAAATTAAAAAATAAAAAAAAGATAAAAATAAACGATTTGCATCAAAAACCCAAATAGCCAATTAATAACTTGATTCTGCAAATAATTAGAGATGTTAGTTGAGTAGTTGATCTATCAATTCTTTCTTTAGTAGATAACCACCTTATTTTTTCACTCCACTTTTTAATTAGGGTAAATACCGAATAGACCCCCATCATTACTATCGCCCAATTGCGGATAGACCTCTTGTAGTTCTATTGTTGCGATTTATTCTTCTCTAAGGGTAAAATAGTCAAAACAAAAAAATTTACTCAAGGGGTCTATCTGCTACGATAGAACTACAGGGGATCTATCTGCAACTAGGTGATAATACAGTGGGTCTATCGGCAACTGACCCTATACGTGGGATATGAGATAGAGAGACCAATGAACTCTGAAAACTTGCGACTTAATTTCCATCATGAGAATTATAATACAAAGAGCCTTACAATGTCTGTACCCCTCAATTGACCTAAACCTAGACAAATTCTCATTTACATTTGTGTATATATCAAACCCACACTCTCTTACTCTGATCAAACCTCATAGCAGAGCAACTCCCATTCCTAAACTCCCCAGACATCAGTTTCTTCATCAACTCCCCCAACCTCTCAGTGCCTTTCCCCCCTCTAAACACAGAATCCTCCCCTCTCACCAAACAAGGATCTTCTCTCTCTTCCGTCCCGATGCACCATGCTCCAGGCGTAAACCTGCTCTCCGACCGATTCAAAAGTTCTCGATCAATTTTATCCAACACGGGATCGTCTTTTGGGAATTTTCTGGCGAATGGAGCACCACTCTTGACCATCTTGTCGAAATCTTTTATAGAGAGGGTTCGGGGGTGTTGTTTTGGGGGAGTGTCCCAGGCAATGTAGTGGAGGTCGTGGCTGATGGCAGTGGTTTTGAAGTCGTCGGTATTGCAGATGACGGTGTGGAAGTAGCCCTCGGGGGAGGAGACGAAGTTGACGTAGTACATGAGAATTGTTCGAGGGAGGTTCTCCCATCCCCATATGCAGTATTCGAGGAAGGGACGAGTGACCATAACCCATGCTGAACCTGTGAAATGAATAGAGAAATTTCCTAATTTCCTTCTATTTGTTGGGACGAAAATGAAGAAAATAAAAGAGTAGACAAACTATCAAGGTATAACAATGTTTTCTCTTTCTTTCTTGTTTTAACTTTTTCTTGTCAGTCAAATGAAGCAAAGGGTGGATTGTATGAATCTAACATGTTGTATCTTTGTATCTTGCCATAGTGTCGCAGTCACTACTGCATATGATTTACTGGATGCAATGCTAATAGGTGGGAGGGATAAATAGGGAAAAGAATCCTACAGAGGGAGAGGCTCGTGATCACGGCACTTGACTATTGTTCTGGTGCAATCACAAATATTGTATCTTTGCAATCAAACTACTATATGAGTGTAATCACCAACTTTAAAATCCGTGTTAGACGCCTGTCCCAATCTCCTCCCTCTATGATTCTTTATACAGGGCTTTCTATATGATTTTTTTTCCAGATAAATGATAACTATTCGGTGAGAGAAAACCTTATGATGACAGTATACTGCTTAAGTTTAACCACGTCACTTTTCCAGCTCTAACTATTTTGGCCCTCTCTGGCTCCAAATCAATGAGTTCCACCACATTGTACGAAACAATTAAGTTCAAATCCTACAGCATTAAATAGTCATTTAAAGTTAGCTTCAGAATTGCGTAATAACTAAAGTTCAAATCTATATTTTAAGTTATATTAAAGGGCTTCATCATTAAGTAATCATTGAGAGTTTGAAAAACATACTTCAATTAAGATACTACTGGCCTTGTCCCTACCTGAGCTAGCCTACTAGTTCTACAGTGCCTTTCTCGTCTATCTATATCTAAAGTTACGAATATATAGAACCAACTCACAAAGGGCTGATGTCCAGCTGTAGTCAGTAATTGGAGTTTTCTTGCTCTTGAATTACATTATAAATTAGCAGCACACCTCATGTTCATGGGAGAAAGGATCGAATGAAAAGAATTATGAGGCTATCAATCTATGCCACTTAAAATTTTGATTCACCAAAGGATTATATGTCTACTCGTCCACCGTAACACTCATTTCTGCTACACTCGTTTTGTTCTAAATTCATAAGAAAGAATTAGAAGTAAAAACAACTTATTAGTTCTCTATGAACAGTACCTTTAATTGAATTGCAGAGGGAGCTATTCCCAAACGTCATTTGACTAGTAAAAAGTGGGATCTATGTCAATGTCATAAAGCTATTCATAATAATCCTTCTGTGAGCTATAGTATGCAGGTACCATGTCATAGTTGCATCTAACAGTAGAAAATATGATAAACAAGGAGTAACTGTAGGAAGTAACATCTAATAAGCATCGCTTATGAAGGGGAAAAAAGGAAATTACCAGTAAACAATTTGAAAGATGTTGGTAGTTCCCGACGTTCACCAGTTATGGAAAGATCAAACTTTTTCGACAAATAAAGACCAGGATCAACAATTATCGGCTTTGCCCTCTGGTTTCTGAATTATTTCCAAACACAAATATAAGTAACAAATTAAATAAAACTGTAATCGGAGCAGTATTTTGTGTAGCTTACACTTTCCACCCAGTACTCTGTGTGTGTTCGATGAAATTAAGATCTCTAGGTAGTGAAGAGAAAACATGAAGTATATCTGCAGAGAACATCAGAATATGATTTAAGTGAAGAAAGATATAAGATAGCTATATTAGGAAGATAATGCTTGAAACATATGAATGTAGAAGTTGAGCTTTAGCAAGCAATATTTGGTATCCCCTCTAAGCTGAATACTACAATATACAAATACAACACGTTACACTATCTAACAGTTCAAAGTGCTCAAAATTCCAAAACACCAGCTATGATGAACCATAATATACATATCAAGGTTTGATGACTTTGTGTGGTCATTCTCTTGGGACTTTGGTTTCAATTGTTTTCAACTGAAGGTTGAATAAATTTCATCTTCTTAATATATAAAAAGATCGAATAATAACAACTTCTTAATTGTGGGAATATAAGATGAGCAAACTTCTGAAGTTTGCTGACGTATCCTTAGGCTCTTATTTCATTACAAATGCTAAGGTTCATCACTAGAGAGACTCAAAAAGATCTTCCGCAGCAAGATGATAGAAATAACATCTCAATCAGCAACTAGTCTTCATCTCATATCTATGAGGAGAATCATATGATCATATTAAAACCTTAAGAAAGAGTTCGCAGCTCAAAATGAAAAATGCTGAAAAGGACATTGAGGTTTGATTAAAGGTGATATTTCCAGACGTGCTATACAATATGGATTAGTTTCTAACATATAACGGCATGATGCATGTGGCTATTACAGCCTATGTTGCGCTGCTACAAGAGCAAGTACGGGTGCAGATAAGGACAAGGACAAATTTGTAGAAGGTAGGATACGAGGGCACGGCTATTTATATATTGAAATTAATAATTTTTATGAGATCAATATTGTTTTTTCATGCAACTGTTATGAGAGCTATAATTCCTATAATATTTTTAGTTTCTTTTATTATCTAGATTATAAACTCAAAAAACACTCGTTTTTGACCTAGATGCCTAAACAATCCTTTAAAATCATATTTCTAAACTGGGCATAGCTTGAAACAAACCCGTCCCTTGTCCAACGAGTCTCAAAAAGTGGATGTGAGTGTAAGATATTCCTCCAAGAAGTGTATGACGTGTGATTTAAAATTAAACATATATTAAACAATTGAGTACACGTCTGATAAATATATGCGAATATTCAAGGAGTGTCGAAGTCAGACACAGGTCAGAAAGTGTCGGACACAAGTATGGGAACTCAAGAGGTGTCAGGGTAACTTAGGTTATAGTACAATTAAATTGATCGGTATCTCCATCTATACAAGTAACTGATTGAGAACATTTGACTATATCGAATCCATTTAGGCTAGTGGAGTCTGTTTAGGTGGATATCATGCCACAGAACTGAGCAAGCCTAAGCGTCTATATGGACTATAGGAGACCACCGTGTCAGTTGCTGAAAAATTATGAACAAAAAAAGTCAGTAATTACAAGTCAAACCTTGAATCCAAGGCTCTAGGCCAAATCACATACATTAGTCCTACAAATTTCCACTTATTTTCCGATGTGGAATTAAAACTCATATAATGTTAACAATGTTGCCAACCCATAAGTCTTCCAGCCAGATGGTTGACTATGTGTTTTCAATGTGAACCAAACTACATAACACTTTATCCTTGAGTTGAAGAAAAGTTTTGATGATGCATGGGGATTCCGGGAACCAACTTTGATTCAAAAGGTTATCTGTTAGGACTTGAACACAATAATATGACAATATGTATATCAACGCTTCATGATTCCACAATTTTTTTGATATGCACCCCAACTAGTTTAAAAAAGTACTTTGTTAAGTACTGTTTCGGTGATTCTTAACCAAACGCAGAACATGAACCCAGCACATGTGCGTTAGGTATGTTTTCAGAAAATGGTACTTATAAAAGGATATCATGTTTTGCAGCTCAAACCATACTGGTTTTATCAGTTTCTTTGCGGAAAAAAAAATATTTCTTGTTTGTGGGCTTTTTCCTCCTTTGTTTCTTTCATTTGCTCTATGAGTTGGGGAAGGGATTCTTGTGAGCATAGTTACATGGTTCGCAGTACGTAGCGGGTCGTTGTACGAATTCGGGTACGCAATTCGAGACTTTGAAATTTTGGATTCGACAGGGAGTAGCTTGCTTCGATACGCAAGTTCGATATAGGATACGATGTAATTTTTTTTGGATACGCTTATTATTTTTCAAAGTGTATAGTAGAAAATTAGAAACCAGAAAACTAATTATGCATTTCAATATTTTTTCATATAAAATACTTCAATACTTCGTTTTTATAGTTTCTGAATACATAAAACTTAAAATATTAAATATTAGACAGCCTCTTTATAAATTTTTTTTCTATTTTGCAACTTTCTTCCCCTTAACATCAAGTGCATCTTCTGCTAATTCCGAGTCCAAACAATTCCATCTAAGCTCCTCCAACTTACTTGAAGAGTCCTCTAACTTATCATTATTGGGATCCATATCCCATCCTTTATATGGACCAACTTTGTGATTCTCACAAAATCATGACAGGAGGCGAATGTTTGAATTGATGAATACTAACTTATCCGCCCTTCCACTGTTCAATTTATTCCTTTTCACATATGCATGTCGGAATAAGTACTCCAATTTCTCTTAGCTGAAGAGCTACTAATAGGCCGAGACAACATCTTCTTAGCAATATTAGTTAAAGAAATAGTGATCTAGAATTAATTATTAACTTTGGAGAACTTTCACTTGCTAAAAGAATACTTTCAATAATATTATCAAACATATAAAAAAAATCCAAGCACATGTGCATGAAAACAGGCTTGCAAATCAACTTTGGTCCCCTCATACTTAGTAAGCAGTACGCTAATTTTGAGGAACCAATTCGTGTATCAGATGGAATCGGTTCGTAAATGTACCGGGAATCGGTTCGCATAAACTGTTTGACAGTTCGAGGGGGGGTCCGGGGAATCGCGCAACTATGCTTGTGAGTGTGCATGTGGTGGGTCTATGGGTGCAGAGATGGTGGTTTTTTTGGTATTGCTTTCTCCGTTGTTTTGGGAGATATATCTAAATCAAGAAATCAATACAATTTTGGTACTTGCAGACCGTACGTCTGGCATCTGCACATTGCATATCAGGCTAATTGGAAAGAACAATAATAAAGAAATTGCATTCTTCATATGTTGCACTATTGTTTTTAACTTTGATCGAGTTAAGTGATTCATAACCCTTCCTATGACCATTCAGAAATGATATTAGAAATTACAAAAGATCTTCGTCCTCTTTAACTCTCTCAACTAGTATCCATATTAGGGCATGAGATTCACATGGTGAAAACTGAAAATTAAACAAGTATCTCTTCTTAAACAGGACAAAGTAAGACCATGTTTATGTTAGAACAGAAATTTGGATGCAAACATATTCTGTTTCAAATTAAACAGCATTTGCATTCTTAGATACTAATTCTGTGGAAGTCCGAAAAATATTGACAAGAACTTCATATACCTGAAATCTCAAAAGCTGAAGTCCTAGTATAACAATATTAGTAAGAACCACATATCTAACGTTGGGTAAAACTAAGACAAAGGATATTGACATGCAATCAATGGTTCTATAATAGCTTAAAGGACAGAAAAAATAAAAATTAAAAGTTTGAGATAAGTACTAACCATCTTGTGTCATAAGAGGATAATCCGAAGCGCTCAGATTTATAAACCAATCCCACTTTGCACTCTCCTTCAACAAAATTGCAATAGCATGAAGAGTACAAGCAATCATAGTCGGACCCTTGTACGTAACCAAATTCGCCTTTGCAATCACCCTCACATTCTCCATCTCGCTAAACACCGGATCACTCCTGACATACATAGCCAAATCAATCCTCTCTCTCGGCGGTGCTTCCAAATCTAAATGCAAAATATACTGATTTCTCGGATGGTATATAGCCTGCAATGTTCTTCTCATTCTCAAGCTGTCCCCCTTTGTTCCGGTGATAAGATAAGCTATCCTCGGCGGTTCTGCTTCCAAAACTGGATTCTCATCCAAAGACTTCATGGGGTTTGAATCCAACGCATACCCATCAGAATCATCCAAACCAGTGAATGAAATTATATCCAACGACAATGAATCTCCATTGGATTGAGGGGAGAAAAGCCCGAAAACTGTGGCTAAGAAGAGCGTTAGAGATACCATTAAGCTAGCAAAGAAGGGGAGGAGCCATCTTTTGTCACTAAATGGTCTCCCTGAGTGATTTCCCCCATTTTTCCTCATAATTCTTTGATACCCAAATTCAAATAAATCATTAACAGCATTAATCTCTTGAAAAGCTAACACTAAAGACTAAACATGGAGACCAATTTCAGCTAAAATCTCCGAACCCAGATGCTAAAATCTCAACTTTAGCAAGCAGAAATGAACAGAATCACTTCAGATGATAGTTCTCCTGTATGGGTCGGACGAAATCAGGGCAATAACTCAAAAATTCTGAACAAAAATCAGTGAATAAACAAATTTAGAGCACTCAAAGCGTGAAAAATCACAATTTATAAGGAAAAAAAATTCAAAGCTTAGAATAAAATAGTAACTCAAAGAGCAAGATTTAAGGTATACTTACAGCGTAAACTAAGATCTAGTGAAAATTTTCCAAAATGGGCACGAATTTTAGGGCAGAGAGAGAGAGAGAGGGAGAGAGACAGAGGTCAGTACGAAATGGTTGAGCCAAGATGCCGGTTTTTAAGGTGTTTGGTAATAAAAATGGGAGCTTTATTAGTTAGTGGGGACTTTAACAAAATTTTCAGAGAAAATGAAATAATTACAACTTATGGGATCAATCATCAATAAATTTATCTTATTTGATGGTTTATTGTAGCTTACTTTATCATTCATGTAGGCAAAGTTTGTTTAGTGTTATCCGGACAATAAAGGATGGAGCACCTTCCGGGTTACCAATAAATGAAAATAGAAGCGGGACCCACACTAGACTGGAAATTATCATGGACTTGGAGTAGATAATTAGCTAAATATGAATTAGGAGATATTAGTAAGGGTGGTGTATCATTTTAATTTTGTTTACTTTTATTTATCTTTTTATTTGTTCAAGAGAGCGTTTTAAACTTTTGTGTACAATCATAAAAGATATATTGAAACATTGGTACTCATTTTCATAATAACTTATATCAACACATGAAAATTCGATAATAGAAGAAACATTTGACATGACATTAGAGTAACTCAGATTTAAAATCTTTTATATGTGCATTAAAATTGAATTAAAAAATTAAGAATTTTGATTTAGTAGAACCGACTCTTCTATCAAAATGCCGAAACAAAAGGGAAAATTGTGAGGAAAACTAGAATATAGGGTTCAAAAATGGGAGTCAAAATCTTTGGTGGGTTCCAAATCTATTCCAGTTTGGTACTTTATCAAACAGCAAGAATAAAAATAACATATTAGTTGGTGAACATTATTTGCTTACATGTTATCCACCATAAATTATAGAAAGAAAAATAAATGCTCTGATGGATGATTGGAAAGTCCATTCTGGAGATAATCAAAGACTGACAAAAGAAATAAATCTCACCGTCTAAACTCAGGAATTCTTATGACACTAAAAAATAATTTGTCTTTTGTTTTTTATTTCCTTAGAAAGAAAAATAAATAAATAAAAATATATGAGTTTGTTGAACGGGTGACATCGTGTGGGCCGGAATAGTAGGCCGAATTTGTTAGATCAGGTCAGATGCTAGGCAGCTCCGTGAACCAATCCCAATTTGAGTTGAAGTATAATAAATGATAAATGATAAATGATATGAAAGGTATAATAAAGGGGTTATACTCTAAAGTTTTAAAAGATGGAAAAATAAGAAAGAAGTTTTAGCGATAATGAAATTGAGAACACTGTTAAATATTTTAATGATGATTTTGGCCAGATTAATGTTGGAAGCTTTGCTTGTACGCAAAGGTGAGAGGATTCCGTTCTCTTCCAACTATTGTTATTTGCTAATAATGCATTTTCCCTGTCCCGCGAGAGAAGGTTGTTATTGTTAACAATTTTTTTAATTAATATAGGCCAAAAAATAACAAACAATAAAATAGAAAATTTATTTTACCCATCAAATTTTTACGAACATTGATGTGAAAATCTTTTGGTTGTTTTATCAAGACATACAATGAAATTGGAACATACACCGTTTTCTACTAATTACAGTTAACTAAGACACCCAAAATTTAGTATTAGTGTACCTAAGTTTGTTCCGTTTAAATGTTTTAAATAACTAGTATAATGCACGTGCTTTGCACGTGAATGTACATGTTTTAAGTTTTGAATATTTTTTTAATGGTAAAACTATGTGTTAATAAATAAACTTGTTAATAAGATTGCTTAAAAAGAAATATATGAATTAATTATTATTGTGTAGTTATTGTAATTGAATGTTTTTCTTATAATGATCGCCCAGTGTTAACCTTTTTTTAAATAAGTCCCTAAATCTAAAATTGTTGTTAAATAAAACTGTCAATTTTATAAATGCTGTTAAATATGCCCCTCCAACTTGAAAGTTGTTAATTTAACTTTGAATTAACTAAGCTGCATTAATCTTACTAGCTTTTTATTGATGTTCTCTAGATAGTTACACTTGATACTTGCAACATATTACAATAGTTACTTCTTGTAGGCGTTAAAAATTGCTTATCAGTACCCGAACAAGACTCGTGACGGTGGGCTGACAACCGACAACCCATCCGACAACGCGACCCAGAACTGTTGACGACGTGATTACGCCGCAAAACGCATAAAGCGAGTCGACGAACGCATGAAGTGAGTCGACAAGGCGTACGAGTCAACAAAACGACGTATCGTGGAATAAACCCGATGACGAAGTTCGACGAGGCGAGTTGACTAAACTCAAACGCCGACGAGACGGAATCGACCGTACTTAGTCCGTCAATGCAAACGAGTTGTTTGAGCTCTGAAAGTTGATCGGATACGGACTCAAACACAACGCCGACATCACCAGAGGAAAACTAAGCCCGGAAGACCGAGAAAGCCGTCGGAAAGTCGACGGAAAACGACGCAAAACGACGCAAGACGGCGAAAAAACGGGACCTCGGCCAACTTGGCCGAGAAGCCTCGGCCAAGTGGCCGAGGTGGCTCGGCCACTATGGCCGAGCCACCTCGGCCAACTTGGCCGAGGTGGCTCGGCCAAGTGGCCGAGCCACTTGGCCCGGCCTACCCCCATCCTATAAATAGGGGGGGTTTTTCTCAGCTGAAGGAGGATTTTTTTTCGGAGATCGGCTGGAGGGGGATTTCAGAGGCTGGACTTTCTGATTTTCTGAAGAATTATTGTGAGATCTACGAGCCGTCGACGCACAGTTCCGAGCACCGGCGAGCACGAGTTCGATCGACGTCAGATCTTCAACAGCAGGGTAAGCGAATTCGGGTCGGCTACAGAATAGCGCTGTGATTTCTCCTAGTAGATCTCACCCGCTCCGGCGATCCTCTCCTTCGTGAGTGTGATCCCCGAAGGCGATCCTCTCCTTCGTGAGTGTGATCCCCTTAGGCGCTTCGTTTCCTTCGTGAAACGAGCCCCTTCACGTCTATAGTTCCAGAACCCATGTCTCTACCTGGATCGGAATTGCGCGGTGGTCCACGGACGATTTAAGTCCCCGGCACAGGCGAAGAACCCACCAAGCGAGGATCCCGATAAACGGATCCGAGCATTTGTTCACTCAGGAAGAAGTTGTACTCTTCGTTTTCATTGTACGCCTTAAAATAAAAGGCATTTCTTTTTTTGTTTGAATTTTGTTGTAGGCCCAAGAAGCTGTAAACGAGTTCAAGCAACAATGAATACAAAGCCGACTTTTACCGCGAACACTTCTCATTATAACTATTTAATAGGGTAATTTACACTAAACCTTATGAACTTTCAGTCCATATGAACTTTCAAAATTACACTAAACCCCTAATGACTTTTATGTTTCAAAGAAGACCCCCAATAACTTTCTGAAATTTGTAGATAACCCCTATAAATTAGAACCAGAAAATGGCATAAAAAGGCATTTTGAAAGTTATTGTAGGCTTGGTGTAATTTTATCTAAAAGATATTGGGGGCTTTCTACAAAAGTTATTAGGGGTTTAGTGTGATTTCGAAAATTCATAGGGTTTATTTCTTGCAAAATCTTTGAAAGTTCATGGGGTTTACTGTAATTTACCTTATTTAGTATTATAATTCTTAGTTCAAGTAATACTATTAAAATAATTATAGTGTTTATATACTATAAAAATTTATCTAATTTAATTTTTTAATTATGCTCTTAAATAATTTAGTAATATAAACATTTCATAAATTTTATTATACTATTTATTAACAATTAATAGTACTATTATTAATATTAAATAATTTTTTGTAAAAGGTTAGTTTTCAATCATTACCAAGTATAGATTATTCAGTATCATGTAATAATCTTTGATAAAGTACTCTAAAAATAATATTAAAATATTTATTTAATTTACTTAATAATATAATAATAAATAAATAGTGTAATTCGTAATTTATGTGATATTATTAAAATAATTACACTATTTATGATTCAAAATTTATTCTATTTATTTTATTCTTCATTGAATTATAGTATAATTCTTAATAGTATTTAGTAATATATTATTCTATTTATACTATTATTTTAATTATTTTATTATAATTCATAAATAATTATTATAACAATTTAATTGGCTAGTACTAATAATTGTGTATACTTATTTTATAAATTATTTATTTTAACAATTAATAGTTATAATATTATTGATAATTATAATTATTTAGGAAGGTAAGGAGGTGCATAATTAATAAGATGTGATATTTATTTAATGAAATATTAATTAGAGATAACGGCATAGATAGAATTTATTAAAATTTGAGAAGGCAAAAAGAAAATTAAAAGTTTTAACACCCAAATCCTCTTTTATAGTGGTATAGATATAGATAGTTTCGTATGTACATGATAGTTTTTCGACAACAATATCTCTAAAGCACAATAATAACAATGACAACATCAACAATAAAGAACACTTTAATCATTGAACTCACGTCATCAATGTTGTTAACATCATTTGACAGAAATACATTTGAGATGTCAAAGTGGGGAAAAAGTCTCACTAAGATATCTATCTACTACTTCTAACTTAAAAGCAAAATATTAAAATTACTATTTTTAGTACAGTGATTTTAAAGCCTTTATCCACTGTTTAAGTTGAATTGACATTTTTAATCTTAAAAATACTGTTCTTTCTTTTTCTTTTTGTTCTTATAAATGATGAATTTAACCTTTATTAGACATTTCATAAATATAAATCTTTTCGACTCGTAATATAAAATTGATAAAACCCGCTACTTGGTGTATTTTTGTTAACTGGTTTGAAAACTCACTCTATAAATAGTAGTGAAAAATTATCGCTGAAGTTTTTATAAATAGTTATATATAAAAATCATATTATAAATTTGATCACATATATAACTCCGTAAATAATACCCGCAGCAACACGCGGGCTTAATACTAGTAAGTGCAAATGATGAAACCCTTTTGGATAATTAACTACAAGTGAACTCAAAAAAGAGTGAGACTCAAACCTTCACAGACAACATTACTTTGAACTCAATCAAGACTGCATACCAAGCACATAGTTCAACATTACTTAATTTTACATAAATCAATAAAACAAATTTATTATATGTTACATTTCATCCAAAAATCTGATGATTTCCACAGAATTCTAACTTCTATTTACAAAGGCAACAAAATTCTGCATGTGAGTGAAATCAAATTTGATGATCATATAACCATTGCTGATTTCCCCAATAATTAAACCAATATTGACCATATTTGCTTTGAAAGCAGCAAAGCATCTTCTAGATGACGTTTTCTCACCCTCATTCATTGAAGTTTTCTCACCCTCAATCATATTATTATCCAGCCTGACAGCTTCTCTTCCAATCTGCAAGGATGAAGCTGATGATTATCGTAGTGAAAATTGCAACAGAAACTTCTGATTAATGCTGTGATGCATTAAAAATAACCCTTGCCGTAGTATGAGGTCAGCAGAAAATCACAACAAATACATACTCTATCATCTTAGAAGCAAATTTACTGATGAAAACACTTTCTAGCGCCAATTAGAAGAAGGGTTATTTGCAAACATACCCCTTATATCATAGGTATTTGCAAAAAATACCCTCCAAATTTCAGTATTTGCAAACCTACCCCTTAAATCATTGATTTTGGTAAAAATTACTTTCAAAGGAATTAATCATCAACTTTGATAAGCTGATTTGCAATTGTAATGTAAAAATTATCAACAAAATAATCAATTTTTTTACCACCAAGTTGATGATTTGTTGATTTTAGAGTTGTTTTTAGGGGTTTTTATTTCTAGGCCCACAAGTTTACCCTGATTTATGGATAAACCCAACATCTTTTGCTTGTATTTTTAAACCCAATCAGCATTTTGTATTTGCCTTTAAGAATTGTATAATTTAAAGGTAGAGTATCTTGTATTTATACATTTATATGGTAAAAACCCCAAAATACCACTTTCAATACCCCACTTAAATATGTATCTCTCTCCTCTTCTTCTTCGTTCTCATCTCTCAGCCCTAATCGAAAACCCCAAAAAAAAATCGCTCCTCTTCTTCTCCGTTCTCGTCTCTGAGCCTTAGCCAAAAAAAACCCCCCCATTGTGGCCGAATTTTCCCCCAATTAGATCCCTAACCTAGAATCTTCCCCCAATCTTTTCCCCAATTGGTTCGACGCGTGACCGCCGCTGCCTCCTTCGTCATGTGGTTCGCCTGACTGGCGTCGACACCTCCTCCAGTAGTTCTTCACCTTACAGCCACCGCCGCCTCCTCCTGTGGTTCGCCTGCCTGCCGCCACTTCCTCCAGGTTCCCGTACTTCTCCAGGCTTCCCCATTTTTATTATTATCCGAAACTTTTGGATTTTGTGGTGGGGTTTGATGCTGAGGGTGGTATTAATAGAGAGATGAGAATGTAAGTGGAGAGATTGGAGAGAAGACAAATGGAGTTGAGAATTACCGGTGAGAGTGGTCATGATAGGATTTGGACAAAGAAAGGGTCAGTTGTTGATACTGAGACTGAGATATGAGAAATCTGTGGATGAGCATTAAGGGGAGAGGGAGAGTCCAACAAGATTTCTTTTTGTTTTTGTTTCGTTTTGTAATTAGAAATTGTAAGAAATGTATATATGTATATTGTGAAGAAGAAGAAATGGGTGTAGACGATTTATTCATTTGTGCCAAACAAAGGTTAGCTAGACGTTAGTGATTTTGAGGTGGGGAGATTTTTTGTTGTTTTCTTTTTTGTTTATTTTGGTTCAACTTTTTTAGGTGTATATAAAATTTAGTTGATTTAAATTTAAGGTTTATTTTCCCATTAAACTCTTAGAGAAATGAAATGCTGATGACTTGAGTTCAAAATTAATGTTTACTAGCCATTTTTCTAAGTATCTGACGAAATGGACTTATGCCACGTTTATTGTAATGAAAGAAGATATGAAAAGGCTTGTGAATAGCTCAATTGATAAACAAATCTTTAAGGGGGGAAAATCCTTAGACTATGATTATGGTGATTTTAATGTTTTTATTACAGGACAGAATATGCAAATCCTCTTCCAGTATCAACTAACAAACAAATCTCTCTCTCCTAAAATGAATGTTCTTCACTTGTTCTTTCTGTCGTATTCTTTCAAAACATGTTGCTTCACAATTTTTTTTCCTAATAGTATTTCTTCCACTTGTGTCAGGCATCGATCTACCTGATTTATCAGAGAATGCAGTTGCTCGACGATTTTTGCAGGTTCTACATGTAGTTCCTAATTTATGCAAATGGATGGATGCCTGATCGATGCATCCACTGTTGAATTTCCAAGCTCACATGTAGTTCTATTGGAATCACATGCTGTTCTGTTGTAAAATTTATTGTAATTCGAACATGTTGGGTTGTTTCTCTACATCTAATTCATTCACATTACACTTTGTTTGAGTTGTTCCCAAATGTCACCTTGCTATATTATCTTATGAGGAGTATTTGATGTATTTGGCTTATAGGATGGAGAGGTGGGTATCAGGTAACTGACACTTGAGTAACCATCAAATTCTTAGTAATGGATACTAGTTTTGGCGAAATGGACTTATGCCATGCTTATTCTGTTGAGTGTACTATTGTACAAGAAAATCTCTTTTGCATATTAGGGGGTGATATGATTATTAAGTGTCGTTATGGCACATTGCATTAATCTCCTGAAACCCTCTTGTATTTTGTTAATCATAGTGCAGAACTTGAGGATAAGCTCTTTTGCATATTGGTTGTTTTGTAGTTGATTGCTATTAGTATAACGGGATAATATGAAAGTATAGCGGGATAATATGAAAGTATAGCGGGATAATCTCAAAGTATAGCGTGATAAACTGAAAGTATAGTGGGATAATCTGAAAGTATAGCGGGATAATCTCAAAGTATAACGGAATAATCTCAAAGTAGAGTGGGGATAATCTCAAAGTATAACGGGATAATCTGAAAGTAGAGCGGGGATAATCTGAAAGTATAGCGGGATAATCTCAAAGTATAGCGTGATAATCTGAAAGTATAGCGGATAATCACAAAGTATAGCATGATAATTTGAAAGTATAGCGGATAATCTGAAAGTAGAGCGGGGATAATCTGAAAGTATAGCGGGATAATCTCAAAGTATAGCGTGATAATCTGAAAGTATAGCGGGATAATCACAAAGTATAGCATGATAATTTGAAAGTATAGCGGGATAATCTGAAAGTATAGTGGGATTATAAGAGTGGAAGAATGAAATAAAGAGAATAATAGATGAGAGAGGGGAATTAATTGAGAAATTAAGAGAGAGAGAGAGAGAGAGAGAGAGAGGCAAAAAACTGCAGGAACATCTCCGTTTCTCTCTCTTCTCAATTCACAACTTTTTTGGTTTTAAAATTTTTTTTAATGGGCCCACATAAGAAAGAACGCCTCTCTTCTCAATTCACAATTTTTTTGGTTTTTAAAATTTTTTAAGGGGCCCACATAAAAAGAACATAGGAGATATGAGGGAAGGGTATAATTAGATTTTTTTAAAATTAAGGGGGGGGGGGCATAAATGTATGTATTATATTTTAGAAGTTGGGTTTAGAGATAAATACATAAAGTTATTTGCGTTCAATGATACAAAAATAAGTTATTGGGTTTATAGATAAATCAGGGTAAATAATTGGGCCTAGAAATAAAAACCCATTAGAAGAAATGTCTAGTTTATAGCTAATTGGACAAAAAGGACTGGAGATAAGCCTGAGAGAACTTGGTTGAACTTGAAAGCAATTAAGAAAGATGTGATAATAAATATAATAATTAACTTCGTAGAGGAAATAGTCTTTAACAGAAGGCAAAACTTCACTGTAGGTCCCTAAAGTTATAGCCCCATATCATTTGGGTCCTTAAAGTTTTAAACTCATCAACACCAGTCCCTAACGTTTACCCCGTTAGCCATTTTGATCCTTTTTGAATTTTTCTGTTAAATGTTGATGACGTGGCAGGGGTTGTTTGGTCATTTCAGGTGTATTGCTGACTGGGTTTTATTTCCTCTCTCTCTTCTTGCTCTCCCATTTATCAGCAGCTGGGTTGATCCGATCCTCACTCCTCCTTCTCCGATCCTCCACTCAATAACCCTAAATTGGCCAAAACTCCTCCTCCTCCACTCCTCCCATTGCTCGTCCTTCTCCTCCACTCGAAAACCCTAAATTGTCTCCTCCTCCTCCACCACTCAAGAACCCTAAATTGCCCAAAACTCCTCCTCCTCCACTCCTCCTCCTCCCATTGCTCGTCCTTCTCCCATTGCTCAAAACTCCTCCTCCTACACTCCTCCACTCCTCCTCCTCCTCCCATAGATCTGAACTGAATATTCTTAAATCTCAACCCCTAGAAGCCTTTTTTATAAACCCTAATTTTCATTTCTCCAAATTGAAATGAGTTCAAGCTCCAGTTTCGACAACAAGCCCCTTTGTTATTGTGGAAGAAGAGCTGCAGTCAGAATGTCAAAGAAGGAGCAAAGCAAAGGTAGGAAATTTCTTGGGTGTTCGATGTGGGATGAAGTCGGAGGCGGTTGCAACTATTTCAGATGGGTTCATTCGAAAAGCACACTGGAGAATGAAGAAGAAATCTCTAGTTTGATTGTCGAGAGCTCAAGAAATGCTTTGTTTCATGAAGAGAGGATGTCCAATGCAGTCAAAAAAATAGAAAAATTGAGGAAGAAGGTGGTGGCGCAGAAAGATATAGAGGATAAATTAGGATTTAGATTGAATTTAGCTATTTGTGCATTAGCTATTAGCATTGGCGTTATTGTTGGATTGTTGAGTTATTGTAAGTGCAATAGATGCACTCCTTGATTGTTGTATCTCTGATCATGTTGTAAGGATTAGTTTGATGTACTCAATGTTAATATGCTCTTATGTTTATCTGCAGTTGAGCATTAGAATGGTTGGAATTCACATTGATGTTAAAAAATAGAAAAATTGATTGTTGTATCTCTGATATGAAGCAACATTGATGTTAAAAACAAAAAAAAAAGGCAAAAGAGTATTAGAATGGTTGGAATTCACAAGCATTGAGCCAAATACACCAAATTGTAATGAAAATAAATGAAGAACCTGAACAAATCTATCGCAAACAAGTTTACGACAAGCTTCAACAAATACATTGAACACAAGCTTCAACAGATATCGCCAACAAATAACTCCAAAGATTTCAACATGGCCAACAAGTTTCAACAAAAAACTCCAAAGATTTCAACCTGAGCCAAATACATCTAATACAAACAAATACATTGAACACAAGCTTCAACATTAAGTGTTCAACATGGAATCCAAATCAGGTATTGCTTGATTTCAACATGGCCTACAAGTTTCAACAGCAGTACCTTGTGATCTTTAGGCAAGCAACAAAAGTCTGCTACAAAGCACTTAACTCCAAAAGGAGATCACCAAATCACAGAATTACAAGTAAATGAGGAGAAAAAATCACCGATTTACAAACAAAAATCACAGAATTACAAGCATGTTTGCTAAAAGCACATCCCAGATTGTTAAGAGTATCACTTAGATGTTAAGAGATCACTTAGACAAATATTTGCCACAATAGCACATCCCAAAATTTGTGGCAATATAACAACCCAAAAACTTATAGTAGCACCCAAAAAGACAAAAGCGACCACAATTGTAGACTGTTGCGTCGAGCAATATAACAATCCAAAAACTTATAGTAGCACAAAAAAAGACAAAAGCGACCACAATTTACGCAAGATCATTGTGTGGCATGTGATGGTCCAGCTTTGCGAGACTTCCTACTTGTAGACTGTTGTGTCGAGCATGCCCTTGTCCTCAACCTTGGACCTACATCAACCTAGCATGTAGACCAAAGCATGTTTAAGGCAAGCAATTATGATAAAATTGTGAACAACATTAATTTTAAAGCATCAAACTTACAGTTGCTCCCGATTGAGATCTAGATTGAGCTCCAGATTGAGATCGACCCCTTTTCCTTGGCTTAAGATCACACTACATGGAATAAATACAACTATACTTAGACAAATATGGTTCTCAGAGGGAGCAAATAATATAAGCTGAAGAAAAATGAAAAAGGTAAATTATTCTCGTTAGGAGCAGGCTTCAAGCATCTTAAAGGATGCCCTCGTTGCCTCTCACGGGTTTGTACATGCACAATGATGCCCTTAATCATGCCACACCACACACAAAATCTTAAAGAATGAGGAGGCAACGCTCCTACTACAAAAGGACAGCAACCGCAAGGCTGATGATAGGAACATGGTGGTCATAATGATGGTGCATAAATTGTCAATATAAATGAACTGTTGTTTGTTTGTCAATACTTACAGCTGCTCCTTGAATCTGTTGTTTGTTTGTATCCCTCCTTGGTGCTTTCTTCCTTGCCGCATCATCAGCTTCTATCCTCTCACCTTTTCATGTCCTCGCATTGTGTCCAACTCTTCCACACTTCCGACATTTAGCTAGTGTGTTCCTCTTACTAAGCTTTGCACCACATTTTCCAATTCTCTGCTCATCTGGCTCTAATCTTCGTAATTTCCTCGGTCTTCCTCCCGCCCTCTTATACACAGGGGGGTTTAGGTCCCTTAACTCTGCTTCAGGCCATTGATCTTCCCCCTCGTGGCATGTACAATGGGCTCATAACAGGCCATGTAGGCCTCTCTACTGTAATACTTGTGAACATATTGTTCAGGTTCCACCCCAGCAAGCATCATGGCAGCTACTGAATGACAACATGGAATACCTGAAATATCCCATTTCCTGCAGCTACAAGTCTTCTCTGCAAGGTTCACAGCATATTGAGCTTCAATGCAATGAGGACCAGAGAAAACTTGGTAATATTGAGTCCCACACCAAATTGGACACCATTTAGTACTTTCCTTTTTCTCTTTGTTTAGCTTTTTTTGAATCACTGGACAAATTGGTCCTTTGAATGTCAACATCTTCTGCCTATTTTCACTAAACCTCTTCATTGTTGCTGTTCTTATCATCTCTAACATTGTGATGATTGGTTTAGACCGTGCTTCAATTATAGTAGAATTGAAGCTCTCTGACATGTTATTCAGTAATACATCACATTTAGAATATGGGCTAAAGGCAGACCTTGACCATGTACTAGGATCTTTCTTCATCATAATCTCCCAAGCCTTGGAATCTAAAGCCTTCATTTCATCCATTTCTTTCTTCCAAGCTCCAATGTAAGTAGCTCTAGCTGCGTTCCATAATTTGTCTTTCAACTGCATGCTTGGAAATTGCTTTCTGAAATTGTTGTAGAGATGTCTGACACAGTGACGATGGTTGACTTGTACTGGATAGTTTGTAAAACACTTTTCAAGCCCCTACATTAACAATCATGAATTAAAAAATTAGGGTAATACCAATGATATAGTAGTAGTATGTGCAATATAAAAGAAATACAAGAAGTAGTAGTATGTGCAATATAAATGTACTGAAGTTGGTAAGTGCAATACAGAACAAGAAGTGTAATCATTAAGGAACTACTTGTCTGAGCTGTTAGAGATGTTTATGGAAAGAAATTGATGATGACAAGTGCAATACACGAGTCAACAAAAGATATATTTCTTGAATTGCATGCAACTGCAATACTCTGTCTTCCCTCTGGGGAAAGCATGTGCCCAGATGCAACCTTATGCACCACATTGACAAGTGTTCTCTACTCTTCCGTGAGTGAGCAAATTGTGCTAAAGCGCCAGCTGATGGTAAAATATATTTTCTTCACAATTTTCATGCCAGTGCTAGTACATTAAAAGGCTCAAAGAGCTTTCTAACAAAATATTTCATTGTATTTGTTTGGCAAAACTTCATAAGCTAGCTACATTAAATAGTTTCATAAGCTAGCTACATTAAAAGGCTCAAAGTGCTAGTACATTAAATAGTTTCATAAGCTAGCTAGTCAGCCCAAGGACAAAACAAGATGAATTAAACAAAGGTTGCAGGTAAGTCACAGAACAGAAACTGAACCCTTTTTAGGGCCACAAATCAATTGCTAAAACAAAGGTTGCACGCATACAGATATCATCATGCATTAAACAAGGGTTGCACGCATACAGATAGGTTGTCAAGATTGAGTATTATTGAGTGTATGGTATTATATCACATTAGGTATCAGTAGACTAGAAGTATTATATCACATCAGGTATCATTTATATCAATCTAATTACTCAAATAAGCAACAAAACTTAAAATTAAGCGTACCTTTTGTTGATCAGATATAAAGGTCCATCCTTTATCTTCAATTGAACCGATATCATCAAGCAAACTTTTTAAAAACCATGACCAACTATCATAACACTCCAACTCAACCACTGCTATTGCAATAACAAATATTCTGTCATTTGGATCCTTAGTAACAGCAGCCAACAATTGACCTCCATGCACCCCTTTAAGATGACATCCATCGAGACCAATTATTGGTCTACAAGTAGCCATAAAACCATTCTTCCATGCACTGATAGAATAATATAGCCTCTCAAATCTTGGAAATAATGCCGTGCTCGGACCAATCACATCTAACTCATTTTGTGTAACGCACTTTACATAGCACGAGCTTCCAATGTTGGTCTCTCCAACTTCAAGCAAATATCGAGGCAAAAGCTTGAATTGAGCATCAACAGCACCTTCAACAATAATTTCTGCCTTCTTCTTGGCTCTATACACTTTTTGTCTTGAAAGATCGAGATTCCATTTTTTCCGTGCCTTTTGTAAAAGATCATTGACTGTAATCGACGGTTGCTTCTTTAGTGTCTTCACCCATTGGGAGGCCAACCAAGTGTCACTTGCTCTCTTGTTATCATGCACCATAGAGCACGTGTGGTGTTGATGATAAGTTTTCACTTGAAAAGCATCTGTGTTGTTGTAAGGAGATGCATATATCTTCCACTCACAACCCTTTCCTGTACAAACCATCTTCACCCTTTGCTTGTCATTTTTATCAAACTTAAGGCTATGAAGATTATGCACAGAATAATCAATAAGAACCTTCTTGAGGAATTGTCTGCTTTTAAACAATAAACCAAGTCTAAACTTTATATTCTTAGGATCATATGGTTCTTTGAATTCGGGATAAGAAATCATACCATCAGGATGCTCATCATTAACCTCACCAGTGAATGGTAACTCCTCATCATCAGTATGAGAACCTTCCCAATCATCATCCCATTGAGTATCATCTGTGCTCTGGTCCTCAACCTTTTTTTCACCCCTAGTATCAATTGTCCCTTCAAATTCTTCGCTGCTGCTGCTATCAGAATCACTATCATCGAAGCTTATGCCCATAGCACTGTCATTGAGACTATCCTCACTGGACTGAACACCATCGACAGCCCCTTCCTTGTATCCCTGCTCGGACTCAACATTATCATCATCCAATGGATGCTCAACATAGATTGAGACTATATCACTATTATTGTGAGCAATCATCATCATCTCCATTGCACCAAAATCATCTGTTAGAATCTCTAAGCTTTGTTCCAAAGTACTAAAACCAGGCTTTGAGTACCATATAGCACTGAAAGGATTATTAGACAGCAGTTTCTTCACAAAATCTTCAATATCAAAAAACCTAGTTTTATCATACTCCACTTTATCAAAATAATCAACGGAACCACCACTGTACCTCAAATCTGGAGGTAGCGTGAGAAAACCACCATGATGGACATGAATGCTGAAAGTGGAGCTCATTCTAAGTACACCTACGGTTTTCTTCAAGCTTCAAAACCCCCCGCGCTCGAATTACCTCCTTCTTTCGAGCCGCCGTCGGAATTGGGTAGACGTCGGAATTGGGTTGAGTTCAAATTCGAATTTAGCAGTGATTTGGAGGGGAATTGGGGAGGGTTTTACTTGATTTAGGGTTTCTTCAAAGGGGGAACTTGCTTCGGTTGTTAAGAAGATCAGATTCCCGATTTAGTGGGTCGGGTTTTTAGGGATACCAAATATCTAGTTGTTTTTAGTGGGTCGGGTCGGGTCGGGTGAAAGCGGGTCGGGTTTTTAGAGTGTTAGCAATACAAATATCTAGTCAGCACTCTAGTCAAAGATCCAAAACAAAATTGACAAAAATGCCCTGCCACGTCATCAACATTTAACAGAAAAATTCAAAAAGGATCAAAATGGCTAACGGGGTAAACGTTAGGGACTGATGTTGATGAGTTTAAAACTTTAAGGACCTAAATGATATGGGACTATAACTTTAAGGACCTACAGTGAAGTTTTGCCTTAACAGAAAACTAAATGGAAGAATAGAATGCATGTAGTTGACCCAAAATTTTTGGAATAAAAACTTTGTTCTTGCTGCCGCCACGCTGAAAAATAAATGCCTGATGACAGATTCCATGATATATGTCTTGTATTTAGTAGAAATGAAAATCTCTCACTAATACTTATAAGGTTGAACTTCTAAATTATTGCAAACTTTTGCATGCTATTTAAGACCGCTGCATCCTGGGTCCTCTCCATACCAAAAGTAGTGGAGCGAGTTGAGAGACCGCTATTTAATCACAACTATTGATTATTTAGTGTGTGGTTATTATTTTATTATTTTTTAATTTTTATAAGTGCAATTCACATGGTTATGATGAGTGTTAGATTTAGAATATATCACAATCACCTACTAGATAATTAACAGTTATGATTAAAAATAGCCATCCCTCCACTATTTTTTTTTATAGTGGAGAGGATCCAAATTTCTGCAACCTCGCCTTTGCTTACTATCGTGATAGTAAAATACAAATTCACAAATTTAAAAACCACACCGACCCAGGAACTAAAGCAGCTACATATTACCACAAATATAAAGGGGGAAAAAAAACCACCAAGCAAAGACGGGATGAGAACAGCCAAGAAAAGAAAAGCGTAACTTTCACTAAAGCCCAATAAGTTTGGGAGTTTGGCTAATAACCCCAGGCCCGGGTTTAGGTGCACATATATTTTTATTATAAAAATATAGGGAAAATTTAAGGTTTGAACATTGGCCATCTCTATGATTGATTTAAAGCCTACCAAGTAGCCACACTAATTTTGTTTTATATTAAGTGGTTTATATATATATATATATATATATATATATATATATATATATATATATATATATATATATATGTATACTTATACTTATTAGTATATTGTATATAAGCATATATCTATTAGACTTACTCACTTAAACTTGTAAGTATATAAGTATATACTTGTAACTATATGCTTATATACAATATACTAATAAGTATATATATATATATATATATATATATATATATATATATATATATATATATATATATATATATATATATATATATATATATATATATATATAGAGAGAGAGAGAGAGAGAGAGAATCTATGAACTTAAGTTCATAATGAATAGTGGTGCACCAACTTTTCTAACCACTCATCTTGTTTTGGGATCCGTGAAAGATATAAAGCCCACTTTGAGATTTGTGCATCACAAATCTCAAGGCAAGATGAGTGGATAAAAAGTTGGTGCACCACTATTCATTATGAACTTAAGTTCATAGGAGCCTTGTTTATATATATATATATATATATATATATATATATATATATATATATATATATATATATATATATATATATATATATATATATATATATATATATATATATATATATAATAGTTATAAGTATTACTATATATAAGTATATCATATCTAAGTAGATATACATATATCATGTAAGTATATAAGTATACTTATATAAATATAATATAGGTATATATATTCAAACTTAGAATTTTGTATTTCAAAAGTGAAAATCCAAATCATAGGACAAGTTACCTAGAGAAATTAAAATTTGAAGGATCTTGATCCATTTCATATCATGTATCAAGGTGCAAAAATTAATCAACTTTAAGAAAATTCTAAAATGTTGATTTTGATAGCACATGTTACGTAGGTAGTGTATATTGGAATTTTTAAAATTTTATTTCGGATGGTTGATATATATAATACATTACTTTCAAAATTTTGGATTTTCAATTTAGGAATATCAAGTTTAAAGTAATTTGGTAGTATCAACATATTTCATACTATTAATAGTAGTATAGTTCAACACAATAAAGAGTTAACCTTGATAAATTTTGACCATATCGAACCATACCGGCATGAGATTCAGAATCAAAGCAGACTTCGGTTCGTTTCAGTCTAATCAGTTTAGGTTTGGATGCTCTTAGGAAGAAAATGGGTTATTTTGGTTCGAAAAATGATGTGAATCAAGGAATCAATGGAAGGCACAAGGTAAAAGATTGACAAAAGAATCATGCAGATCAGTTGAAATAATAAAATTGAAGGAAAAGAAAAGATGAAAATTTGTAGATCTAAGAAAGAAATAAAATGTTGTAGGGAATT
Source organism: Asparagus setaceus (assembly GCA_012295165.1). Taxonomy (NCBI): domain Eukaryota; kingdom Viridiplantae; phylum Streptophyta; class Magnoliopsida; order Asparagales; family Asparagaceae; genus Asparagus; species Asparagus setaceus. Next base: position 19,359,106 of record CM022704.1, on the reverse strand, counting down.
AAGAGAACAATCAGTATGGTCAGTTCTGATCAAATTAAAATTCTGAACTCGAGCAAATCCGTTGAAATTTGATCGCTTAGGTCAATTTAATTGGTTCAGATGGATTAATATTCACCCTTACTTTAAATCCTTTATATGACACCAAATAAGCCCCTCAAGCTAAAAATAACCTAAAGGTAAATAATGATCGTTGAAACTTTCCATTACACGTGCCTTCTGCATAGAGTTTGTGATCGATTTCAGGTTTGAGGTTTGGTTCAGACCTGAGATTGGATCTTGGAGTTGGGGGAGGGAGTTGAGCAGTTGTGGGGAGGGGCTACCACCATGGGGATGGGCTAAGATTAATCTGAGAAGATGGAGACCTAGGGCTTTTTGGGGTAGAGGTGTGAGTAGTAGGGATGTGAAGAATGGTTGGGAATAGGGATGACCGAAGATGGGTTGATAGAAGATGTTGAAATAGTTTGTTGGAGGTGAGAATTGGAAAATGTTTGCTGAATTGATTGACATGAAGATAGAAAGTGTAGATACAGATGCTATTGGGTGTATCCTATACCTAGTACTTAGCAGACAGTTGGTTTCGTCGGTTTTACAAAATTTGCCAAATCGTATCGAACCATTCTATGTTTAAAACCGAACCAAAGCGATAGAAATTAGTATGGTCGGTTCGGTTTAGTCTATTTGATTCGGACTTTTAGTAGTTTAGTTAAGAAAAGTCTATTTTTGCCCAAAAGAAAGATACATATTAAAAAAAATCAGTGAAAGAAATAGGTGGATTAATAGATTGATAGAGAACAATAAAAATAAAATTGAAATCATAAACAATTTAATGAAAAAAGAGAAATTTGTAGATTACCGAAAAGAAATAATATACTTTAGACAATTGAGAGAGCTATTAGTTCATTTTGCTTGGGTTGAAATTTTCTGAAACGGAACCGAACTGATAAAATTCAGTTGGTTCGGTTGGTTTAGTCAGTTTAAACCAATTAATCTGAGAAGATGGAGACCTATGCCTTTTTGGGGTAGAGGTGTGAGCAGTAGGGATGGGAGGATTAGTTTGGAACAGGGATGGTCCAAGATGGGTTAACAAAGGATGATGAAATTGTTTGTTGGAGGTAAGAATATGGAAATGTTTGCTGAGTTGATTGAGATGAAGATAGAAAGTGTAGATACATATGCTATTGGGTGTATCCTATACCTAGGTCTAAGCAGATGGTCGGTTTAGTCAGTTTTACAAATTTTGACAAACCGTACCGAACCATTCTATGTTTGAAACCGAACCAAACAGATTGAAATTAGTGTGGTCGGTTTGGTTCGGTCTATTTGACTTGGACTTGTAGTAGTAGTTAAGAAAAGTCTATTTTAATGAAAAAGAGAAATTTGTGGATTACCAAAAGAAAGAGAAATTTGTGGATTACCAAAAGAAATAATATACTTTAGACAATTGAGAGAGCGATCAGTTCATTTTGTTTGGGTTGAAATTTTCGAACGGAACCGAACTGATAAAATTCAGTTGGTTCGGTTGGTTTAGTCAGTTTAAACCAATTAATCTGAGAAGATGGAGACCTATGCCTTTTTGGGGTAGAGGTGTGAGCAGTAGGGATGGGAGGATTAGTTTGGAACAGGGATGGTCCAAGATGGGTTAACAAAGGATGATGAAATTGTTTGTTGGAGGTAAGAATATGGAAATGTTTGCTGAGTTGATTGAGATGAAGATAGAAAGTGTAGATACATATGCTATTGGGTGTATCCTATACCTAGGTCTAAGCAGATGGTCGGTTTAGTCAGTTTTACAAATTTTGACAAACCGTACCGAACCATTCTATGTTTGAAACCGAACCAAACAGATTGAAATTAGTGTGGTCGGTTTGGTTCGGTCTATTTGACTTGGACTTGTAGTAGTAGTTAAGAAAAGTCTATTTTAATGAAAAAAGAGAAATTTGTGGATTACCGAAAAGAAAGAGAAATTTGTGGATTACCGAAAAGAAATAATATACTTTAGACAATTGAGAGAGCGATCAGTTCATTTTGTTTGGGTTGAAATTTTCTGAAACGGAACCGAACTGACTAAATTCAGTTGGTTCTGTTGGTTTAATCAGTTTAAACCGATTAATATTCGCCCCTACCTATACCTGAAAAAGTGGGAAGGGTAGGGGAGACCTAGGGCAGGATGATTGAGGAGCTTGTAATAGTTTTTCGGAGATGAGAATACAAAAGATTACATTGAACTGGAAACAAGCTTATGTTGAAATGGAGACAAAGATGGAGAGGGCAAGTACACACACAATAGAGCGTGTCCTACACTAGTTGTCATCGCTAATTCTATTGCTTGCATCAAGGATAAAACGAAGAGGGAGGAGGATTAGTTTTTTTGGACAATAATTTAAAAAAGAGGCTACAATGTTCAGAAGAGAGGATAACAAGAGCGAGGAAAGAGAGAGTTAACTCGATGAGGGTTTAGCGAGAATATATAATATAAGTATTAAGTGTGTACTTATATTATATATTTATAAGTATACTTATATATACTTATAGTATATATAAGTATATACATATATGTGAATATGTGATACTTGTATATATAATATATAGTTATATACTTATATGTAAGTATAGACTTATAATACTTATAAGTTACATCTTTTTGCAAAAGTTCTTAGTGATTTTTTACAAAAAATTACAATTTTTTTGAGAAAAAAAACAACAAAAAAGGTAAAAGATAGAGCCGACCTAGGGCTGGCGACTAGGCCGGGCTAGGCTAACCCAGGCCCAGGTCCATCGGCTTTGGGCTGATGTGGACTGGGTCGATCCAAGCTAACACTGACAATGGATCAAGCCAAAGTCCGAGTGTCCGGGTTCGGAGTAGAACCCAACCCAGCCCATCTGAGTCAGGCTGGGTTAGTCAACCCAACCCACTATTTTTCTTTCAATTTTCTTTCATTTTCTTAATTTTTTTCATTGGGCTCTTTTTTAAAAACTTGATTTAAATAAATTCTGACTAACCGGTTGGGATTTTGTTGCTTCTTGAGGAAGTTTTGAGACTCAACCTACCAAATATTTGTTTGAAAAACACGCACATTTAAGTTTATTATTAACTTTTATGATTACTAAATAGTTACTAATAATTAATTAATCACTAATAGAACCTACCAAATGTTTGCTTGAAAAACACGCACATTTAACTATATTATTAACTTTTATGATTACTAAATAGTTACTAATAATTAATTAATCACTAATAGCTAATGTGGTTACTAATAACTAATGTCAATGTGGGGTTTGGGTGTGGGCTTGATCCAGGCCTAGGTTTGTTTCGAGCTGGGTCAAGTTTGCGAGCCGGGCTCGAGTTCGGGCCTGGGTTTTAGAAACAAATCCATACATGGCCCATCTTAAGATCGATTCGGGCCAAACCCGACCCAGATGCTAACCGGCCAGGTCAAACCCGACCCAAAATAGGTTGGTTCAGTGTGGGTTATGGCCCAACCCCGCCCAATCGCCACCCTTAGACCGGCCCAATACTCGGCCTAGAATTGCCTGGACCCTGGCCTGGGTTCGAGTCCGGGCAGGGCCTTTTGCACAGCCCGGACCGGCCTAGATGGACACCCATAGTGATAGCCTCTGTTGGGTGACTAAAAATATCCGCTGATGCTGTTATGAGGGTTAAGGGGGAAAAAAATCAAAACATTCTGGTAGTTTTCTAGAATTCCCAAAGTTATCGAAGGTTTAGTGAGTTTCAAATTTTTAGGGGGTTAAATGCCAAAAGGCCAAAATTATTGGGGGTTTAGTGAAGTTTACCGAAAAGAAAATTTTGATAGAATTACCTGACAAAATACTGAAAAAGGATTCATCAAAAGTTCAACACATAACATCTCCTTGTATCTCCATTAATAAACCTTTTGTCTGCAAAGATAAACCTATTACATAACCACACACCACCCAAAAAAACCAAAATAAAGGGAAGAAGAAGAAACGAAGAAGCAGCATAATTCAATCAGTAGTAGTTATTTTACAATCATCGACTTCCACTTCAGAATGCAGTAAATGAGACCATTTAAGGGAAATAGAAGAACTTTGGAAGTTAAAACACAGGATCAATGCGAGGCTTGAATGCAAAGTCTTTGAATATGGATGTGCATTACCTTCAGACTACAGCGCCAAAGCCATTTGAAGAATGATAGATTCATAGGGCAGTGTCAACCCAAAACTGATGCAGATTTTTTCATTATGCAATAAAAGAAGGGAAAAATTGCAAACTATTTCATGACTCAAATATTCCTCTAGAACATGGATATCAAATTCATGCTTCAAAGTTATTTCAACATAAATGTTAATCCTTATAAAAGAAGTGGCATGCAATAATCTTGGTCAAGATTAGCCAGGTACTACATAGAACCAAAATGCAAAGAAAAAAAAGGGAAAGAAAACATTAAGATTAAAACTCAAGAAGACCGATACCACAATTTATTTCTCATACCACGAGCATAAACCATGAAGCCACTCTCCTCGCTGCAAAGAAGCACAAAGCATAACTTGAAAATGTATCAATCATCTTCCCCATTATCTTTTCGTACCCAAGGAACGGCATATAAGACTTAGATTTGCTTACTAATTTCCTTTCACCTGAATAGATTTGGTAAAAAGATGTTCCATTATGAGCAAGCAATTTTTACATCAGAAGGTGGTAGTACCAAAAGTGAAAATAAAAGCAGAACAATCTAGGAAACGATAGAACATGTAATGCACTGTGAATCATTTCTGTGAGATAAATCCCTCTTCAGTCGAAGCATCTACAGAACTCCATTAAACTGTGAATTTCATGGTGAAAATTGAAAGAAAAAAGACAATTTTCCTATGCTAAAAACTACAAATTGATAACAGCTCGCCAATATCAAAGGTACTAATGAACAAATATGAAACAGAAAGGCCTTATAAATAGTTGTGCAAAGATAACAGAAACGAACTAGAGTCCCCCAGCAATTCCTTCTTCCTAGTTTCAGAAGTATGAGCACAAAGTAATATTTGCCAGTCATGTCTATAGCATCAGTTACTATCCAGGAGCATCAACATATTATTGCTTGAAGTAAATAAATAAATAAATAGGTAACAGGAAAAATCGACAGGCAAAATTATCATGCAGACAACTAAGAAGTACATAAAAAATATCTGATAAAACACAGAATGATTTGAAGAACTGATGTCTAAGACTAATCACCAAACAACCTTACACACAAGGAAACAAGATGTATTCAGCAGTATCATTTTCTTTTACTTTACTACTATTATATTGGTTATCGCGATGAATTCCACCTTCAACCTTAATCAGGCTCAATTAGGCATCTTAGCAGCATTAACAGACTGATGGTAACTAGTCAGAAAATTGAAGGATATACAGATTCATGGTTCAAAGATGGCTAACAAAGTACACAAGCATATGCAAGAATCAATCTGCAGTTTCTATATTCAACCAATACCATTTTAATGTCTGGATGTCATTGACAGACCAAGTACCTGAGCAGTTCACAAAACCTTTTTCTTTTACAGTTTTACCACAACTCTGTGATGGTGCATAAACCTCAACGGATAACAACTTTGCGACCTCCTCTCTTAAAAAGTGACATATAATGATGGTATTGTATAGGATATTTTAAATTCACATGAACTTATCCTACAAAAGCAGCCTTGGCATCTTTTGTCCACCGTTTTATGATGTAATACTCAGGGACTAAACGTACATCGACTGTTAAAAAGACTCTCAATATATGCCTACACAAGATGCCAGAACTCTCAAATTTGCAGCAACTGCAACTTGTTCTCTTTTCCAAAGGATCATACATAACTGTGCACGAGGTTTCAACATCTTCATCTTTTGCAACATTATACTTGCAAATCGCCCCATCCTCGATTTTATCAACAAAATAACCCAAAGACTCAACAAATTCCTCCTGGAATATATCAAATACCGTCCTGGTGTAGATTTCTGAAACTTGTTTTAGCATGCTAGAAGGAGTCTTTAAAACTGGACTGGTATATGACGAAGCGAAATCTTCTAAACTTTCTCTATCATACCAGCCTGCCAATGAATGCTCCAAGATAGAAGAAAACACTTCTAGGGTGGTTTTTGTATTGAAATACTTCTCAAACAACTTGTTCAAGCTTTCTGGCTTTTGGGTGGCAGAGATTTCTGCAGTAAATATGTTCTTGTGGTAGACTGGAACCCATTTTTCACGTATATTGTATAGAAAATGCAGCCAAGAGCTCTCATTTAGGTCATAATTATCAAGCAATGACTTCCACCGAACCTCAAATATTTCAACCGTTTCAGACTCATCAATACACTTCATCAAGTCTGCTTCAAAAGTAGGGCGTAAGATATAGAAGTTGGAAAATTTTTCCTTTAATCTATTCAAGATATACCACTTGCTCAGTCGGTGGTGAGTGTTTGGTAAGACCTTGGAAACAGCATTACTTACAACATCATGATGATCACTAACTAAAGAAGCTGGAGGGCGCCCACACATAGCGATAAGCCAATTTTCGAGTAGCCAAATAAATGATGCCTCCGACTCATCAGTTAGCAACCCACATCCAAAAATAACAGATTGGAAGTGATGGTTGACACCGGTGAACATGACAAAGGGCATCATGTTTTTGTTCTCCTTATAAGATGTGTCAAATGTCACTGCATCACCAAAGCAAAAGTAAGACATCTTAGCTTTTCCATCTGCCCAAAAGGCGTGAGTCAGGCAATTAGTCTTGTCTACTTGAAATGCATAGAAGAATGTAGGATTCTGATCTTGCTTCCTTTTGAAGTAATCCAATAATCTCTGAGTGTCTTCTAATCCATAAGCAGTTTGTCGAGGATCTCTTGCATCTATTCTAGGGTCCTGGTCAATTGAGGGAAGATTATTAAAACCTCCAAATGCTTCTACATGTTGAGGCCCTGAATTAGCAAGAGCTACTGGTTTCTCGCGATTAACAGTGCCACTTTTTGCAAGAACGACTACTTCAGTCTGTGACTGAATATAATGCACCTTGCTTGGTGCAATCGCCAGGTCATGAGTATGCTCCATGACAAGCTTAGAAACAATCCACCTATCATAATCTTTTTTCATAACCTCAAACATTGCCTTGCAGCCTTCCCTAGTAGGAGTTCGGTTCCTCTTCTTCTTGCTTTCATCAGAATTTTCTTCCAATGGAGCATAACCTTCTTTAGTGCACACAAACCGTCGCATCACAAAGGATTCATCACGTGTTGAACGGCGGGAGAGCCTAATACGGACATCAAAACCGATTCGGCTAGCATATGCATAATAGAAAGTCTGTGCAGCTTCATGAGATGGGAATTCCATGCCAAGGAATGGCTCCATGCCAGCGTATTCTTCAGGTGCAATATAACGCACCCTGCTGGGTGCTTCCACGATATGCTTGTGCTCAGTAACAAGCTTAGTGACAACCCACCTGCCATAGTATTTTTGGATTACCTCAATCATCGCATTGCAACCTTCTCTTATGGTCGGCCGCCTTCTCTTCTTCTTTCCATCATCAAAATTTTCTTTCTTCATATGGTATCCCTCCTTAGAACATACAAAGCGTCGCATAATAATGGACTCGTCATTTCTTGAACGCCGTGACTTGCTAATACGCACTGAGAATCCTATGCGACTAGCATATGCCATATAGAACAACTTTGCAGCCTCCTCAGACTCAAACTCCATACCAACAAATGGTTCGGGGTTTTCTGAGAACTGCTGATGGGAGGAGAAAATGTTGTCTGACTCGGCCAAATGATTGCTCACATCCAACGTTAAGTGGTGCTCTAAATTGTCATCATTGAGATCCACATTGTTATCTCTAAGTGACTCTTCATCATCATTAGAGGTACTCTCCATGTAAATATGATCACAGCCTGCACAACAAACATAAGTTCACACCTTTGTATATCTACAGATATTATTGATGAAAAATAACTGCTTCAAGATTCACAAGTATTTGGTGAAAAGTAACATTTCTTAAAAATACACATTTTCTGCATTACAAATTTTCAACATGATCATTTGTGTCAGTGGGGTGTTCACTACACTATTTTCTTTTGATTGTAGACTTCCAGATGGATGTATACTATATTGTTCATAATGATGCTCAGAAAGCTAACTGTTAAATATACTTTGTAATGCTTTCTGACCACTTTAAAGGGCACCCAGTGCATAGTAGAAGCAAAATTCTGAATTATTTCATGCAAAAAATTGGCATCCTTAGTTCAAATTGTTTATTATACTTGATAAAATTTCTTGAAACTATAGTTTCCAAATATCGAATCTTTTCTTAATGCAATTCAAATGTCCATGGCTCCCATTTCACTGAATTATAAAGAACAATAACAAGGAAAAAGCATCCACCATGACTGATAGTGAGACAATGGTCATCTGGAATTCACTTACGGACGTCTATACATATTTTGCGCAATTTTCTTTCAAATTTTCTAACAAAGTCCCATTTATAAGATTCTTCGACTTTCTCGTACCAAATTGTGTATTAATTAGACCGAGATAATCTTTAGACAATAATTAACAAATGTAAAAATACAGATTTTTTTATATCTTACGCCCTTAAATCTTCAATATATTGTAATTAGTCTATCAAATCATTGCTATTAACTTAAGTCCCCTATTCTTATATCTTTCTAATTCCAAATGATTAAATATTTAAGGAACTAATGTCGCCAAAAAAAAAAAACCACTTCGTATAAAAAAAACATAGGCATCTAGTACGGTCCTCACATGATCTGAATCAAACCCTAAATTATGGCTTTTTTTTCTCAATTAACCAAAGTACGCGTAATCGGAGACCAAGCCCTAAACTCTCAAGGGACCAAATGGAGCAATGCCGCTAAGCAATCAGAACCGTAGTTTATAAACTCAAAACTACATTCTGAGTGTTAGAAAAAAGGGAACTTGCTCACAAATTTGAACTTTGGTGGAAATAAACCACAGGAAAAAAAAATCATCGAGAAAAGAAAAGATTAAAGGAGAACAAACCAAGCGGTGAAAATATTCTTCGAGACTTCAAAAAGATTCCGCTTTCACTTCGTCTGCGATAGTTGGAGGTGACAGCGATCGAGGGGAAACAAAAACTAGGGTTTTTCAGGAAGAAATGAGAGAATTTTGCAGGGTTCGTCAAATGACAGCGGGTTGAAGGGTCGTCTGAAAACTATTTTGGGCCTTAACCCGGCCTGTTATTATGCCATTTTTTTTGGGCCTGTACAATGACGGGACTGCTATGGTGAATTCTTCTGGCAAAAAACATTTGCGAGGCGTACTTTGTGTGTGCGTTTCCGTGTATATATATATACACACATATATATATTAAGAACATATATATATATATATATTAAGAAGGCGCTAGCTATGAGCTGATAGTCTATTTTTAAAATGGTCAGTCACTATTTTGCGAGCCCCATATCGATGTAACTAGAGGGGCTCACATGCTATAAATGGCCCATTTTACAAAATGGGTCCAAATAATTTGTCATTTCATATACATTTTCCCCATATATTAATAGATATTTCCTGATATATATCACCTGAATTATATGAGAAAAATATAGAAACTTGGTACCAAACATAAATTTTGTGCTTGATAGTGAGGCGTCTTATTCTCATCTACTCTCCAACTCATGTGAATATGGTCCCCCATTTAAATGAGTGGATGGGAATGAGTCACATCACTACCAAGCATAAAAACTTGTGTTTGGTACCAAGTTTCTTCATATTGATAGTATTATATTTTACTTTACAAATTTATAGTGGTTTTTTTCAATCAATTATCATCTAAACTATAATTATTTTTCCAGAGACTCATAATGTTTTATGGATCATAAGTAAATATATGGGTGAGAAAATGAACATAGCAGAAAGAAGAATGTTATGATGGGAGCGGATATACACTAAAAGATAAAGATATAGAATGAACATTTTCTTAGAAAATTTGATATCTTCTCCTATTGTGAATTAAACGGGAGAGAGTTATTTGAGATGGTTTATCAAATGCAGACCGTTAAGTATACCAGTTATGAACGATGGCAAAAATTATAACTAATAGAGAAAGGAGGACTAGATAGACCTAAAGAACAGTTAGAAAGTGTTTGGAAGTATATGATGGTTATTCATCAGGGGAGGAGTAGCCTTCAACAGAAATGAGCGGAATTCATGCAGTTAATCCCATAAATTTGGTATAGAAGCTGTGTTGGTGTTGTTCAATTTTGCCTCTCTCATCACTGTAATAGCTAACTTACAATTTACTTTTTCTTCCCTCAAAATTAACTCTTCAGCAAAAACATAACAAGGATTTATACAAATGCCATATATATATATATATATAGAGCAAGGCTCCTATGAACTTAAGTTCATAATGAATAGTGGTGCACCAACTTTTTTATCCACTCATCTTGCCTTGAGATTTGTGATGCACAAATCTCAAAGTGACATTTATATCTTTCACGGATCCCAAAGCAAGATGAGTGGTTAGAAAGTTGGCACCACTATTCATTATGAACTTAAATTCATAGGAGCCTTGCTCTATATATATATATATATATATATAATTATTATTTGCCTTGATACATTATTCAGTAATAGATTGCCTTCTATACCAATAGTACAGACAGAGCTCCTTCCAACTATGTTATCACAAACAGCTCATAATACGTCATATCATTTATTTCTGTACTCTGTAAATGCTAGTTGGTGATCATGGAATTAGCAGTATTTTTCCAATATGTTCACTGCTCTCCATTAGTTTATGAGCCTCCGCTGCTTCAGAAAGAGGAATAGATTTATACACAACAGGCTTCACTTTTCCAGCTTCAATAGCTGGCCAAACGTTCTTCTCTACCTCGAGAACGATCTCTGCTTTCTTTTCAGGGGTTCTACTCTTCAATCCTGCAGCTGCTCACACCAAAAATAAGTTGTAGAATAAGAATTGTTGGATTATAAGATTATAACCTCTTAACTCTCATCACAAATTTGGACTTTTGGTACATAGTAAAAGGAACATTAAGATGATATCAAAGCACTCCATCTTTAAACTCCGCCAGACACATACAAAGCAGATTTTAGAAAAAGTGTATTATTATATAATAAAATAACCGAGATTTCAGCCCATAAAACGGATGCTCAACCTGTAAGGATAATAGGATATGCTAGAATATTAAACTATAAGCCTCAACCCCACAACTTCAGAGGTTGCATTTGAACTACCGTTCTATAGGTGCTTCTGATACAAACAACCGAAGTGAATGAAGAAAATGATCCAGAGTCCAATCCATGAAATTTTCTGAATCCTTCAAGATCCCCCTAGTTATTTCCCAGATATTGTTAGAATTAATATAAAACTATAATCGTTGAACCTCATCATAACTTCGGAGTTTTGGCGTAATGGTTAGAGGGACTTAATTTAAGATGGTATCAGAGCAACACATGTTCAAATCCCACCAGCCACGAATTTTAAGCGAATATTCTAAAAATTGACACTGCTGCGTGAGTCCAGGTTTCAACCCATAAAAAAGGGCATTCAACCTGCGGGGGCATGTTAGAATTAATATAAAACTATAATCCTTGACCCTAACCATAACTTCGGAGTTTTGGTCTAATGGTTAGAGGGACTAAACCTAAGAGAAGTTATTAATACCAGAGATTCTTCTGAGTTGCTTTCTTCTGAGTTGCTTGGTTGTAGAAAACAGAAGGCACTGATACTTTTACTAACTGGAGGAAACAAATTGTTGACTTCAAATATTTTCCTCCGACTGAGCATATCCTATTCCAAAGAATCTTTCCATGGTTTTTGGGATATTCAGGTTTCTCAGTCAAAAATTCATTGCTTTTATATTTTTTTAAACTTTCTGATTCACCTTTACCTATAAACATAACTAACCCGCAAGTTTAAGTTAGCACGTTAAATTGTCCAAAAATACCTTCACAAGGAGATTCAAAGTAAACACTTGATAACCGATCCAGATATGCTGGAACTGTGGACAGAATCTACCATCTTTCTGTAAATCTACATCTTTTATTTCATTCAGTGAGGAAAGAGACCAAAATTTCAATATTGATACCTTGAACAGTAAGGCGTCGTATATATATATATATATATATATATATATATATATATATATATATATATATATATATATATATATATATATATATATATATATATATATATATATATATATATATATATATATATATATATATATATATATATATATATATATATATATATATATATATATATATATATATATATATATATATATATATATATATATATATATATATATATATATATATATATATATATATATATATATATATATATATATATATATATATATATATATATATATATATATATATATATATATATATATATATATATATATATATATATATATATATATATATATATATATATATATATATATATATATATATATATATATATATATATATATATATATATATATATATATATATATATATATATATATATATATATATATATATATATATATATATATATATATATATATATATATATATATATATATATATATATATATATATATATATATATATATATATATATATATATATATATATATATATATATATATATATATATATATATATATATATATATATATATATATATATATATATATATATATATATATATATATATATATATATATATATATATATATATATATATATATATATATATATATATATATATATATATATATATATATATATATATATATATATATATATATATATATATATATATATATATATATATATATATATATATATATATATATATATATATATATATATATATATATATATATATATATATATATATATATATATATATATATATATATATATATATATATATATATATATATATATATATATATATATATATATATATATATATATATATATATATATATATATATATATATATATATATATATATATATATATATATATATATATATATATATATATATATATATATATATATATATATATATATATATATATATATATATATATATATATATATATATATATATATATATATATATATATATATATATATATATATATATATATATATATATATATATATATATATATATATATATATATATATATATATATATATATATATATATATATATATATATATATATATATATATATATATATATATATATATATATATATATATATATATATATATATATATATATATATATATATATATATATATATATATATATATATATATATATATATATATATATATATATATATATATATATATATATATATATATATATATATATATATATATATATATATATATATATATATATATATATATATATATATATATATATATATATATATATATATATATATATATATATATATATATATATATATATATAATTATTATTTGCCTTGATACATTATTCAGTAATAGATTGCCTTCTATACCAATAGTACAGACAGAGCTCCTTCCAACTATGTTATCACAAACAGCTCATAATACGTCATATCATTTATTTCTGTACTCTGTAAATGCTAGTTGGTGATCATGGAATTAGCAGTATTTTTCCAATATGTTCACTGCTCTCCATTAGTTTATGAGCCTCCGCTGCTTCAGAAAGAGGAATAGATTTATACACAACAGGCTTCACTTTTCCAGCTTCAATAGCTGGCCAAACGTTCTTCTCTACCTCGAGAACGATCTCTGCTTTTCAGGGTTCTACTCTTCAATCCTGCAGCTGCTCACACCAAAATAAGTTGTAGAATAAGAATTGTTGGATTATAAGATTATAACCTCTTAACTCTCATCACAAATTTGGACTTTTGGTACATAGTAAAAGGAACATTAAGATGATATCAAAGCACTCCATCTTTAAACTCCGCCAGACACATACAAAGCAGATTTTAGAAAAAGTGTATTATTATATAATAAAATAACCGAGATTTCAGCCCATAAAACGGATGCTCAACCTGTAAGGATAATAGGATATGCTAGAATATTAAACTATAAGCCTCAACCCCACAACTTCAGAGGTTGCATTTGAACTACCGTTCTATAGGTGCTTCTGATACAAACAACCGAAGTGAATGAAGAAAATGATCCAGAGTCCAATCCATGAAATTTTCTGAATCCTTCAAGATCCCCCTAGTTATTTCCCGGATATTGTTAGAATTAATATAAAACTATAATCGTTGAACCTCATCATAACTTCGAGTTTTGGTCTAATGGTTAGAGGGACTTAATTTAAGATGGTATCGAGCAACACATGTTCAAATCCCACCACCACCTAATTTTAAGCGAATATTCTAAAATTGACACTGCTGCGTGAGTCCGTGTTTCAACCCATAAAAGGGCATTCAACCCAAGGGGCATGTTAGAATTAATATAAAACTATAATCCTTGACCCTAACCATAACTTCGAGTTTTGGTCTAATGGTTAGAGGGACTAAACCTAAGAGAAGTTATTAATACCAGAGATTCTTCCGAGTTGCTTTCTTCTGAGTTGCTTGGTTGTAGAAAACAGAAGGCACTGATACTTTTACTAACTGGAGGAAACAAATTGTTGACTTCAAATATTTTCCTCCGACTGAGCATATCCTATTCCAAAGAATCTTTCCATGGTTTTTGGGATATTCAGGTTTCTCAGTCAAAAATTCATTGCTTTTATATTTTTTTAAACTTTCTGATTCACCTTTACCTATAAACATAACTAACCCGCAAGTTTAAGTTAGCACGTTAAATTGTCCAAAAATACCTTCACAAGGAGATTCAAAGTAAACACTTGATAACCGATCCAGATATGCTGGAACTGTGGACAGAATCTACCATCTTTCTGTAAATCTACATCTTTTATTTCATTCAGTGAGGAAAGAGACCAAAATTTCAATATTGATACCTTGAACAGTAAGACGTCGTGCAAGCAAGCACGAAAGGTTCACTTGGGTAACTACACCTCCCATGAAACCAACAATAAACAGCCTTCCATCAATACTTAAGCTGTCGAGGTTCTTTTGTAAGTAAGGGCCACCAACATTGTCAAGTATAACATCAACACCTATACCAATTGGAACGTCTTAGATTATTGAGAACACAAATAAGCCTAGGTGTTTTAAAAGTTAAAGAGAAATACCATGTCCTTCTGTTTCTTGCTTCACTCGTGCTACAAAGTCTTCAGTTTTATAGTTTATGCAGACATCAGCGCCAATTTTTTTGCAGGCAGCTAGTTTTTCTTCACTTCCTGGAGTTGGACAGATCTTAATTAGTAAGAATCATTGACTAAATGAACGGTTTAAGCTTTGTTGGGTAGGTCGGGGCGATTGTACCTGCTGTGACAAAAACCTTTACTCCATGTTGCCTAGCAATCTGGATAGCAAATGTGCCGATTCCACTTGATCCTCCATGAATCTGCAGTCAATTGAAGTAAAGTATCAAGAAACTGTTGCATACTGATCCAAAGTCTTGCATTAAGAGTATGATGGCTCAGCTTTCCAATTACTATGGAAAAGTTCAACAGGATAAATTTGTTTGTTAAACCAGATAATTCATCTTAAACTTTTAAGTTTAAAATGTGCACATGTAAGGGGAAATGTTAATTAACATGATACAATTATTACACAATTGTCCTGTCCTTAAAACTGTTGTAAATTGACATATAAGAAACTAAGTGCAGGTTGAAAGAAAGTCTTCACCTGTATGGAGTTGGGAAAATCATCTTTCCTTTTTCTTTTTTCTCTTTTACCTGTGAATGTCTACTGACCGGTACTTGCCCTATAAGGGATGTATCTGAAGTATCCACATATTGAGGACAGTTGTGGATCCTCTTTGCCTGCACAACTGTCCCCAATACCACACAAGAGCAATCACCATAGGACAATGTTATATTAGGGAAGATGCTGCTATCAATTTCACCAATCACCAAGTTAAGTCACACTCCATAATCTATAAATTTAAACCTTATGTAATTTGTGTATCATAATTAGTTATTAACAAATTGTGTATCGCAATTTGTACAATTGTAGGGGGGAATGTTAATTAACATGATACAATTATTACACAATTGTCCTGTCCTTAAAACTGTTGTAAATTGACATATAATTAAGAAACTAAGTGCAGGTTGAAAGAAAATCTTCACCTGTATGGAGTTGGGAAAATCATCTTTCCTTTTTCTTTTTTGTCTTTTACCTGTGAATGTCTAGTGACCGGTACTCGCCCTATAAGGGATATATCTAAAGTATCCGCATACTGAGGACAGTTGTCGATCCTCTTTGCCATCTTTGATAAAACCAAACATTCAATCGTTTCGATTAAGTAATTTATTTTTCGGTGTTAAACAATGAACAAGAGAACATAACGTGTTGACTTGTGAAGAAAGGAAACCTGCTTACTAGAAAACTTTCGCCTGGTGAGAGCCGACTCGTCATGAAGACCGTTGACCAGACAGTGCAAGCCACTTCAGGAAAGCTTGCAGCTTCTGTCAAGGAGATACCTTGAGGGATCGGAAGGCAGTGCGCCGCCGGCACAGCTACCTTCTCTGCATACCCTCCTCCGCCAAGAAGAGCACATACCTACACGTAAGAAGGATCATACTTAATTACAAATGGGAGCTGACCAAGTTCAAACTGTTTGATTACTTCTCCATTGTATTCTCATCTCTGTAAATACTAGTTATTCTTTACTATCAATAAATCTCATGCTCAGACCTCTTCTCAGAAGATTTTTTTTTTAATTACTTGTGCATGTTCTTGTCAGTTAACACTAAGCCATTAACCAAGTTCCTAATCTCACAGTTCGAATCTTGGATTCACGTTATTTTACATTTCCATGTGTGTGCTTATATTCATGACGACGTACTGCGAAACTCAGCGGCGGAGAAAGCTATTAAACAAGGTAGTAAATCCACCAATTTGCACCTATATTGTTAATTTCACATTTCTAAACTTCACTAATCTATTGATATAAGTAATCATATAAAGTTAAACTTACTCTACTTAAAAGCACGGCTAAATATCAGAAAACCCCCCTTAACTTTGGACAATCATCGGAAAACCCCCCTTAACTTTCAAAATATCAGAAAACCCCCCCTTTAAGTATCAGGATTATTAGAAAACCCCCTTTAACTTTCAGATTTTATCAGAAAACCACCTTTAACTTTCAAATTTTATCAGAAAACCCCCCTAAATTAGGTGGGTTTTTTGATAAAATGTCAAAGTTAAGGGGGTTTTCTGATAGCCCCTACACTTAAGGGGGGTTTTCTGATATTTTTGGGGTTTTCCAATTATTGTCGAAAGTTAAGGGGGGTTTTCTGATATTTAGCCTTAAAGCACACATCAATCTAAAAGCTCTAAAAAGTTTTGCAAGATTCAAACTTTCAGCACCCAAATCAAATAGCTAACCAATTCACTAGCTCCCCATCCACGCCAAAACCTAACACAAATTAGCTAAAACCGAACAACATTGGATCTTCACCTGATCGCCGATCTCCCAACGGGAGACGTTGCGGCCGACGGCGATGACAGTGCCGGAGCACTCGAGGCCGAGGTAAGGGCTGGCGCCCTTTGGCGACGGGTAGGATCCCTCCCTCTGGCTGCAATCGGCGCGATTGAGGGCGGCGGCGGCGACCTTGACGAGGACCTCGTCGTCGCCGGCGACGGGATCGTCGACCTCTTGGATCTGGAGGACCTCAGGGCCGCCGTAGCTCGTTATCACCACCGCCTTCATCGCTGGCCGTTAGGTTTTCTAGGGCTTTTGGAGAGTGAAGGAGGGGAAACTGATTGGAATTTGGAGGTCGTATGCACAGTTAGACTACAACAGCTTGAGTTGTGGCTACTTTAGTGTGCATTAAAATAATAATAATAACTAGTTTCAAACCCGTGCAATGCACGGATTTGTTTTTCAAAATAGGTGATTGGTATGTTTTTTAATTGTTCTTAAATTTTAACAAAAAAAATCATATAATTGGACATCAATCATACATTGCGTTAAGCAAGAAATGATTTTACCTACAACTTATATAAGTTTCAATTGTAAAACTTATACCTGCACTTATCTAAGAAGAATTGATAATTTATTTCATGCCATTACAATTAAATGGGCAAATTGCCTCAAATTGTCATGTGTAATACTACAACCCATTAATCAAGTTTCAAATTCAAGAGAAAAGATCATGTCATCTAAGATTTCCACTATCTTTTGGTTTCAAAATAACACGGTTTACATAGTTTTTTATTTATGATAAAATTAAAATTTCTAAAAATTAATTAAAATTTATAAAAATTTAATTACATAAAATTAAAGAGAGAATTGTTTATTTGACACATAATGAGAGAATCATTTTTCTAGTTATTTAGTTTTTAGAAATATCCTATTTTATTATTAGTTAGAATTTACCTAGATAAATCAACAATGGCATTTTGGAAACCACCTTATAGTAGTGGAAATCTAAGGAGGCTTAATCCTTTACCATAAAATTAGAATGAATGATCAAGATTAAGATATTTGGACCACTCTAATTATCACCCAATTGGAGTGGATAGCGATCCTTAAAAAAATTTAATAATAAACATTTAGTGCAAATTAGTAAAACTCTTTCCTTAAATTATGCAAAAGAGAAATCTAGCATGTTGACCAGGGTTAACTATGAATAGACAACATGTAGTATCACTCAATTGTGATTAGACCCTTATAGTTCTATCTATGACAAATAGACCTCCTGTAGTATTGGCCCAGGCGAATACACCTCCTTAGTGAATTTTTATGACTCTTCTAAAGAATAAAAATTAGCAATTGAGGGTCTATCCTCACCAATTGAACTATAGGGGGTCTACCCACCTCCTCAAATATTTTTTAACAATTTTAAGAGTTAAAAAAAAATTCACTCAAGGGGTATATTCATTAAAATAGAAGGGGATCTGTTCACAACTGGCTGATCCTACAAGGGGTCTGTTTGCAATTAACCCAATTGAAATATAAGAAAAAAACTATAATCACAATTGCTATGATATTTGCTACTATATACTGCACAAGCGAATACTATATAGAACAAATGTTGAGAAAACGAAACTAACCAACAGCCCCCTATAAGTCAAAGAAAATCATTTTAATAAAATGAAATATAAATCAATTCAAATCCATCTTTTGATGTTAGCAATAACGTCAAAGATCCAACATCTCATTCCTGTAAACCAAGCTATACAACAGTTATTTTTCCAAAACTATTGCTTTTCATAAGTATCATGAAAAAATTGCATACCACAACAAACATTTAGTAAAAAATGAAGTACGTCCACACCCAAATTCCCCAGCCTCTACTAAATAGTACTTCATATGAGCTCTCTCGATCATCACTGGAACCACAACCTCTAAATGAATCAGGTTACCAACTTAAAATGGACGACTCCTCTTCTCTAGAAAATAGTTACCATCCCTGTATAAATTTAAACAGTTAAGAATACACATTTGATAGTCAGTGAAACAGAATAATAGCCCGTAAATATGGATTTGATAGTAAAAAATAATAGCTAACAAAAGTTTAAAATGGTATGTAAGTTTGTATCATGCAAGATAGAATCTTATGTTGAGAGGAAAAGACATTTTATTTTTATTTTTTATCAACAAAAACATGTACGATGGCATATAAGATAAGGAGAGACGAAAATTGAATGGACAACTTTTTACAGTTTTAACTACCTGGTAGTCTTAGAGCTCTGAGGATAATCCAAGTGGCCTCAAAATTTTTTTTTAATTTTCAAACTACATGAAAAAAATACAAATTAGTAGAACAGTTACGGGTAATTATTACACCAAAAAGAAAACAATAAAATACTTCTTTGAATAATACACTATTTGTAGTTCTAGAAGTACCTGACATTCTAGATATTGTTATTATAACATATATTAATAAAACAAAAATACATTGCGATATACCATATACTATAGATATAACCTTGGAGGGGGTGTGTTTTCTACAACATATCTACATTAATGATTAAAAAATAGAGAGAATTTTAGACATTGTGGTATAGCATATTTAAAAATTAATATTAGAAAACCTTGAGTTTATATTCAAGTCTATTAGCACTTCTCATACGCTTCTCTACACATTTCTTTCACAGGTGGTGCCTATAATCTCCAGTTCAATGCAGAAATCATCGATAGCTAAATCTACAGATAAAAAAGAATACGTAAAAAATACCTTGCAATTTGGAGGGATGGTAAACAATACCTCAGCTCCAATTCGACCTGCAATTGCTCGTAGTCATTCAAGAAAAAAAATCTCAAATTTATAATTTCAATTTCATTACAAAAGAGTTGAAAAAATTTATAATGCTCATTCAAACTTAAGGCGAAATAAAACATCACACACAGTAAGCAGACCGTCCACCTTCAACTATGGGATATGTAGCTTTCATCAATGTCGGTGGTGGCGACGGAGGTGAAGCAGTGGAGTGAAGTGAATAGAGTGCCGGACCACATTGAAATCCATTGAAGAGGATCAGTTAATTACAGAAAAGAGAATGGAAACAGAAGGAACTCAATAGTTAATATTGTTAATGATAGGGAATAAGGTGAAAAATCAAATTGAGTATTCAATCTATAAGCAAAAGAAGAATTAACGACCAACTCTCAACAGTCAACAGAAAGGAGTCGGTCGATTGAACTCAATGGTTAAAATGGAATTTGCATAGCTAAAAGATTGGCTATGAATGATGCATTGGTAAGCAAAATGGATTGAACTTGGGAAAAGAAAAAAGGAATTGGAATTCATAGTTTAGATGAAATGCTGGGGAGATGAAAGGATGTTATGTTGTTCATTTCTTAGATGGCTGTTCATTTCCCTAGGTAAGACCGGTTTTTAATATGGGAGAGAGGAAAAGTTATTGGAGAGAGAGAGATATCTCAATAAGGCTGCTTTGATCTATTTCCAAGAGATGTCTATCCTCGTGAGAGAGAGAGAAATAGGAGATGAAACACAGAGAGAAATGACCAAAAAAAATAATAGTGTTGACATGTGACACAAAACTGGTTCAGAAGTGGTTGAGGCTTGACACGTGGCACAAAACTATCTCAGAAGTGGTTGAGGCTTCTACTTTAGTAGTACTATATAGATAGATAATAAAAGATTATGATGAGGTAGTAATGATGTAATCCATGATGTAAGTAAGTTCCATAGTATAATGATAATATTTTTCATGAATCGGACAGGGCATAGTGCTATCAAATAAGTTGAGAAATAATAAGTGTGTCATGAGCATAACTTGGATTTTATATTTGGGCTAGTCAGGACACGTCACATTTTAGCAGACAAAGCGGTCAACAAGTAATCAATTTAGCTTAAAAGTGTCAGATGTCTAAACTTGGCCTAGTTAACTTAGTTCGCAGTTTTTGTGTTTCGCAAGTGTATAAAATTGGGCCAGGACCGAATCTGGTCTAATTTTTTGTTGACTCATGTTTGTCAAACTTTGAGGCTAGATTTGGCCTCATTTTTTGAACTCAAATAGTGTCACTAAAACTGATTTTGTTTTGGACCAGGGAGGTGTGGTCACCAAGCCAGGTTACTTAACATGGTAGGCAGTGCGGCGATTTTACTCCATTTGCCAAACACACCCTTTGAGTCTAACCAACAAGCTCAGATAGGCGGTGATGGCCATGATGACCGAACTCACCTCAGTTTGGATATCATGCCTCACTTTACACTGGCCGGGATTTATGGTGATTTGTCTAATTAGAAATGATTGGTTTAAATTGTATCATATCTTCAATATGCAATTTTAAGTGATATCAATTGATAATCAATCTCTTACAACTCCCATAATGATATCATTTAAAATTAGATAAAAAGATTTAAAAAATCATTACATGGAAAACAAGGCTAAAAATATCGTAAATTTATTCGTAAGTGACAGATTATATTACTCTTTTTATTGAATTTGGATCCTCTCCACTACAAAAAAAAAGTAGTGGAGAGATCACTACTTTTAATCTTAACCGTTGATTATTTAATAGGCGGTTATAATACAATCTAAATCTAACACTCACCGTACCCCCTTTTATTGCACTCATTCCTAATTTGCACTCAAAGAAAAAATTACAACCACAAACTAGATAATTAATGGTTGTGATTATGTAGCGGTCCCTCCATTATTTTTTTGATAGTGGAGAGGATCCAAATCCCTTTGTATTTGGACTTGCCATGGAATGCGTCTTTGATATTTCATTATCATAGCCCTTGGATGAGTGTTCTTTTCCCTACTGCTTACACAAATGGATGTTGCTTGCATATGAACATCACCTTTCTGTACACCCTAAGGAAGAAACACATGGAATCAATGGATACACTAAGAAGAGCCATTGTCATCATCCATAACCACCAAACTTTGGTTCACAAGTCTTTCACGTCACTCTTTATCTTCCCCTAACTTACAACATCATCTTCCTTTTTTATGCAGAAGGAGGAAGTTAACCTTAATTTCTTGTGACTAGAGAGCTTTGTTAATTGTTTGGTTTACGGCAACTGTAGTTGTTTGATTCAGTTTTAAAATTCTGTCATTTGTAAATATAATTGTTGTTGTAAAAATGTTCTCTTTATGATATTAGACTATGAACTTGATCACTCAGGCTCTAATTGCAACTGTAATTGCAATTTTTCATTTACAGCTTAAAAAATATAAAATGTAGTTTATGCCCAAATCTGCATAAGTCGTCAACTGCACCTGGAGACCTTGTTGCAACTAGTGTTGCATCTTTACGTATTAGTTGCAGCAAATTGCGACTTAACTGAAAATGTTTCAGCGGCAACTTCAGTTGTAACTCCTTCAATTATAGGGAACCAAATAATCCCTTTATCTGTTTCAAAGATGCCTTTGTTTATTCCGGAATCCACAATGTCATTCGCTTGTATGAGCAGCTAACTATAAACTCCTATCTGGCAGTAAAGCCTTGCACTCAAAGAACACTGTTATACGTGTATATGAGCAACAGAGCAAGAGGCGAGGAACAAGGGAGAGAGCCATGAGGTTTTGCGCAATATTGCTCGGATTAATTCTGGTTTCAGCCCCATTACAAGTTCAATCATGGAGTAAAGAGGGACACATAATGACCTGCCGAATTGCTCAGGTAAAAGTTTTAGACTTAATCCCAAGCAGCTATGCAAAGAAACTAGGTATTGTATTTTTTCAAGGAGATTTCATGGACTCTTAGTTTGAATCTTGTCATGGTAGAGCATAAAATTATGTCACACTGAAAATTTTTTTCAGACGATTAATCGCATATACCCAACTGTGTTATGAGGTGTAGCCACTTATATCCTGCAAATTAATTTATTATTCAGATGATTTATTATTTTTTCCTGAATTTAGGGACAATTAAGCCTTTTTTTTTTTTAGCTAATCTGGAGGCAAAAGATAATTATCACCACGTGATTCTCACATGAGCATATCCTCATAGTACAGAGGGTGGGTGTATCTGCAATTAAACTTTCATATTATAAGATTAGGCACTCAAAAGTACGCATAAGCCATTTCAGTTTCTTCTTATTAAGATTAGTGATTGTATCATCAAAATTTTCATTTGCAATTTAGGATTTATTGAAGCCTGAAGCAGCTGAAACAGTTCAAAATCTGCTCCCTCACTATGTCAATGGAGATTTATCAGCATTATGCACTTGGCCTGATCAAATTCGACATTGGTACAAGTACAGATGGACTAGTCCTCTCCATTTCATTGACACCCCAGACGATGCTTGCTCCTTTGATTACACGAGTAATTTCTCAAACTTTATAGCTAACATTATTAGTTAATTCTTCTATTAGTACATGAGATATATTTGCTATTAAATTTGCTTATGTCGAACAAATATCTTAGGGGATTGTCATGATCCTAAAGGATTGGAGGACATGTGTGTTGCCGGTGCAGTTAGTAACTTCACTACACAATTGATGCACTATAAAGAAGGGACCTCTGATCGCCGATGTGGGTACAAGCTTTGCATTGATGTGTTTATACATTTTTATTTTTAGATAATAATGTGTAATGTAATTGGTGTTCTATACAGATAATCTGACTGAATCCTTGCTATTTTTATCACATTTCATGGGAGATATTCATCAGGTAATCTGAACCATTTTATCTGACAGAATGCTCTCTTTTTCTCTTTTATTTTTTGTTTTATTTTTTGTTTTTTTGTTCCACTTTTTTCTAACCTGTAACATATTTTTGTTTTTATTGCAGCCCATGCATGTCGGATTCACAAGTGATGAAGGGGGAAACACTATAAATTTGCGTTGGTTTAGGCATAAGTCCAATCTTCACCATGTAAGTCGCAAGAAGAAAGAAAATAGTTTAATTTTTGACAAAACCCCCTGAACTTTATAAATCATAGGAAATTTCCTGAACTTGTCTCGCTTAATTAGCATGGCTGACAACAGATACTTAGGTTGTCATGAAGTGTACAATTTAGTCCTTAAAAATAGGCATGCTATTTATTCCTAATATGTAGAAGGGCCTAAAATCTATATTATATTTATCCAATT
The DNA here is from genome assembly GCA_012295165.1 of Asparagus setaceus. Classification (NCBI taxonomy): domain Eukaryota; kingdom Viridiplantae; phylum Streptophyta; class Magnoliopsida; order Asparagales; family Asparagaceae; genus Asparagus; species Asparagus setaceus. The sequence goes on along the minus strand of CM022704.1, from coordinate 19,334,453 downwards.
TGATTTTATTTTTGTTGACTGATTCGATGAATTTTCATTATTGTAACAGGTCTGGGATAGGGAGATTATCCTTACTGCATTGGCTGATTATTATGAGAAGGACATGGATGCCTTTCAAAAGACTTGCAGAAAAATATCACCAATGTGAGTAACATCTATCGTTTGCATTTTCATAATAAAAGGTTTTATTTATCCAAATTAAGACACTTCATATTTCTGTAGTTTGTAACATTTTATTCTAATTCAGGGATTTGGTCTGATGATACTTCATCTTGGGAAGATTGTGATGATTTTCTCTCTTGTCCAAAAAGGTGAGTGCTTTAGATTGTTTAGAAGCTTGACATAATAGTTTTACATAGATTTTATAATGATTATTTGATGGCATCTCATGGTTATTTTCAAGGTCCCTATTGTTTATTGTAATCTTTTACTGTAAGCTTCAGAATAAATTGTTGTTCCTGGAGAAATTAGTTGATATATTTGTATTATTATCAGTTCTTACTTTATATGTTTCTTTATTGAATAGATGGGCTTCAGAGAGCATAACTTTAGCGTGTAAATGGGGTTATCAGGGAGTTACACAAGGAGAAACTCTCTCAGGTAAGTTTACTCTAGCAATATGTAACATAGCGAGGATTTTGACCCAGTGGTATCACCATATAATTTATCATGATCATATTTGAAATCTGCATTGGCAATTTTGTAACTTTATCCCTTTTAGTAGTGTCCTACTCTAATTTAAATGGTGTCCTGAACAGTAAATAAAAGTAAAAGTAACAAAAAAATAATAATAAAGTTGGTAATCCAGTAGTGTCATATGACCCCACTGGACACTATGTGGCTCGGCCACTGAATATGATCACAAATTTACTTTTTCAGCTATTTTTATATTTCTACCAGGAAAAAAAGAATTGCAACTATATTCTTTTTATATTATTGATATATATTAAGAAATTGATACATTTTATTCACAAATATGCAGTTTTTCAGAAGAAAATGCCTTGTGTTTTATCTACTAAGGCTCTTTGAGTCCTTATGATCAATTTGTTCAGTGTACTAAATGTTCGGTCCTGTGCAAGTAACCATATTTTCTATCATAAATAAAAGTTGTTTATTTTCCTCAAAAACAAACTTGTTTATTCAGATTAAATATTTCATTTGAAAAGTGTTTATTTATGTTAAAAAAAGACGACTGATTTTATAAGTACAGGATCAGCACTTGTTATATGCAGTAAAATTGACCATCTTTTTCTTTAATTTTTATTAAAACAAAACTAAGATGTATCTTTCTTATTATCATATATATTCAGATGAATACTTCAATTCTCGGATGCCCGTTGTCATGAAAAGGATTGCTCAAGGTGGAGTGAGGTTAGCCATGATTCTGAACAAAGTACTTGGTGAACATAGCCATCATCATGAAATAATGGCGCCAACCTGAAGTTAGGAATTATTTGCCGCTAAAATGTGGGATTATATTGCCATTGTAAAATGTGTACAAGGAAGTGTAGAAAAATAATTCTTTCTCAATGACAGCAACGAAACAAAGTTTCAGTCTTTCAGATAAATTCTATGTTGTATACTTGTGTATTAATGTTGTTTCTAAAAGATGTTGTATATTTAGTCATTAGAGTATACTGGCTACATAGTCTGAAATAATTGGATATTTGTTGCTTTTGAGTTGTTTAGAGTAACTTCTTTGGGGATGGATTGATTGCCTTGTAATTAAGAGGACACAAATTGTTTTAAATATTGATAGTAAAAGCTAATTAATTACAAAAACAGTGAAAAAAAAATACACGTCTCTCTCGTTTAACTTAATTTGATTATCACTTGTTTCAGAAGATTAAAATTAATGGAAAAAAGCACAACTTCATGGGAAAAAAAAACTTGAGATGTATGGGCTAATAAAATAGAATCAAAGTGATACGTAACTATAACTCATAGACCATGGTAAAAAAGGACACATAGAAGTAACCTTTAAAAAAATAAAAAAAACCAAAAATTTTAAATATAAATATATATGTTGAAAAAGAAAAAGAAGAAGCATAAATGCATAATACCATCAAAGTCTTCCCTTTTTATTAAGACCATCCCCAGCCATTAATTCCTCCAGGTCCCAAAAACACGCGTCTCTCACTCCTCTTTCTGAGTCCTTTTTATTTCCAAATTATCACAGGGCTGCCCTCAATTTCTCTTCACATATTAATACCCCCACCCCCATATTTGAAGGATGAAACTTCTTAGCTCCAACTCTCATAGCAAGAAACCACCGAAAATCACAACTCTCTTCATGTAACCACAAGCTTTATGTAGGACCTTATGTTAAGCATTAGAATAGTCATGTAAAACTTTTTAATATTCCCCTCAAAATTTTCAAGTGACTTGCACATGATAAAAATTAGGGTAAAAAGCCATTTTGGTCCTTGTACTAGGGCTCTATACTCAAATTGGTCCTCGTACTTATTTTTTTCTCAACTTCGTTCATGTACCCCTAGCTAGATGTAAAATTAGTCCTATTTTAACTCTCCATTAAAAACTCCATTAAATATGAATTAAAAGGACAATACTACCCTAACAAAATTAAAATGACATAATTCCGCTCACTCATGGGCATATGCTTCCCAAAATGATTAACTTTCAGAGATATCCTTGAGTGCTAAAAAATGTAATGTTTGCTCAGCTTTGACCACTTGTTTGTAGTGTCATTTCCTTACATCAAGTTCCTCTCTTTCAAAGAGATTACTGAACACATCAATTGGCTGAAATATATGGTCATCATACAACTTTCAATTGCTTATATGCTCATTGATATATGATAGTTTAAAATAAATACTTAATAATTATTGGAATAAATTTTGTGGTCATTTCTTTGCGTGTATAGTGCCTGATTGTATCAAATTGGGTACTATTTCTCATGAGCCCTTGTTTTTCTTGGTCAAGTAGACCTACAATTATGTACGATAGAGTTTCTAGTTAAAATGCACCAAAGAAGGATGCTACGGATTTAGAGTTAAAAATAGCTAAATTTTGGAAAACCCTCCTTAACTTTGGGTTATTATCAGATAACTCCCCATGGCATTCAAAATATCAGAACCCCCCCCCCTAAATTTAGGCCCTTAAGTTATTAGAAAACCCTCTCTAACTTTAAGATTTTATCAACCCCCCCTCCCCCCACCACAAAAAAAACAATGTTAACCACAATTTTCACATGGGTGAGCAAATTTACACGGGAGGATATTTTTGAGGGGTAATTATGCTTCATGCTTTTAGGGGTGCGTGCTAGGGGTGGGCAACGGGATAGGCTGGCTAGTCTCGCGGGCTAGCCCGTGCGGGCCCAATGGCAAGGCGAGCCAGCTCGTGGCTCGTGGCTCGCGGCGGGACCACCGGGGTGTCTCTCATCGCTTGTCTTCGAGTCTGGAGCTCAACCCAGCCCACTCGCAGGCCAAGAACAGGGGGGACGAGCCATATATAGCACGAACCGACCCACCAATCCCACTTAAAAGTTTTTGCTTTTATTTTTTATTTTTTATGAAGGTTTTCTGATATTTTGAAAATTATGGGGGTGTTATCTAATAATCCTCCAAAGTTTTTAACATTGACATTGAGTTTTTAATTTATTTTTAGGCATATGGATAAACCAATTTTATTGTTGTTAACAAAGAAAATAATTATGAGAAACAAAAGATTACATACAAATTAAAAAAGAGGGAGATTTATGAGAAATGTAAAAACTAAGGTGTTGTTCGACAATAGATTAAACTGAGGGTAGTGTGGTCATTAATGAAAATTTTAACACCCAAAATTTAACAAATGTTAAAAAAAGACTTAGTTTGTAACCAAGATGTGGTACAGGGACTAAGTTGAGAAAAAAATAAGTACAGGGACCAATTTGAGTATGGAGCCGAAGTACAGGGACCAAAATGGGCTTTTAGCCTAAAAATTAATAATTATAACCCTCATGTAAAAGCAGTGGTGAAAATAAACTTTAGAGCAAACTCAAAGTGATAGAGTTGAAAATGAGTTTTAGAGTTGAAATTACCAACTTGGGGAGTATAATTGACAATTTTCTATTATTTGCAGGCCACATGGAAATTTTTTAAGGGAATATTCCAATATTAATAACAAGGGAAAATTTCTTCTAGCCCCCAAAATCAAAATAAGTATCCTCCCCAATCCCAAGACTTTTTCAATGCTCCAAAAGCCCCCAAAATTACACTTTGTAAGTAATCAAACCCCTCCAGCTCATTTGTGTTCCCATCAGTGTACTTTTTTTTTTCCAAAAACCCCAAATGCCCCCTCCTCTCTCTCTCTCTCACTTCTCCTCCCTCTTACAAAAATTCTCTCCACTTCCACACTCCATCCCACACTCTCGCCGCTTCGCTTCGAGCATGAGCGCCGCTCCATGCCCATCGAATCCCGCCTCCACGCCCACCGCCACAGCCTTTATGCCCACCGCCGCTCGCCTCCACGCCCACAGCCGCTCGACTCGAAGCCCAAGAGCACCGCCCCGCCTCCACGTCCAGCGTAGCCACCTCAAAGCCTGCTTCCATGCCCACCGCCGCTCGCCTCGATGCCCGCAAGCGCCGCCGCCTCCACGCCCATCGAATCCCGCCTCCACGCCCACCGCCTCTATCTGTTATGTAGCATTGAACAAAGTATCTGTTATGGTTCAGTGCATGGAATGATTGCATATATTGCAACAATGAGGAAAATCAATGATTTCATTGTACTTGCTCTTATGATCATACTTTGTGATTTTTTGAATCTTATAGTTAGTTTGTTACTGTTTTGTATCATCTTTGACCGCTTAAAAAATTATGTGTGCATTTGATTATTGTTTGTTTATTAGAGTCATGTTAAGTGGTCTGCTAGCCTTGTAAATTTTTCGGAGATTTTAAACCCTTGGAAGGCGGTAAACCTTTGTTGTCAAGGTTACGGCTTTGTTGTTAAGGTTAGCTCTTTGTTGTTAAGCTTATGGCTTTGTTGTTAATGTTAGGGTTTTGTTGTTAAGGTTAGCTCTTTATTGTTAAGGTTATAGTTTTGTTGTTAAGGTTAGGGCTTTGTTGTTAAGGTTATGAATTTCTTGTTAAGGTTAAGGCTTTGTCGTAAATTTTTTTAAATCGATGACTTATTATAATATTTTAAATCGATGACGGATATTTTATATAATGCTATATTTTTGATTATTTTATATATTATAGTAATCCATAATTTTTATTATTTTATATATTATTATTTTATATATTGTTGTAATTTTTTATTATTTTATATATTATAGTAAATCCATAATGCTATAATTTTTTTATTATTCTATATATTGTTATAATTTTTTTTTAAATCGATGACTTAGCAACCAACATGTAACCTTGACAACCAACCCGTAACATTAACAACCAATCCGTAACCTTAACAACCAACTAGTAATCTTGACAACCAACTCGTAACCTTAACAACCAACCCGTAACCTTGACAACCAACTCGTAACATTAACAACCAACCCGTAACCTTAACAACCGACGCGTAACCTTAACAACCAACTCGTAACCTCAACAACCAACCCGTAACCTCAACAACCAACCCGTAACCTCAACAACCAACTCGTAAACTTTTGTATATTGTTGTAATTTTTTGTTATTTTATATATTATTGTAATTTTTTTAAATCAATGACTTGAAATTTTATATAATGCTATACTTTTGTTATTTTATATATTATAGTAAATCCATAATTTTTGTTATTTTATATATTGTTATAATTTTTATTATTTTATATATTGTGTTAAATCCATAATGCTATATTTTTATTATTCTATATATTTTTGTAATTTTACGCTTGTGATGTAGGTGAGATCTTGCTTTAATCTCAAGTTATCGATTTCAAAAAAATTACAACAATATGTAAAATAACAAAAAATATAGCTCTCAGATTCAAGTACAAGTTAAAAAGGGGGAAATTACACAGCGTTCTTTGCCTCATGAACGAACGCCGAGAAAGTTCCGTCCGTGTTGTCGACGCCGAGGTTAACAACAAACTCACAATCTTAACAACAAACTCATAACATTAACAACAAGCTCATAACCTTAACAACAAACTCATAAGGTTAACAACAAACTCCTAACCTTAACAACAAACTCATAACCTTAACAACCAACCCATAAGGTTAACAACCAACTCATAACCTTAACAACAAACTCATAACCTTAACAACCATCTCATAAGGTTAACAACAAACTCATAACCTTAACAACCATCTCATAAGATTAACAATCATCTCATTATCTAATCCACTCTTGAACACAACACCTCCTGCGATTTTATTTCATCCTAATTGATTGATGTTCAAGCTTTTACCAAACACAGGTCATTTAAAATAAAAGCTCAAATAAATAAGTATAAACAAAAGGGAAAATTAAACAAAATCAACGCCAACCAATAGAAAACCACCTCAAGATCTATACATGCTCATATCCTCCATCACCTCTCTCTCTCGTCTAGCCCCCCGCCGCTGCCGAGGACACGCTTGAACTCGTCAAACTCCACCAAGCCGTTGCGGTCGGCGTCAGTGGCGGAGATCATGGAGGCGATGACATCGTCGTCGGCGATGATTGTGGACTTGAGGTTACTGAGGTTGATCTCGTTGTCGCGGTCGGCGTGAAGGACGTCGAAGCCCTTGCGAAAGTCCGGTGGGTCGCCGCCGGTGGAGGGGAGGGGGTAGCGGCGGGAAAGTTCTTGGGTTTTGGAGGGAACTAGAATTTTCCCCCCAAAATCCATTTCTATTCATCACAGTGAGAAAGAAAGAGAGAGGGGGGGTATTATGGTCTCCAAATATTTAAAAGTATTGGGTTTTGTGTTTTGGGGGCTAGAAGAATTATGAGTTTACTTTTAGGGGTTTTGGGAGTGTTGAAAAAGTCTTGGGATGGGGGAGGATATTTATTTTGATTTTGGGGGCTAGAAGTAATTTTCCCTAATAACAATATATAGTGACATTTAACTAATAGAAGGTGTTAATTGCTACTGTAAAACATAATAAGAGACTTAAATGTCAAGGGAAAAAGACAGGATATGTAAGTCCCAGAGTCATGTAAACTATAAAGTGTAACCCACGTGGGTGGCGCAAGTGGTTAGCGGCTTGCGTCCTGGGTGGGGGAAAAACCGGGGAACCCGGGTTCGATCCCTCACGCCTAAAATCCACTGGGCCAGAGCAATAACCTTCCGTGCTCCATGCTCGAACAGCGGACTAGCCTCGTAAGACTTTGGGGGTGAACCGCTGGGGTAACACCGGAAAAAACTATAAAGTGTGTACGTGCTTATGCTAGTTGTTAGTAATTAGTGGGGTCCGCCCAATTGAACGGGTGGATTCTAAGTGGGTTCAAACCAGTTCTTTAGTGAACCGGTTCTTAATTCTAAAGGGTTAGAGTTTTGTTCTCTACTCTATATATGTGCACTTATGTAGAGATTGAATAGAGAAAGAGAGACATAGAGAGAGAAAACATATACTACTGTCATCTTCTTTCTCTTCATCAATCCTATGATTTATGTGTTAGTCGCGGGGTGATATGTCAGGGCTTCTCGCTGTATTGGTGTGGTCGCCCTCCATTGTCTAGAGATCAAGATTAGATGTGTAGCTATCCTTCCAAAAGATACTGAAAACATGAGATTTATATATTCGTATTTATGCATGGTTTACATTGGTATCATAGCAAGATTAGGATTGCTCGCATCTTTAATCTTCTTTTAGGGTTTAGATCTGATTACATATTATTTTTTGTTTAGATAAGATCTGAAGTTGGTCTCTGGAACAGAAAATTAGGATTTTATTGTTAAGAGTTTATTTTTAATTAAAAAATTAAATTTTTGGTGTAAAAAAAATCTAATTTTTTGACATCTGGGATGTCAGATGTACAATAAAAATTCAACCTTTATGAACTAGTGGGCAATTTTAATAAATCAGGTATTTATTAAATAAGATTTTAGATCTGAATTTTTTTTGATTTTTTAGATTTTAAAACCTTCTTTTGTTTTCTAGAAAAAAATCAATAAAACCCTAGATCTAGCCCCACCAACGCCAAGGGCGCCGGTAGCAGCGGGATCTGAGGGCGGAGGCTCCGACGCTGGGTGTCGGAGGGCCACCACCCTCTACCCGCAACCGCCGGCACTGGGCACCAGCGACAACGGTGTTTTTAAAAAGCCCTGCGGGCTGGCCGTGGCAGCCGCTTATCATCGCCAGCCGCCGCCAGCGACTCTGTTGGTCGTGCCACGACCTCGACTAGAGTCATATGCCACGGCAAATAGCCATCACTACCTATCCCTGATCGTCCCCTAGGGTTTTTGAAACCCTAGGGGCAGATTGGTAAATATAATTTTTTGTAATTTTCTTTTTTTAATTTCTGAAAATTCCAGAAATATGTTTTTAAATCAAAAAATTTAATTAAAAATAATAAAAATATCTAAAAGTTTTGGAAATATTTTTATTATTTTTTCAAAAATTTGGGAAATTTCTAATGTGAGGCTCACTAAATTTCATAATAGAGTTATTTTTCGATTTTAAAAAATAATTTTTGAACTTTGAAGTTTAGAAAATTTATTTTTATACACCAAAAATTTAATTATAAAATTCTAATAAAATCTTAGAGATTTTGATAGGTAGTTGTTCTAGTGGGAGCCCCTGGGGTGTATATCAATTTCATGAGAAACGAAAAACCCTAATAAAATTGACAAGATAAATTAGGTAGTTAAATGTAAAAGTAATTGTTTACTTATGTTTGTCATGCAGCATGTTCAGATTCATAGTGGAATACATAAACAAATAATTTTAAGTGGATGATTTCGGGTAGTGATGACACTATGATTTAAGTACTAAAGCTAGTCTATCTCTAACAAATCTAATATTCCATTTTTAAAAATTTATAACAATTTTAAAAATTATATCTTTGAATAATGTTGTTGGGGCTAGGGATGGGCGTGGGCCGAGCTAGTTCGAGTCAGGTGAACCTAGGCATTGGGTTCAAGGCTGGTAGTCTAACTTCGGCCCATCTTGGTCGAGTGGGTAGACTGCCTCTCGATCCCGTGTTTGGGATCGGACTCACCGCCCACGACCCGCCTAGGGGTGGACAAGGCCGCAACCAGCCCACGGCCCATGAGTTTCTTTTTTCAAAATTTTCAATATTTTTCTATTTAAACTATATTAAACTTGTATTTATATTTATAAAATTATAGTTATTGTCTTTCCTATTTCAAACTCTTTATTTGATATTATGTGTGTGTTGCACAAAGATAAACACCACAAAGAAAAATATCGTAAACATACATATATGCATGGTTCGAACTACAGAGAAATATCTACATCCACAAAAATTTAATAACTTTCATTTAGTTTAAATTTAAATTATAAATACAAGAGAAAAAAAATATTAACTGTAAGTGTTAAAAAAATTAAACATTTATAATTAACCCGGGTAGGGCCTGCCTCTTTGGTCCTGGGTCTGGCTCTAAACCCAGCCCAACCCATGACCAACCTCTAGTGTGGGCCGGGTTGGGATCGACCCGGTGTGGGTAGGGTCAGGTTTTGACCCAAACCTGGCTGGGCCGATTTGACCCGTGGTTCAAACCGGTTCATGCCCAACCCTAGTTAGGGCCTTAGGTCTTCTTCTCTTTATTTGGAAAGTAATTTTATTACTGGTATAAAAAGCTTGATGAGATGGAATGTTCTTCAGGGAAGAACAATACTCCACGTAAATGTCAATAATCTTAACGTATCCATAATTAGAGTGTATTAATTCCTCTCTTAAGGTACCAAAATAGTTATTCTGTCGTCAGTCTGGACTGGGTAGTTTGATATAACTTTTGTCAAGAGATTTATTTTCTCCTAAGATTAGGAGATTTTGGTGGGTACTGAAGCAGTAATATTCGAGTCGGAACAGGGTTTAACGCGTACTCAGAGATTTGAGGCCGGTCAATACAAGATCTGGAGGTGACAAGATTGTTTGATAAGGTTCACCAGGTGGACTGCAAAAAAAAAGAGCAATCTTATCGAGAAGTACGAGGATAATCTGAATGCAAAGAACTTCCGGGATGCTCTTAATGCGAGATTCGGATAAGTCTCTTCAATGAGGATCCGTGTTCTTATTAATAAGTTAGATTCAAACAAGATAACAGCTAGGCAAAACATCGAATTCACCTTTGTGTGATGACCTTTATGATTAGGGATCATGAGAAAGCTAGAACTGTGTCGAGCTAGGAGCGGCAGATCCGATCGGTTATCTAGGCTACATAACTCCAGGATAGATATTTGGTACTTTTATTGCACATTGCAGATGCGATACATCAGGGGATATGCAAATAAAAGTGAAGTTAGAGTCTAAACACCAAGGTGTGTTCAAGAGTAAAATGCTACTTTGGCTTCGGAAGCTAACCACGGCACAAGGCTGAGAGCATAGTTGCAATGGGTACACAAGGAGATTTTTCGGAATAGATTCTGAAATAAAAGAAGCCAATAAAAAGTTAAAAAGTCCAACTAATAAGAGAAAGATTAATTGATTTCACTATAAAAAATCCAATCATTTTGCGCATGAGGGCCCATAACCGAGAAAACTCGGGACTCACGGATCGCATCTGTAGGGCAGAGGCAGTATTGGGTCCTGAATGAGAGCAGAAAGATCTAGCTTGGGATTATGTAATGGCGCTAGGCACTGATACATAGAGGTCTCCTCTGAGTTCAGGGAATAAATAGATCTTTTAGGATGCTCTCACTAAGAGTAATGAATCGTCTCTCGGTAGTTAGGCTTGTGAGATTTTAGTTGGTTTCCCATTTGTAGGTAACTTACTTAGATTTGCTTTAAAATTTCTCTGCTTATATAAGCCAAGGTAATCGTTTAGATGATTTTAGAATGTGATTTAATAATAGATAACCGTATTATCTTCTATTTTGTATTATGCCATGAATTAAGATTGGATCTAATTTATGGTATAGCTGATTAAGTCACATCAAAGGACATGTGGAGACTCGCTAGGGGGCGGCCTCCTGGGTATATGTACCAAGGTATTTGTCCTTCTATGAGTATGGTCTCGTGGGTAAAATCACTAGAAAATTATTTGGCAAGGCTATGGGCACCTAAATTATAATTTGTTCACTCTAATAAATGCAGACTGATATTTATGAAGGTATAAAGTGGAGTACATTAATTCCTTATATTTATAGGCTATTACTCTACTTACGATCACGTGTATCTAATTTTGCGCCTAGTTGAGTACTTGAATTAGTTTTAAGTGCTAAATCAGCAAAGTGCGTAATCATTTAAGCAAAAATAATAGGGCTTTGCACACTAATCGTGAGAGAGTATCTATCTTAAAAGTTTAGGAAACTATGTCAAAATAAAGAAAAGTCATACAATTGACGATATACCATATTCTGTTATAAAATGGTGTTGCAAAAATGAGGAATACAACTCTGCTAGATATGGTTCAGAATAGCTACCCATTAGGTCATAGGAAGATGTGCTATTGATAGCGATATATTTTCTAAACCGTGTACCTTCGAGATCGGTATAGTCAATATCATATTGATCACGGACGACTAAGGGCTGGTGTTGGATCACTACGTCCATGAGGGAGTGTTGCTTGCATGCACTACTTTTCATTGGATGAGAAGTTTAGACCCTAGAATGTTGAAGTGTATTTCATACACTATTTTAGACACTCTCTGGGTTGAGTTTATATGTGAGCAATATGATGAGACTGTGACCAAAAGAGTTGCGGTATATTGAGTTCCTCAGAGAGGATTTCTTACATAAGGAAGAAATAGGTCGAGATTTGGGTTCATACGAGATCGAGGAGACTGTCATGAATCCAACAATGGAGGCGAAATTGGTTCCTAATTCAACTAGAGATGTGGGGGCAAGATTTTTTTAGATGACTTGGAGCCATCTATGGAATCTCAACTGCCTCGGAGATCATTCTATGGACAAGTACCCGAAAGATCTTTGAGATCTATGGGGAAATGTTGATGGTAGCACCGCATGTTAATGTCGAGCCTAAGTCATGTCGGGACACTATTTTTGGGTCTGCAGCGAAAGATGATGAGGAGCTTGAGTTCATGAGGAAGAATCAAGTTTGGGACTTGGTGAATCTTCTAAATGAATGCAAGACCACCGAAAATAAATGGGTTTTCAAGATCAAGCAGGATGGGACGTTCAAGTGATGCAGGGCATGCTTAATGTCAAAAGAGTACACCTAAGTAGTAAGCTGGACTACTTAAAGAGATGTTTTCTCCAATGGTGAAAATATGCTCTATTCACAAGATATGACTCTTGTAGCACAAATAAATCTTGAACTAGTCCAGAAGGACATTGAGACAGCTTTTACCTATAGAGAACTAGAAAAAGTGATCTATGAGGATCAACTTATGTTTCATAGCCAAGGGACTTGAGTACAAGGTGTACAAGTTAAAGGATCCTACCTATGGATTGAAATATTTTTTCAGTGTGTAGTATTTTTTATCCTCTTGGACCGTGCTGGGTCTTGGTTTCTAGACGATAGATCAGGACGGTTAGGTCCACATATACTAAGCTAATAGAAGTTCGAGATTTTATTGTCATATATTGATGAGAAATTGCTGACCAGGTACATCATGGAGACCAGTGGGACTCTAATTGCTAAGAGTCATGCTCTAAGTATAGAGCAATGTCCCAACATGAAAGCAGAAACGAAGCTAATATTAAGAATCCCTTGAAAGGAGTGTAGTCGATAGTCGATAGTCTTGTATGTGTATAATGATCGACACATCCTCTACAGTAGGACTGATAAGGAGCATCGGTCCAATCTTGGTACGACTCACTGGGATGAGTCAAAAGGATCCTCAGATATTTGATTCAGATTGCAATTTATGTATTATGCTATGACAGCAGGACACTCACCTATACTGATATTCAGATATCGATTGGGCCTACAACATGGATGGGCGAGCGTTAATGTCTGGTTATGCTCTCTTACTAAATGACGGCGTCATTTCTTAGAGTAGTCAGTAATGTATAGCTCTTTTCCACTTGGAGCGGAATATGTGGTGCTATATACATTAGATGTAGTCTAGTTGTGCAAATTTTTAGAGAATTTGACTGTAGCGTGACATGTAGAGGATGATGTGATTCTCTATCATGATAGCATGTTGATTGCTGGTTAGACGATAAGCCCAAGTTAGTTTAGAAAATCGAATAAAATCCAGATCATGTACCATTTCATTAAGAACTAAGAGAAGGATAGGTTGTGCTAAGTGTACCCCTATGAGTCAGTTGATCGGGGATCTACTAGTAAAGGGAATAGCTGAGGAGCGGCTGGTATAGCACACTTGAGCCTTAGGGGCTACGTCTTTAATGATAATTTTTTTTACTTGAGACCTCAGACACTTAGGTTATTACGGATGACTACAGATGACGACTTTATAATATATTACATTTGATTTGCTTGTCTTTTTCTCATCTATATGCATATATGGGATTGCTTATGTCTTATTATCAAATCTAATAATCAAATATTTTGTAATTCTTATTAGATTATAACTATGCATAAAAAATTTCATAATCATCATATAGTTAAATATAGATATTAAAGAACAAAAGACATATACAGAGTCTCTACATAAAATATAGATATTAAAGATCTGTAAAATACAAAACTTTCCTATTACAAAATCTTCGATCCACAAAAATAAATCAATCATTTACACCAATTATTTGAAATACTATCTTGAATTATGCATGCTTTATCCGATTTTTCTAATAATTAGATTAAAATTCTAATGGGTTCTTAAGATTATTCTAGGAATAAATATTTAAATTCTTTTAAGACTATTTTATGGATATTTTAAAATCATATACACTTTTCTAATTAAGTTGAAATCCTAGTGCAAGCATCATAAGATTGAGGTTTAAGCATGAGATTATTTTAGATTATATTAATATGTAAAGGCTTGATATCTCATCTAACAGCGATGTTTTATTTTATTGCTTCATGTTACAGATTTAACTCAATGTACGTAATCTTTAGATATACAAAATTCTAAAAGTTTTTTAAGAATAAAATGTTAATATAAGATGACTTTATCGATTGCCAAAATTTTCGTAATTCCTATATCAAAGAGATATTTTCAGTGTTGTGATCAATAATCATAACAGAGTCCCGACCTTTTTAATACCCTTTTCATTTTTAAATATTAAAATAAAGGAGGGATATTACAAAGGAGAATTTTATGGTTAAACTATCTATTTTTAATTTGAAATTTTGAGATAAAACTATCCACACGCTCTTTCGACAAGCCGACTTTTTCCTTTTTCTATTTTTGTTGTAGAATATTATAAATGAAGACGAATATTGTAAAGGATAGTCTCTTGGTCAAACTATCTAATTCTGAATTTTAAATTTTGAAATAAAACTCATTCACCCCTTAATTTGAATTTCTTTTAAATTTCAATAATCCATATGCTACAAGTCATTGGTATAAGCTATTTGTATGCTTATATCCATCAAAACGGAGCATATATAATAATTGAAAAAGAAGAAGCAACATTTCAAAAAAAAGAAAATTCTGTTCAATTCAATTTAGAAGCACATGCAGATGTCTAAAGAAGAAATCAGAGTGACCAAACAAATCAAATATAGAAAAAAAAGACTCCTAGCCTTCCAAGCAAATGATGTGGGTTCAATTCCTACTACCCGTTCCATATTACTTATTTATATGTAAAACTCACCCGTGTGAGCACGGGCGAAAATCTTGTACAATAGTAACGTAATATGATGTTCGGAGATACATCCTCTGTACTACCGGATATAGCTATGCATCACATGTGATTGTTAAAATCAAATTTCAAACTTCAGTACCATTTCACTTTCAGATACCAGAACTTGCACTTCAACTACCAAAATAACATAAAACCCAACCAAATTGAGAAATTAAAGAAGAAAAAAAAAAAAGAAAAATTGACCTGGTGAACGTGAAGGCAAGCCTTCTAATGTAACTGGTTTTAAAATCTTATTAGCATATACGCATTCGGATTTCACGTGATTGTTAGATTTTTTACTCGTAGATAATTAAAGAGAATAAATATATATATATATATATAATAATTAGATTTTTTAATTATAGATAGTTATAATTTAAATAGGATTATAAAATAATTTATTGTAATTAGGATTTTCTAATTCGGAAAATTTTAATTTGATGAGAATTCTAACTTTGGATAGAAAATAAATTCCTCATATAAGAATTCTAGACACGTGACGTCATTTTGCGTGCTAATTAGGTGGCATTATATAGTGACTTTATGCAGCGTTTACTTGACTAAAGGATTGGGATTAGGACTAATAGTTCTAGGATTAGGACTTAATCCTATGTTTACTTGACTAAAGGATTAGGATTAAGCTAGGATTGGGATTCAACTCTAGTACCCAAAATTAGTACTAACTAATCCCTTGTGAACCCTGGTATTAGCCATTCCCGATCCCTAAAAAAAACCTCTCTCTCTCTCTATCTCTCTCTCTCTCTCTCTCTCTCTCTCTCTCTCTCTCTCTCTCTCTCTCTCTCTCTCTCTCTATCCCTGAAATTTTTTCATAGATGAAGATAAGTAAATTGCTGCTTGAATACTTGTAATCGAGCCATTTTCATAACAGTAAGGACTAGTGATGTTTAATAGATACAATAATTTGAAACTGGGGTAATTCTGATTTCAATGCTCTGAGCTCCCAACTTTCTTTTGTAGCCTATTGTTCTCTTCAGCTAATTTCTGGATTTGGAAATATATCATATTCTTGAAAAACTTGTAGCCTCTTGTTCTCTTTAGCTAACTTCTTCAATTGTATATAGTAAATTATTCTAATTTTTTTTTGTAGCCATCCAAGTTTGGAAATTTGTGCGTAACATGAAGTTTGGTCCTGCATTCAGAAAAAGAAAAAATTTATAAAACTATTAACAGTTGACAAAATTGAAATTTTGACAAAACATTTAAAAAAAACTAAAATAATGGGAGGGAAGTTTTTAGTCTTGGGGATATCCAAACTGTTGACTTCAAAATGGTGATGGGATTGGGACAAGAAGTGGGATTAGGATTAGGCGAAGTAAACATGAGATAGAATCATTAGTCCCAATCCTACTTAATCTCAATCCCACATCTAATCCTAATCCCACTACCATTGTGAAGTAAACTCCGCTTAGGAGTACCATCAATTTCTCCTTAAATATAAAGGACGCGATTGGTAAGTGGATACCGTAAATATCATATTTGAGCTGTATGCGAAGTGTTTGCACCCCCAAGCGAACCCCTCAAACGCTAAACCAATCTTTGGAGATCCCTTATTTATCAAATCTGCGGTCACTTTTCCTTTCCTCGTGGGGAAAATTCTCCTATTCGGCCGACGGGAGAGAGAAGGAGAATCGGATATAACATATTATTGAACCAGAACATGTCGCCTCATCTCCCTATTGATATCATCATCGAAATCCTCCTACGACTCCCTGTGAAAACTCTCTGCAGCTTCCGTCTAGTTTCTAAATCATGGCGCGCTTTGATCTCAGACCCCAACTTCCGAAAATCTCATCACCATCGATCCAAACAAGAACCTCTCCTCCTCCTAGTCTCGCAACAACGAATTTGCAATAATTGTTTCAGCCGCAAGCAATGCCGCTTAGCCTCAATCAAACACGAGGGAGAAGCAAACCTCATCAGCGAAAATCTTGGTGTTTCTTGCTTCTCAAAGTGGAGATGGGTTTCCACCCAACCTTCTTGTTTGAATCACCACAGAAGAACTACACAAAACGATGGTCGAAGCCTCTTTTTCTATATTCTAAAGCAATGGCAAACAGTACCCACCTGCCTAGATCTTGTATGCATCTACGACACCCAAACCGTGTACATATGCAACCCTACCACGAGAGACATAATCGCGCTGCTCCAAAAAACTTCACAACCCGATGAATGCTACAATCAAAAGATGGTCGCGTTTGGATACGCCTCTTCGACCATGGAATACAAAGTAGTGCGCTTGTTCTACAAGTTTCGTCGTGGCGTGTATATTCCTCTCCCTGTTGATGGCGACTCTAAGTGGGGGAGTGAAATCATTTCCATTAAAATCCGTGATGGTAAAATCAGCTGTGATGATTGTTGGAGGAAAGTGGGAGACTTCCCCTATAGCAACTGCAAAGGTGATTCAGTTCTCATCAACGGTTACATCCATGTGATGCCTTATTATAATTCCAATGTGGGTATGGCTCAATTTGATTATTATAACACTGTGGGTATAGCTCGATTTGATCTCGAAGCAGATGAGTGCTCGGTGATTCAAGCGCCATGGCAGATATACCGCTTCACTTGGAGAGTAGGCGATGAAGTTTTCATGAGAGAGCTCAATGAGAAGCTATGTGTAGCGCACTCAACAGGTTTGAGCGCACAGAAGCGATTAGATCTATGGTTGTTGGAGAATTACGAGCAAGGCGAGTGGGTGAAGCAGTATAGTATCGATATCTCCTCTTTGCATAATGATCTGGATGTGCCGGTTATCCCTTTGTTGATGGATGAAGCTGGAAGAATATTGATGAAGGTAGGAAAATGCAAATTGGCTTGCTATGATCCTCGGACCGACAAAACTCGAATGGTCAGAGAGGAGGAGGAACCATTCACGCCCAGCTTTTATGTGGAGAGTTTCATATCTTTGAAATAGTCAGAGATGCACTGTGAGGGGAGTTTATTTTTTATTTTTTATTTTTTGTTTTACTATTACAATAATCTTATGTTTTCTTTTTGATTTAGCATGAACATGTCTTTTGAGTACCAAGGATGCAACTTGCATTCTCTTATGATTTAAATACTGTGGTGTACTAGCCTTCTATTTGGGGGTGATGAGAAATGAAAAGGATATAATCACTGTTTGCTTTCTACAATCTGAGGGGGAAAATAAAACTTTATTAATTACCAGTCCAAGATATATATTTTGTCATTGGCCTGTATCTGAAAAATTACTAGCCTTTTATAATCAGCTATAGTCAGTCTGCATTGCAATTTGACTCCAGATAATTAATCATCAGAAAAAAAACCTTAGAATATATGTATATAAGATTATAAGATTTGTACTCTTTGAGAACAGGAAAACAGTGCCATGATGACAAGATATCCCGATATTATGTAGGAAAACGTTTAACTCCGCAAGTAATTAACATAAAAGTTCTCCAAATTTCTTTGTTAAACTAACAGAAACGTAGTAGATGGTCAATAGATTCTTCATTGCTCCTACATAAGGAACAGATATTTTGAACCGGTAATTCACAAGTATATCAACTCAATAGAAAAATGGCAACCAAAATATTTTTAATGAAAAATTTCAGGGTTATACCATTTTCAAAACAATTCCTTTAACAACTCTACAGCACATGTAGCTTTTGCTAATTAATCAAATGTAGCATTAATAATTTTTTGACTTTTTGTTTCTTTGTGGAAAAAAATTCTGTGTCAATCGCGTACTTTAATTTGTTGAGGAGTCAAGGATGCAGTACCATACATCACTGGCTATAATCCAATATGCAGTACCCCCACAAACAAAAGCTCAAACATGGACGTAACTAAAAGTAAGAAAATGAAATTTAATGTAGAAATACAATACATAAAAGCGCAGAGGAGTAATGATCATCCTCCCGCAACAAATTGTAGTTCACAATCTATAACAACAATGTAGATAAATAGCGAGCCGATCTCTCGCAGTTTATTGGACGTAATTCTACTAGAAACCCATATCAACTAAGGGGGTGTTTGGTTCATTTTCTTGAAATTTCAAGAAATGTTTTCCACCCAAAAAAACATTTCCTTGTATTTCTTGAAAAAAAATTGAGAAAAGTTTTGAGAAGTCAAAAAGTACAAGTTTTCTTGTTTTTGACATTTTGTTTGTTTGGTTCAAAACAAGAAAATGGACCCCTTACTTTATAGAAATGTCAAGTTTTCTATGAAGGTTTGTTTGTTTGGTTCAAAACAAGAAAATTTGGGGTGGGAAATAGGGTATGGGTGAAGTTTTATTATTTTAATATTTGTGTTGTCAGATTTCTTGGTGATTTCCTTCCATTTTGAGTGGAAGTTGATTTCTATAAATTTGGGTACTTTTCAGTACTTTATAGAAAACTTTTCTATAAATTTTTTTGGAACCAAACAAGGTTTATAGAAATGTACAGAAAATATTTATTTACCAAACTACCATTGTCAGATTTTTATAGAAAACATTTCTATAAAATAGCCCAACCAAACACCCCCTAAATGTATCAGATAAAAGTCAAAGCTGGCGATATTAAGGTACTATAGGCTCAGACGACACTGATGGAAGTGTACGCCTGGGAATCCGAGGAGGCCGTGTCACAGTAGGAGGCTATTATTTGTGCGTAGATGGTGATGACAATGGCGGCTTCATGTCTCCATTGAGTGTATTTGTTAAAAAATTGAGTGTATTTGTTAAAAGATGGTCAAAGACCCACACTCGTGGATTCCTGTTTGTGCATATCTCAATGGGTAGCCATCATGTACTGAATATAATCTATATTTAGAAATGTGTGCAGCGCCCGCTAAACAATATCGTTCTTCCTCCTAAGTCATGTACAGCAGACGTGATAGAGCGACACTTTGATCCTTAGTTTCTAAGGTTGGGCTAGCTCGAGTCTTATTGCTCACTCATCACTTTGGTGTGCCTAAATTTATATTATGAACTAGTAAAGTTTCTTCACTATTTGTTTCATGCATTTTATACTGATATTTAATCTTTTCATGTGTGCATATTGACGTGTTTTCTCGTGTTCACGTGTCTTGTGATTAATTTTGATCCCTTGTGCTATTTTCTATCAATTTTTTGTGTGACCTTGTGCGCTTTTCTCTCCCACACACCTTTCAGATAATTTTTTATCTGATTTTTCTTTTATCAAGTATATCCATTAGCGTGTTTTTCACTTTTGCTAATAAAAAAGGAGGATAATTTAGTGAAATTTGATGAGTTTATGCATGAGCAGAGTTTTTAAATATCATGTTATAAAATTTTTGAAAAACTTATTGCATTGTTTTAGGGGGAGCTTCATAATACCGGTGTTTCTTTACACTTTTTATGAATGCATAAATGTAGGGGTAGCATTGCATATCATTTCTTGTTGCATGAAAGTGTATTTGTGCATATTGTCTTATATATCTCGAAAATGCATATATTTCGGTACTTTAAATTTCAAATTTGTTATTATCAAAAGGGGGAGATTGTTAGGGCGTTGTCTATATAATATTTATTGTTTGAATAATAACAAACTCTCATGTTTTACTAATATTAGTTTGAAATGTTTTAGTACAGGTAAATATACGTATGGGACATGTACGAGCCAAAACAACACAAAAATCAGCTCAAAGGCTTATTTCAACATCATTATTATCGATGGTGCCATTTGACCATCAATGGTGGATGTTAAAAATTGAGTGTATTTGTTAAAAATTGAGTGTATTTGTTAAAAGATGGTCAAAGACCCACACTCGTGGATTCTGTTTGTGCATATCTCAATGGGTAGCCATCATGTACTGAATATAATCTATATTTAGAAATGTGTGCAGCGCCCGCTAAACAATATCGTTCTTCCTCCTAAGTCATGTACAGCAGACGTGATAGAGCGACACTTTGATCCTTAGTTTCTAAGGTTGGGCTAGCTCGAGTCTTATTGCTCACTCATCACTTTGGTGTGCCTAAATTTATATTATGAACTAGTAAAGTTTCTTCACTATTTGTTTCATGCATTTTATACTGATATTTAATCTTTTCATGTGTGCATATTGACGTGTTTTCTCGTGTTCACGTGTCTTGTGATTAATTTTGATCCCTTGTGCTATTTTCTATCAATTTTTTGTGTGACCTTGTGCGCTTTTCTCTCCCACACACCTTTCAGATAATTTTTTATCCGATTTTTCTTTTGGACGCAGGGGCTGGTCATGGCGCTTTAGTCACGGCCAGGTTTTATGTAGTTTGTCAAACACACCCTTAGTTCTTGCTTCAAGACTTTCTTTTGAGACTATGACAGTTATGTATTTTATTCTTTCTTTTTATAGATAGAGGTTTTAGGATTCCTCTTTCTTGTATTTCTGTTTCTTTTTGTGCTTCGGCAAATTTTTGTTGGCTTTTGGGGATGTTACATTAAATACTTATTATGAAAAGCCAGAGGGTATGTTTGTAACCACTACTATCGGCATCCTTAGCTTCAGAACCATCATCTTTAATAACTCTGTTAATTGTTGTGGCAGTTGTCTGACTTCATGTTAGCAAAAAGTTAAGCAGTATTAGACCCACCTAATTGAACGTAACCCACTGTAGCCCTTTGTCTCACAATTGCTTTCTCTGCCTTAAGTATTTGCTGAAGAGATATATTATAAGCTTCAGCTCATCGCTCGTAATGGCCACTACCGAATGTACCCTCTTGTATTCATTGATGTCCTAAGTCAAGTTTGTCTGACTAATAAGCAATTTCAAAGATTTGAGGGAATAGAATGAAATTGTTGAGGATTTGAGGGACTAATATCAAAACAACCTTTTATTTTAAATGAAAGACCCAATTAGTAGAGGTGCAGAAAAATATATGTATACATGGATATATCCATATTCGTATCCACGGATATATCTGTATATGTATCAGTTAGGATATAGATATGGTTATTAAATATCTATATCCAATATGATATTGTTACAAATACATATATGTAGTGAAATATGTAGTGAAATTTTTCGGATCCATATCCGAAATATTTGTATATATGTTCGACATATAATTACAATTATTTTAATTCTTAGAGACTATTTGGTTGGATGGAAAAAAGAGTTGCAAGTGTAAATAGAGCAACCAGAATTGTAAATACATTGTTTGGTTTACAATTTGATAATTAGGAAAGGTAAATGGGCTTACATTTCGTAGAAAAAAATTTGCAATAAAGGTTACGCCCAATTTGGTGGAAGGAAAAGCTGCAGGCTTCAAAAAAAGGAAATTAAAAATTAAACGTAAGTTCCAGCTCATCAAAAAAATCTTTTTAACTCTAAAGAGAAAACTACTTTCACCAAAGTTTCGTTTTATGGTAAAATTATGTAGCTTTTGCACTAATTATTTTGAACTAAACACTGAATTTGTATTGGAAAGGAAATACATTTCCCAGAATATAATTACAAACTAGTGCTGAGCAAACTTCGGTTTAAACCGATTAAACCGACCGAACCGTCCGACTTTGGACGGTTCAGTTCGGTTTTACAAAGAAATACGGTTCGGGTCGGGTTCAGAAAAATTTCAACCCATATCACCGAACCGACCGAACTATTGTAGAATGCGTCCAGGTACTCGTTGGAAATTGTTCCAATTCCAAACACCCACTAACATGTACCCGTAAAATGACCCAACACCTCTCTCTCATTCTCAGTGGGTCCCAACGCATGAACCCATGCTGCCATGCATATGTTCTCATTCCAAATTAAAAGTGCCTGCTAGCTGTCACCCACCAAAGTGATCACTTTGGAGATTGTGAATAAAGTTGTTCACTGTTCTTCTTCTACAAGATTACCAAACGCATGAAACTATGGTTTGTTAGTTGCAAATAAAAATCTCAGTTTTCATTCTCTTCAATTTTTCTTCTCTTTTGCATCTACAACCATGACACAAAAACTACGCTTTGTTGGTTGTAATCACCATTCCAACTTTTGTTGCTCAACCGACCGCACCGAGCCGAACCGCATCACTTCGGTACAGTTCGGTTTTATTTAGAAGGTTGGTGCAATTCGGTTGTCAAATTTGTGGTCGAAACCCGGCCGACCGACCGAATGCTCAGCCCTATTACAAACATCCTAACGGTTAATTTGAAGTTGATTTCCTATAGCAATTGTTACATGCAACATTTATTGATGCAACATTTCCTGCATCTTTCCCGCCAAAAGGTTCCTCTAATCTTACCCCCGTTTCAATTCAAAACGCTGAGCACATGGCCCGTGTTTCAATTCAAAACGCGGAGCACATGGCCCGTGTTTCAATTCAAAACGCGAGCACATGGCCCGTGTTTCAATTCAAAACGCTGAGCACATGGCCCGTGTTTCAATTCAAAACGCGAGCACATGGCCCGCGCTCAAGCCCAAAACGCGGAGCACATGGCCCGCGCTCAAGCCCAAAACGCGGAGCACATGGCCCGTGTTTCAATTCAAAACGCGAGCACATGGCCCGTGTTTCAATTCAAAACGCGGAGCACATGGCCCGTGTTTCAATTCAAAACGCTGAGCACATGGCCCGTGTTTCAATTCAAAACGCTGAGCACATGGCCCGTGTTTCAATTCAAAACGCGGAGCACATGGCCCGTGTTTCAATTCAAAACGCGAGCACATGGCCCGTGTTTCAATTCAAAACGCTGAGCACATGGCCCGTGTTTCAATTCAAAACGCGAGCACATGGCCCGTGTTTCAATTCAAAACGCGAGCACATGGCCCGTGTTTCAATTCAAAACGCGAGCACATGGCCCGTGTTTCAATTCAAAACGCGGGACTAATCCCCGCGTTTCAATTCAAAACGCGGAGCACATGGCCCGCGTTCGTAGCCCAAAACGCGGAGCACATGGCCCGCGTTCGAAGCCCAAAACGCGGAGCACATGGCCCGTGTTTCAATTCAAAACGCGGAGCACATGGCCCGCGTTCGAAGCCTAAAACGCGGAGCACATGGCCCGCGTTCAAAGCTCAAAACGCAGGCTTCCAACCCCGCGTCCTAGTTAAAATGTAGACGCGGAGGTTCATTCCCGCGTTCCTGCACTAAATGCAGACGCGAGGCTTGCTCCAAAACGCGAACTTCGCGTTTTGACTCATTCAAACATGAGTTGAACGGTTCCTCAACCGTTTGAGAGATTTAAGGGGGGTGGTTACACCCCACTAAACCCCCATTATGGAGTAATTTTAGGGGGTGGTTACACCCCTTTAATCCATATAAATAGAGGGTTTTCACAGCAAAATGAAGGGTTGAAAGAGTTTGGCCGGAGAACTAAAAAGGAGAGAAGGAGGGAGAAAAGAAAAGCCACTTCTGCGCAGCTGTGATCGGCGTGACGATCGGACCTTCATCCGTGGTCTGATTGGAGTGAAACTTGGAGGACAGCCTCACCACTCATCGTTCCTAATTCTGAACGGTGGAGATTGCTTTCTACCGGTTGGATCTGGAGATATCGAGATTTTACCGAAGATAATTGTGCAGAGAACGGTTTCTTCTGCGCAGCTGTGATCGGCGTGACGATCGGACCTTCATCCGTGGTCTGATCAGAGTGAAATTTGGAGGACAGCCTCAACACTCATTGTTCCTAATTCTGAACGGTGGAGATTGATTTCTACCGGTTAGATTTAGAGATATTGAGGTTTTACCGAAGATCTATGTCTTTTCTTTTAAAGAAAGGATCAAACCTCCTTTGCTGGCATCAACTCTCCTAGAGAGTTCAACTCGATTACAGTTTTCAAACTTGCACGGCAAGTTCTTCTCCGCCATTCTTGGCTAAAAGGATTACTAATCCTTTTCTAAAATCAACTCTATCAAAGAGTTCTTAACTCGGCCAGAGTTCTAAACTTGCTCCTGCGAGTTATTTTTCAACCTCGTCCCACGAGTCAAGACGGTCGGATCGTCAACGGGATACAAGATTCAAGCTCCCACCGCCACCGTGAAGAACCCAGATTAAATAAAGGGAAGGGTCTCCGTTGATCCTTCTCTCTTTTGTAAATCGGGCGACCGATCGAGGAATTTGTAATTTCTTTTTATCTAAGTCAGTTAGAGAGAGAGATTGCATTCGAGAGATTGTATTCATTATTCTTCAAATAGAATAGAGTCAATTTTACATTTTCTCAAATTTTTCCTCGCGAACAAAAGATGGCGACTCCGCTGGGGACGATCTCTTTCACCGATGAAGAGGTGGTGGCGCAATCCGACGTCAAGCTCATTGGGACGACTGTTGAAACTCTGACCGTAGAGTTCGATCAAGCCAAGTTCGAGGAGGCACTCTCCTCCGGATCCCTTAGCCCCAAGGCTATGCGCAAGATCCACAAAGCCTCTAAGGAGGCCAAAGCCCATTCGGTTGTCGTGGCTAACCTGATCAGTGAAGATGGTGATGTCGCTGCAAAAGCCTCAAATCAGGCGAAAAGGAGCGCTGCTCGCCGAAGAACACAGCCCCAAGATGGCCAATCGACCAACCAACGCGAACTTCGCGTTTGTGAGCCAAAACGCGATCCCGAAGCCGCTTTTTACGTAATGCAAGCCTCGCTTATGTGTTCAACACGAGCCTCGCAAAAGCCAGGCTGAACGCAACCCTCAATGGCGCGTTTCAAAATGTGGGTCTCAACCCCGCGTTCAATTTCTCAAACGCGAACCTCGCGTTCGGCAGGGGGTTGCAAGCGACCCTCACGCCCCTATCCTGAAACGCGGGTCTCAACCCCGCGTCCAAGCATTCAAACGCGAACCTCGCGTTCGGCAGGGGGTTGCAAGCGACCCTCACGCCCCTATCCTGAAACGCGGGTCTCAACCCCGCGTCCAAGCATTCAAACGCGAACCTAGCGTTCCCAGTCTAAAACGCGGTTCTGCACCTCGCGTTCAAGTGCTCAAACGCGATCTTCGCGTTCCAAATGCCAAATCATCGGCATATCAACGCTGCTCACATGCGGCCAAGCCGTCGGTGTTTGACCGATTGACAAATGTTATTTGGTCCACCGAACGACGACATTCTCACAGGAATGAGACTTCAGAGGTCGAATACCTTGGAGTCACTTCTAACATGATCGGAGTAGGCAGACCGCCAATCTCTAGCTCCAATGAGCCAGAGGCAAATCGGTCCCCCGGCTTGAAAGAGGCTTTGAATGACTCCGACGGAGTTTACCGACATACTCGGACTCGAACAGGGGTCATATCCTCCGTCAACTATCAAAAGTTGGCTAAAGGAATTGAGTCTGATGATGAGCACTCAGCCATTGCAGATTCTCAATCCTCTAGTTCTTTCGTGAAGCATGTGAGCGCTGTCTACACGACGGAGAATGCCGAAGATTTCAAGAAGAGGCTCGAAGAGCATCAGGCTATGATGCAAGAAGCCCTGCGATCACAACAAGAATCCATCGATCAACTTCGAGATATGATAAACCAACTTGTTGCAGATAGGGCTCAAGTTCACATGTTCGGCTCAACGCCTCAGCTGGAATCATCACGGAGGAGGGGTCGATCCTCAAAATGAAAAGAAAAAGTGAATGAAGCTCCCGATCAAGAAGCTCATCACGTAGAATCTTCATTTGAAGAAGAGAATAGGGCCGAAAATGAGCAAAGTCCTCAATCGGCAAAAATGCTAGAACTGGAAGCCCGCCTCAATGCCATGGCTAATAGATGCGAGTTCCAAGATCAGGGGGTTGTCAGACCGTATCCTGCAGAATGGGATACGGTTCCTTATCCTCCAAAATGCAAAATCCCGACGCTACAAGCCTTCGACGGCACGGGATCACCGAACCAACACATCTATCATTTTAGGTCACAGACTGGAAATGTGATGGCAAACGATGCCATAGCAGCTCGTCTGTTCATTGGCACCCTCAAGGGGGTTGCCTTTGAATGGTTCATGAAACTGCCTGCAGGATGTATCCAGAAATGGGCAGATTTAGAGAGACTCTTCCTGTCACGATTCTTTGAAGATGACACGGAAATCACTGTCACTTCTCTCCTTGCCCTTAAGCAAAAGGAGGGAGAGCCTATCAAAGTCTTCGTCGAACGGTTCCGAAGCATGGCTCTTCGATGCTCGACAGGTATGACACAGTCTGCTCTGATTGACACCTGTCGGCACAATTTACAAACCAATCTCCTAGCTCGAATGGGGGTTGCAAAATGTCGCTCCTGGAAACAACTAGTCTCCTGTATAACAGTCAAGCAATTATTATTAGGATTGAAGCTGAAGAAGAGGAGACCGACTCCGAAGACCTGGCTATTGGTGACCCGGCTCTGAATCGCGAGGCCGAAGACTCAGTTAATATCGACCTAGAATAATTACAGACTGGGGGTTGATTATTTGTTATTTTCTGAGTTGAATGATAAATTCTAAATATTGTCAAGTTAACAAAATACTTTTGACAATGTAAGCACTTCAACGTGCAGCAGCACCATCAAAATCAACTTATCAATCCTCTCCAATAGGATGATAAGTCCACAAATTGCTCCAATCGCAACCTATCCTTGTCATGTTAACCTCACACCTCTGACAACCAACTTATAAATCCTCTCCAATAGGATGATAAGTCCACAAAGTCGCTTCAATCGCAACGTATCATTGTCATGTTAACCTAACACCTCTGACAATCAACTTATCGACTCTCTTCAATAGAGCGATAATTCCACAAAGTTGCTCCATTCGCAACCTATCCTTGTCATGTTAACCTCACACCTCTGACAACCAACTTATAAATCCTCTCCAATAGGATGATAAGTCCACAAAGTCGCTTCAATCGCAACGTATCATTGTCATGTTAACCTAACACCTTCGACAATCAACTTATCGACTCTTCAATAGAGCGATAATTCCACAAAGTTGCTCCATTCGCAACGATCCGTGTCATGTTAACCTAACACCTCGACAATCAACTTATCGACTCTTCAATAGAGCGATAAGTCCTCAAAGTTGTTCGACGCAACGTATCATTGTCATGTTAACCTAACACCTTCGACAATCAACTTATCGACTCTTCAATAGAGCGATAATTCCACAAAGTTGCTCCATTCGCAACGTATCCGTGTCATGTTAACCTAACACCTTCGACAATCAACTTATCGACTCTTCAATAGAGCGATAAGTCCTCAAAGTTGTTCGATCGCAATGTATCCTTGTCATGTTAACCTAACACCTTCGACAATCAACTTATCGACTCTTTTCAATAGAGGGATAAGTCCTCAAGGTTGTTATTAATAACACCACAATCCACGCCACACGTGTGGAGAATTTTATCCGAATCCTAAGTAGGTAAGTCAACGCCAACACACGCTGTCGGGTTTAGTCTTTTACCGATCGAAGAAGACACCAGAATTCAAATCTGGGGAATTTTATCTCGAAACCTAAGTAGAGATAAGCCTGCATCTAATACATGCAGCCGGGTAGTCTATTCCCGTGAGAAAGACGAAGCCTACGTATTCAACATCGTAGCATTAAGCCTAAAAGAGTTTTATTCTTTTAGCACAACGTCACATGCAGAACGGATTTAGATAATCTGCATGCTAGCCCGATTCAAACGGTAATCGGTAAAGGCTCATCAAGTCCGTTGATGGCTGGGGGTTAGCCAATAACCCTAAAGTCAACGCCTAACACGCGTTGCCGGTTAGTCTCTTGCCAGTAAAAGACGACAAAGTCTACGTACTCAACATCGTAGCACAACGCCACGCGAACTCCTCAAATTTGCTTAAATCGCAATCAACTTATCAATCCTCCTCAACAGATGATAGGTCCTCAAAGTTGTTCGACGCCACGTATCTTCATCAAGTCGACACTATACCTCGATGATATAATCAACTTATCAATCCTCCCCAATGATAAGTTCCTCAAAATTGTTCAAATCACAACTAAACCCCGTCAATCAACTCATCATTCCTTTCCAATAGAATGATAGATCCACAAAGTTGTTCAAATTACAACACAATCCTATCAAAATCGTACACATCCTCGTGAGTTTGATAACCAACTTATCAATCCTCCTCAATAGGATGATAAGTCCACAAAGTTGCTCCAATCGCAACGCATCCTTGTCATGTTAACCTCACACCTCGACAATCAACTTATCAATCCTCCTCAATAGGATGATAAGCCCCAAGCCTTGTTCACATTACAAGCCTAAAGCCTTGTTCAAACTACAAGCCCAAAGCCTTGTTCACATTACAAGCCTAAAGCCTTGTTCAAACCATAAGCCCCAAGCCTTGTTTAAACCACAAGCCCAAAGCCTTGTTTAAACCACAAGCCCCAAGCCTTGTTAAAACCACAAGCCCAAAGCCTTGTTTAAACCACAAGCCCAAAGCCTTGTTCAAACCATAAGCCCCAAGCCTTGTTCAAACCACAAGCCCAAAACCTTGTTCAAACTACAAGCCCAAAGCCTTGTTCACACCACAAGCCATGTAAGCCTTATTCACATCACAGGCCTTAAACCTTGTTCAAATCACAGGTTTCATATTTTATCCCCCGACAAAACCTAAACTTATCGACTCTCATCAATAGAGCGATAGGTCCTCAAAATCTTGTTCAAATCACAAATACTCAACTTTATCAAGTTAACCCCACACCTCTGATAAAATCAACTTATCGACTCTCTTCAATAGAGCGATAAGTCCTCAAAAATCATCATCAAGTTAAAAATTCCACCTCTGATGATAAAACCAATTTATCAACTCTTTGTAATAGAGTGATAAGTCTCCAAAAGCTTGTTCAAACAACAAGTATGAAAGGCATGCCAAGTTAACACTATACTTTTGGCACCTTAAAGAAAAGTCTAAAAAACTTAGTTGGAAATGTGGGGTTCATCCCCGCGTTTTACTCATAAACGCGAAGGACCACCCCGCGTTTCAATTCAAAACGCGGAGCACATGGCCCGTGTTTCAATTCAAAACGCTGAGCACATGGCCCGTGTTTCAATTCAAAACGCGGAGCACATGGCCCGTGTTTCAACCTCAAATCGCGAGGATCAGTCTCACGTAGCAAAGTTCAAGACGCTACGGTCACTCCTGCATTAAAAAAAGCAAAATGCCGGAGTTCACCCATGCAAGACGAATGACTAGCGTGGACAAAAACAGAACGCAACTTTTTTGAAGACAGAACGAGGAGCAATGCCTTCTCAGAGTCAAACAAAAGAAGATATCCAAAGTATTCCGAAAGCTCGTCCCAGTCAACCGCGACCTTTCGAAAACTTTGGAGGGGTTCAGAGGGTCGTAAAAATTATCAAGATGCCAATATCCGCGAAACACTATCAATGAAGGTTACAAGCTGATGACTTTCACGACAATAAAGGAGAATCAGAAGCTAATGTCTCCAGAGTACAAGGATTACAAGTTGACAACCCTTGTGAAAAGAGATCACAAGTATTGATCTCTTCAAAGCAAAACGCGGGCTCACCCCCCCGCGTTTCAATTCAAAACGCGGGACTAATCCCCGCGTTTCAATTCAAAACGCGAGCACATGGCCCGTGTTTCAATTCAAAACGCGGAGCACATGGCCCGTGTTTCAATTCAAAACGCGGAGCACATGGCCCGTGTTTCAATTCAAAACGCGAGCACATGGCCCGTGTTTCAATTCAAAACGCGGAGCACATGGCCCGCGTTCAAAGCTCAAACGCAGCTTCCAACCCCGCCCTAGTTAAAATGTAGACGCTGAGGTTCATTCCCGCTCCTCGCACTAAATGCGACGCTGGCTTGCTCCAAAACGCGAACTTCGCTTTGACTCATTCAAACATGAGTTGAACGGTTCCTCAACCGTTTGAGAGATTTAAGGGGTGGTTACACCCCACTAAACCCCATTATGGAGTAATTTTAGGGGTGGTTACACCTTTAATCCATATAAATAGAGGGTTTTCACAGCAAAATGAAGGGTTGAAAGAGTTTGGCCGGAGAACTAAAAAGGAGAGAAGGAGGGAGAAAAGAAAAGCCACTTCTGCGCAGCTGTGATCGGCGTGACGATCGGACCTTCATCCGTGGTCTGATTGGAGTGAAACTTGGAGGACAGCCTCACCACTCATCGTTCCTAATTCTGAACGGTGGAGATTGCTTTCTACCGGTTGGATCTGGAGATATCGAGATTTTACCGAAGATAATTGTGCAGAGAACGGTTTCTTCTGCGCAGCTGTGATCGACGTGACGATCGGACCTTCATCCGTGGTCTGATCAGAGTGAAATTTGGAGGACAGCCTCAACACTCATTGTTCCTAATTCTGAACGGTGGAGATTGATTTCTACCGGTTAGATTTAGAGATATTGAGGTTTGACCGAAGATCTATGTCTCTTTTTAAAGAAAGGATCAAACCTCCTTTGCTGGCATCAACTCTCCTAGAGAGTTCAACTCGATTACAGTTTTCAAACTTGCACGGAAAGTTCTTCTCCGCCATTCTTGGCTAAAAGGATTACTAATCCTTTTCTAAAATCAACTCTATCAAAGAGTTCTTAACTCGGCCCGAGTTCTAAACTTGCTCCTGCGAGTTATTTTTCAACCTCGTCCCACGAGTCAAGACGGTCGGATCGTCAACGGGATACAAGATTCAAGCTCCCACCGCCACCGTGAAGAACCCAGATTAAATAAAGGGAAGGGTCTCCGTTGATCCTTCTCTCTTTTGTAAATCGGGCGACCGATCGAGGAATTTGTAATTTCTTTTTATCTAAGTCAGTTAGAGAGAGAGATTGCATTCGAGAGATTGTATTCATTATTCTTCAAATAGAATAGAGTCAATTTTACATTTTCTCAAATTTTTCCTCGCGAACAACTCCTCCAAGAAAGGTATGACTAAATCATCATCTTCCTCTTCTTTTGCTATGCCCTTAAATGCCTTAGCTAATGATGTTATAGAGGAAATTGCTCTCAATTGTGGTGTTACTATCTCTGATTCGAATATTGATGATCTGAAAGCAAAGGAAAAGGATGAGGCTAAGCAGATCTTATAATCTGCCTAGGCATCATGAGGTGGAGTGGTTATGCTATTTAATTTTTTCATTATGAAATTTTCTTCATGGAATGCCTGAGGACTCAATGATCCTCTTAAAAGGAATCTGGTCAGAGACTTTATTTTCCGATCTGGTATTGATGTGGTCGGTCTTCAAGAAAGTAAAATTTACAATCCATCTTCTAGGCGGCTTAAATCCATAGGGGGTAGAATACCCAATTGGTGTCATCTTGATTCAATTGACTCCAGAGGTGGTGTCCTTGTTGGTTGGTCTGATTCTTTTTCCCTTCTTGGATCGCATGTGGGTATCTTCTCTGTGTCAGTTCTCCTTCTTCATTGGTCCATCCAACTGGAAATTTGTCTTCACTTCAGTTTATGCCCCCACTGAAAGAGATGATAGGGACGTATGTTGGTGGGAGCTTGAACGTATCAGACATCTCTTTTCATCACCTTGGGTCCTTAGTGGAGACTTTAATGTTACCTTATCATCTGGTGAACGGAGTGGTAGAGAAGGTTCTCTACGAGACATTAATTCATTCAGAGACTTAGTTGACACTCTGTCTCTAACTGATCTTCCCCTGAATGGAAGATCCTTCACTTGGTCCAATAATCGGATAATCCCATCTTTGGCTAGGTTGGACAGATTCTTAAATTGTGCAAGATGGAATGCTAAATTCCCTACATGCCTTCAATATTCTCTCCCTTCAGTATGCTCCGATCATTGCCCTCTTGTTCTAGACTGTGGTGGTCTCTCACTATCCCAACCAATCTTTAGATTTGAAAGAAGTTGGCTAAGTCATAAAGATTTTTCTCCTTTTATCATTTCAAGCTGGAATTCACTCAAATGTCAGGGTACTCCTCTAGATGTCTTTATCTCCAAGCTCAAACTAATGAAGAGAAGGATTAAATGGTGGAAGAAGAATGTGTATGGCTCTCTGGCAACTAGGAAGAAAGAAATACTTGATCAAATCAGTAGTCTAGATTCATTTGAAGAACAAGGACCTCTCGCCTCCACTCAATTCAATGAGAGAAAAGCTCTCAAGTCCACTTATATCTCCATTATTCGGGAGGAAGAAATTTACTGGCATCAAAGATCTAGGGTACAATGGCTTGAAGAGGGTGATGCAAATACCTCTTTTTTCCACAAGTATGCTTCTACTCGTAAGAGAAAAAACTATATTGTGTCCATTAACCACAATGGAGTCATTATTTCTGGTAAATCTAAAAAATCAAAGGCTTTCTACGACTACTATTCTACCCTTTTTGGTCAAGAAAAATTGAATTATCCATCTATTGATTGGTCTTCCTTATATCCTCAACAAGACCTAGATCTTTCTTCTCTTGAAGCACCATTCTCTGATAATGAACTGAAATCAGCTGTCTTCAGCATGAATCCAAACAAAGCTCTAGGCCCTGATGGCTTCTCAATGCTGTTCTATTAAACTTTCTAGGACATGATTAAACTGGATCTTCTAGCTCTTGTAAACAGCCTCTATGAAGATGCTTCCCCCTTACACAGACTAAATAGAGTATTCATAACTCTTATTCCTAAAGTCAGCGATACTTCTAGTGTGAAAGACTATAGACCTATCAGTCTTATAAATTGTGTCTTTAAAATCTTCACCAAGATGCTTGCCAATAGACTTTCTCCTTTTATGGCAGACTTAGTAGCACCAACTCAATCTGCTTTCCAACCAGGAAAATCAACTCTTGACTCAATTTTATTAGCTCACGAGATGATTCATCTCTGCTCCAAGAGGAAAAAAGAGGTTGCTATGTTCAAAATAGACTTTGCTAAGGCATTTGATTCCATTAATTGGAGATTTCTGATCAGCTTGCTTAAAGCTAGGGGTTTTGGGGACAGGTGGTGCTCTTGGATGTTCAATATCATTACTTCTTCCCAATGTGCTGTTCCACTTAATGGTTCTCCCTCTAAACTCTTTAAATGTAAAAGAGGGCTCAAGCAAGGAGATCCTTTATCTCCTATGCTTTTTAATCTGGCAGTGGATGTCTTGAATAGGATGATTTTGAATAATGTTCAAGAAGGGTCCTTAACAAACAGAAATATTAAAGAGCCTCTAAACCATATCAGGAGTCTCCAATTTGCAGATGACACCCTCCTATTTGTCAAAAGTTCTTATAAAGATATATCTAATCTCAAAGCTATTCTTTACATCTTTGAAGATATTTCGGGACTGTGTATCAATTATGCAAAGTCTTCCCTTATCTACTTTGGTTCTTTACCCCATAGAGGTGCAAAACTTGCATGTGCTCTTAACTGTAAGTTGGAGAGTTTGCCTATAAAATATCTTGGGCTTCCACTCAGATATGGTAAACTCACAAAATCAGACTAGCAACCTATCTTGGACAACTTACACAAAAAATTGGCATCTTGGAAAAGTCATGCCCTATCCTTTGGACGAAGGATTGTTCTCCTGAATTCAGTTCTTACATCAATTCCCCTGTATTTCATGTCATTTTACAAATTACTAAACTGGCTAATTAGGAAAATTGATAAGATACAGAGAAGGTTTCTTTGGACTGGTAATGCAACTAATGGAGCTTCCAAATGCCTTGTCAACTGGAAGATGGTATGCTTGAGCAAAAAAGGAGGAGGGTTAGGAGTTAAGAATCTGAAAACTTTCAATCAATCTCTGATATCTAAATGGCTATGGAAGTGCATCAATAGAGAGACTCTTACTGGTTCCACTCTATATCAGTTATATACTAGTAGAGGTACAATCCTTCAGTCAAAACTCCCTTCCTCCTACAACTCTATTCTTTGGAATGATATCATCAAACTCAAAGATCCTTTCCTCCATAATTTATCATGGAGATTAGGGAATGGAACTCACATTTGATTTTGGGAAGATAAATGGCTAGGTGCTAACTCTCTTGCTAGTTTATACCCCTCTTTATACAATCTTGCCTTATCAAAAAATGTCTCTGTTAGAAGTCAGGGATATATGTGGGAAAACCAGTGGCATTGGCATCTTCTCCTTCGCAGGAGCTCTTCTCTAATGATTATTGCAGAAAAAACATCTCTACTTGATTTAATTGCTCTCTTTTCTGTGCATGACCAATCAGATAAAGCATCATGGAAACTTAACATTTCAGGAATGTTCACTGACAACTCTCTATATTTGTTTCTCAACTCTAGAGGGATTTCATCCTCTTTCTATAAACTTGTATGGAATCCTATATTACTCAGCAAAGTCAAAATCTTCACATGGCTACTCACCAAGAATAGATTACACACAAAGGATAATCTAAGAAAGAAAGGTTGGGAGGGAGATGATACATGTATATTATGTGATTTACAAGCTGAAACTAGAGATCATCTATTCTTTTCCTGCACAGCTACACAACAAATTTGGAACCATTTTATCACTTACTGTACCCCTTTTCAGTGGCCTGATTCCTTTGATGAACTTCTACTGCTTCTGGCAAATTTGAAAGGCTCGAGAGGGCTTTTATGGAGAACAGTCCTTTCTGCAATTTGTTGGGCAATCTGGAAAGTAAGGAATAGTTGTATTTTTTTTTTATCAAATTCCAATTTCTAGTATATCCATTATTAACTCATCTATCTCCTCTATTACTGAATGGTCAGGTTCAGCAAGTGGGGTTGCGGCTAGCAAAGTTTCCTCACAACTTGAGGACAACCCCATTCCAAATATCAGAGTTTGAGGCCTCACTGTTGATGAAAATGCACAAGGAGGATATATCAGTTCAAGGATCAGTAGTAGTCTTATGTTTTCGCTCTTGTTGTGCCCCTGATTGTTTATAGTTTTTTGTTCGGTGTATATCTGGGTAAAACATAGAAAGTTTAGTTTATGTTCTTAATATGCATGACCGGCTTTGGTTCTTCTTTATATCCTTGCATGTGGTGAATGACGGCAAGGCCCACTCTTCACCCTCAAGGATGTTTAGAAGAAGAAGGTTATGCATCTCTTAACTACACAAACTCTACTATCTATCTTTTGCTTAATTCGACACTTTTCGTGTCCAGCTTTTGTATCATTTCTTGTATATACTCTTTTTATTAATGAACAGGGAGAACTTCCCTTGTTTTAACTTCAAAAAAAAAACATTTGCTGCAATTTATTTTTGCAGCAAACCAAATAGCCCCATTAGATTAATAGATTTAAGGTTAATTTGGAAGATCAAGCGATCTATTCTTAGCTTGTCAGATATAAAGAACATATTAATGAACTCTTTTGTATCATGTGAACTATATTTTTTTCAATATTATATGGCTTTTTCTCATATATGTTTTATATCTACATGTATAGCCGCATATATATCTATATTTATGTCTTATCTATATCCGAATTTAGTAGATATGGATGAGTTTTCCTTAGCTATGTATATTTGCGTATGTATTTGTACAAGTATTTTGCATGTACTCGCACAGTGAGTCATACATGGCAAATGTCTCAGAAACCCAACCCCTCCCCTTCCAAACGACTATTTTAAATTGAGAAAATCCCCCTCAGGTCTAGCCATATTATAGATAACCAACTACACTTTGAAAATTAGAGAAACTCCTCTCAACTATGGGGTGTCTCACAAAACTCCTTTAGTATTTCACACTTTTCTCACCAAACCTTTTGACGTTATTTCAAAATATAAGCTAACTAAAACATCCTTTCAAAAATCAACCCCTTCAGTTACAAAGAAACCCCCAACATGTAAAAAAGATCTCGATTAATTTATAATATTTTTCCTTGTTTCTACTCTCTTTCTCTTATCCAAAAAAAAATCATAGTGATTTTTTTATATAATTGAGAAGTATTTTCATCTTTTTTAGTCACTTATTTGTCATATGATATGCTAGACCTAATGGTGTTAGCTTTCAGGGCGTAAAGTGGGAAGAATTTATTAGAGTTTCTCAAAATTTTAAACTTGAGGGGGGTTATCTACAATATGCTCAAACCTGATGGGGATTTCTCTAATTAAAATAGTTGATGTGGGGGTTTTCTCGGACACACATCATATTTGGAGGGGTTAAGTGAGAAACATTTAGGGGATTATCTCAAATTTTCATAGTGGGGGGGGGGGTTATTTACAATATATGCTCAAATTTGAGGAGATTTTCTCAAATTTAAATAGTTGAGGGGGGTTTCCTAAAATTGACCCATGATTTTATGTAGAGAGGCTCTCTACATGAGTTTTCTTTAATTTCTATATTTAAAGATACGATTATGAGATCTTTTAAAATATGGATAGTTATAATCTAATAAGGATTACAAAATATTTGATTATTAGAATTTTCCAATTATGAAAAGTTTAATTTGACGAGGGTGAGGATTCTTAAGTGGATATATATCTATATTTAAATATACAATTATGAACTTTTAAAAAATAGAGAGTTATAATTTGATAAGGATTACAAAATATTTGATTAGTAGAATTTTCTAAATATGAATAGTTTTAATTTGATGATGATTCTTCAGTGAATATAAGATTAGGTGTCTACTTGTCGTCCGATAGAATGGAGGGACACGTGTGTACTTATGATATAACACATGTCAGTTTTTTGTGCCTTTATGATAGACACAAGTCAATTTTTTGGTGCATTTAAGAGTTCCACTTATTTCTCTTTATATATAAAAAAAGTGTTATGTCCGTACTTGCACGGGTTGGTTCAGTTTTTTTGGGTTGTATATCTAATTTTTTTTTTCTTTACAAATTTCTTTTTAGGTGTGGTCTCGCTTTTAAAAATTAAATTGTATTAATTTTTTTCTTTAGACTGCTATTTCTTCAAAAGTAGATAACTTGAGTTGGAGCTTTATTTAGAAAGGAAATACAAAATAAGGAAGTGGATAAATATTATATTAAAAATTAAAATTCAAATTAGATGGCTTAATCACCAACCCTCCTTATAATATCCCTCTTGTTTGTGATATTCCAAAATAATAAAAAATACAACCTCACTCGGTAAATATGTGAATAGTTTTAATTTCAAAATTTTAAATTCAAATTAGGGATGGACATGTAGTAATTTTTCTCGAGATGTAAGGCTATCAAGAATCACAAATTTCTTTTCACATACAAAAGGAGATTTAAATCATTTCTTTTTCATCTCTAATGCACTTTTATGTAATCCAATTTTTTCACTCACGTAATAGAAGATCCATGTTTTGTTTATTTATGATATCTTTCACTAGATTATCCTTTCCATTTAGGATTTTAGTTCTCATCTTAATTAGACAACCAAGGCATGTTGTAACAATAGTAACCGATAATCTATTCTTTAATAGACATAAGGTCTTCATGTGTAATCACTAATATCTATCCTCACTATAAAAGTTGAAACATAAGTAAATTCCGCTAAACCCCCCAATAAGTTCAAGCATTTAAACCAAAAAACCCCCAGTTACCTTTGAAGTTCTCACTAAATTGCCAAAAACTTTTTGTAGAAATCTTCCAGATGAACATTATAAGTTAATGTCAGGTCAACTGATCAAACTACTACCAATAAATTTTGGAAGAAAACACCCAATCAGTTTTTAATTTTTTCACTCATCCCCAATATTTTTCATAAAACCCTAATAATGGTTGTTTATTATTTATAATAAGAAAAGACAAGCAAAATTCTGATAGCTTCAAGTCTAGCAATAGGAGCAAAAATTCGTCAAAATTGATCCCTTCTATTTAATTGTAATCTTTAACAACAAGTCTAGCCTTATTTCTCACGACATTATCTTTTTCATCCAATTTACTTTCAAAGACCCATTTAGTCCTTACTATGGGGTGATCTTTAGGTTTCGAAACTAAATTCTAAACTTTGTTCCTTGTGAATTGACTAAGTTCTTCTTGCATTTCAATAACCCAATTTTTATCATTTATAGCTTCATTTCAATAACTCATATCTATATGCATATCTCTTTGGTCCTGGGTTTGGCTCTAAACTTAGCCCAACCCATGACCAACCTCTAGTGTGGGCCGGGTTGGGATCGACCCGGTGTGGGTAGGGTCGGGTTTTGACCCAAACCTGGCTGGGCCGATTTGACCCGTGGTTCAAACCGGCTCATGCCCAACCCTAATTAGGGCCTTAGGTCTTCTTCTCTTTATTTGGGAAGTAATTTTATTACTAGTATAAAAAGCTTGGTGAGATGAAATGTTCTTCAGGGAAGAACAATACTCCACGTAAATGTCAATAATCTTAACGTATCCATAATTAGAGTGTATTAATTCCTCTCTTAAGGTACAAAATAGTTATTCTGTCGTCAGTCTGGACTGGTAGTTTGATATAACTTTTGTCAGAAGATTTATTTTCTCCTGAGAGTAGGACATTTTGGTGGGTACTGAAGCAGTAATATTCGAGTCGGAACAGGGTTTAACGCGTACTCAGAGATTTGAGGCCGGTCAATACAAGATCTGGAGGTGACAAGATTGTTTGATAAGGTTCACCAGGTGGACTACAAAAAAAAAGAGCAATCTTATCGAGAAGTACGAGGATAATCTGAATGCAAAGAACTTCTGGGATGCTCTTAATGCGAGATTCGGATAAGTCTCTTCAATGAGGATCCGCGTTCTTATTAATAAGTTGGATTCAAACAAGATAACTGCTAGGCAAAACATCGAATTCACCTTTGTGTGATGACCTTTATGATTAGGGATCATGAGAAAGCTAGAACTGTGTCGAGCTAGGAGCGGCAGATCCGGTCGGTTATCTAGGCTACATAACTCCAGGATAGACATTTGATACTTTTATTGCACGTTGCAGATGCGATACATCAGGGGATATGCAAATAAAAGTGAAGTTA
This sequence comes from Asparagus setaceus, assembly GCA_012295165.1. Classification (NCBI taxonomy): domain Eukaryota; kingdom Viridiplantae; phylum Streptophyta; class Magnoliopsida; order Asparagales; family Asparagaceae; genus Asparagus; species Asparagus setaceus. The sequence continues at coordinate 19,295,007 of CM022704.1, read as the reverse complement.
GAGTCTAAACACCAAGGTGTGTTCGAGAGTAAAATGCTACTTTGGCTTCGGAAGCTAACCACGGCACAAGGCTGAGAGCATAGTTGCAATGGGTACACAAGGAGATTTTTCGGAATAGATTCTAAAATAAAAGAAGCCAATAAAAAGTTAAAAAGTCCAACTAATAAGAGAAAGATTAATTGATTTCACTATAAAAAATCCGATCATTTTGCGCATGAGGGCCCACAACCGAGAAAACTCGGGACTCACGGATCGCATCGTAGAGCGTGTGGAGTCTGAATGAGAGCAGAAAGATCTAGCTGGGGATTATGTAATGGCGCTAGGCACTGATACATAGAGGTCTCCTCTGAGTTTAGGGAATAAATAGATCTTTTAGGATGCTCTCACAAAGAGTAAGAAATCGTCTCTCGGTAGTTAGGCTTGTGAGATTTTAGTTGGTTTCCTGTTTGTAGGTAACTTACTTAGATTTGCTTTAAATTTTCTCTGCTTATATAAGCCAAGGTAATCATTTAGATGATTTTAGAATGTGATTTAATAATAGATAACCATGTTATCTTCTATTTTGTATTATGCCATGAATTAAGATTGGATCTAATTTATAGTATAGCTGATTAAGTCACATCAGGGGACATGTGGAGACTCGCTAGGGGGCGGCCTCCTGGGTATATGTACCAAGGTATTTGTCCTTCTATGAGTATGGTCTCGTGGGTAAAATCACTAGAAATTATTTGGCAAGGCTATGGGCACCTAAATTATAATTTGTTCACTCTAATAAATGCATACTGATATTTATGAAGGTATAAAGTGGAGTACATTAATTCCTTACATTTATAGGCTATTACTCTACTTACGATCACGTGTATCTAATTTTGTGCCTAGTTGAGTACTTGAATTAGTTTTAAGTGCTAAATCAGCAAAGTGGGTAATCATTTAAGCAAAAATAATAGGGCTTTGCACACTAGTCGTGAGAGAGTATCTGTTATGGTCATAACCACTAACCAGTGATTAAAGAGAAAAACCAAGTGCTGACATGGATAAACGCTTGCTTGCTAGCGAGAACAGACACGTGCCTCCGTACCCAACCCACGGGGCGGCCTGCACCTACCGACCCCGCCATGGTCCATCAAGCGACTATCACCATAGCCGACGCGAAAGGCGGTGCAAGTCGGTCCGACAACAACTCTCCACGGACGACGCCGAAGCGTAATAGCCGCCCGCCTACCAATTGACCGCCTCAGAGCTATTCCACGTCGCTCGTCCCACCGACCGACGTGGGGACTGTTCGCGGTAAAAGTTGCAATTTTTAATGCCTACAGGGACGACCAGCCATCGCCTTCCAACCGCTGGTCTGCTCGGACGATGCGAAAGGCGGCGCTCGTCGTCCTCCCAACCCGTCACCCATTATAGCCCCATCCAACCAATCGTCGGCCTCTCCCGACAATGCGAAGCGAGCCTGGACCCCCTCTTCTCAGCCACCAATCCTCTGGGACGATGCGAAAGGCGGCACTGGTCGTCCCTTTCAGTTGATTACCTCAAAGGACGTCCCGAGAGGCCGTGCGAGCCGACCACCCGGCCTCAGCTCCCCCTATCTCGTCCTGCGTGATTCCCTCCGCTCGAACGACGGTTACGCAATACTCGAGCCCATCACCATCGCATTGAATGCACTGACAGCCCCTTAACTCCCCCGTCTCTCACGATATTTAAGGCACCTCGGACCCATGCAGCTACAGGCGCCGTCAATCCCATCCCATTAATGGTGAATAGACCATACAGACCCTCAAATTACCCCCAATTTGACACCTGTAAAGGCCAGCCCCCATAGCAGACAAATGAAATGCTCAGCCAATCACTGGCTCGCACGTGGAGGAGAGGGCTGACTCATTGGTGGTTCCTTAACCAGTGGAAAGACGGAAATACCCCCTCAACCCTAGGTATAAAGAGCAACGTGAACAGCGAACCAAGTAAGCAATCTTTTCTGAGTGAATTCCTGCTCCATTAGATTATCTCCCTTTTACTAACTTGACCGTCGGAGGAACCACCGGAGATCCCAACTCCGCCTCTTCCACAGGTCCCTCTTTTTGCTGTAGGCGAATCCCTTGATCGGAGTCAGCGTCGCTGGGCTTTAGGAGAGAAGGCGGACTCCGCTCTCTTAAAAGCTAAACTCACCCGAGGTTAGTGACTGTGATTATATACATCAACAGTTTGGCGCCCACCGTGGGGCCTCCTTTCTTCTTCTTGCAGTTATGTCCAGCGGCGATGATCTTTCCGGGTCGGGGAACCTACCTGTGGGCTATGTCACTCAAGCCCAACTCCAGGAATCCACCGAGAAGATCACCCAAGCCATGCAAACAACCATGCAAACCCAGCTCAAAGCTTTCGCGGATGACCTCTTCACTCGCCTCCCTGCTCTCGCAGCACAGCAAGCGCCATCAGCAACAACGGCGGACCAGCCCTCCGCCAGCCGCCACTCCACCGCTCGAGGCGACCGCCGCTTCGTCCTGAGGCAGATCCCGCTTCCAGAGACTTCTCACATTGATAAGTCATGGAGGGATCGCCAGGAGCATGCCGTCTCACCCCTGCAGAGGCAGCCGGCTCAAGGCGCCAATATCAGGCGCCGCCCCCTTGCCTTCGACCTCACCGGTGAGAGCCCTTCTCCCAGCCAAGGCGCTAGGGCGCCCACGGGCACGGCCTCTAGACCTCACGCCGCGCCCGCGATGCCGCTCCCAACCGCCCACCAGCGCACAGGCGACTACAACCAAGTGTATCAGCCGGTCGCCGACGCCATCGGAGGAAACACCCCCTTCACCGACTCCATCATGAGAGCGCCGACCGAGAAGTTCAAGATGCCAACAATGGACAAGTACGGGGGTGATAGAGACCCGGCCGAACATGTGCAAGACTACCACAACACCATGATCATGATGCAAGCACCAGAAGCAACCATCTGTCGCTGCTTCCCCGTCACCTTGACAGGAAGCGCCAAGCTTTGGTGGAATTCATTGGAGAAGAAATCCATTGGTAGTTTCGAAGAGCTAAGCCGACAGTTCATCCACCACTTCTTGGCCAACGCCAAGCCCAAATTACCCTCCAGTGTGCTCATCCAGACCAAGCAAGAGCCGGGCGAGAGCCTCAGAGCCTACATCAAAAGATTCCAGGCGAAGAGACTAGAGGTCAAAGACCAAGGGAGCAAAGTCGCTATGGCGGCTCTGGTGGCGGGGCTGCAACCTGGTGACCTGTCCAAAGCCCTCAACAAGAAGCCCATCAGGAGTTACAAACACTTGATGTCCAAAGCCCACGCTTACATGAACATGGAAGAAGCCGAGGCTTACAAAATAGCCACAGCAGCCGAGTCCAGCAAGACGGCCACGACTATTTTGGCACCCCCCCCCCGCCAGTCGTGCCAGTACCTCATCATCCTCCTCAGCCGACCATTTATGCCGCTCCGGCAACCCCTCCTGAAATTGCCCTAGAGGGGGGTGAATAGGGCAATATGCTAATCTAATCCGAATTAATGCCAAATTAAAACTAATTAACAAATATATATCCTAGCAAGTATGATATACAAAGAATAATATGCAAGGATATGTAATATACACAAAGAGTAAACAAAAGTAAACAAGTGTAAATAAGATAGGGAGATAAAACAAATGAGAGCAAGGCAATAAAGATGAACAAGATGAATGCGCCAAGCAAACTTCAAACACAATAATATGTTCACGAGGTTCGGTCAACCCACGACCTCGTCCCGCTCCTCACCTCGAGGAGATCTCCACTATATCAACCGGTTTTCTACGCCACCAATAACGCTTACACCACACTATCTCGGTTTTCTAGCTCACCGAAAACTTTACAATCACTCACAATGTACTTACACTAACTACCACCTCAAGTGTTGGTCTCTAGTCCGTGTCTCCCTCAAGTGCTCGGATTTACCACCTCTCCCTAGGCTTTACTACCGACGCCACTCCTCTTGGGACAACCCCGTCTCTCACCACACACTTCTCTCGGTGTACTAGTGTAATACAATGTGATCTCACAATTAAAGCTCACAAATACAAATGTTTGTTCTCTATGGATGAGAACTCAATTAAGCACAACTCAATGTTACAAACTCTCACAACCCCAATATACTATGTATGAAAATACTAAAAGCTCAATTGGGTGTGTGTAACAATGAGATTTAATCAAAACTAAACTCAATTAAAATCTAGCTTTAATAAAAATGATTAACAAACAAATAAATGTAAAGCTAGAAAGAGTTTAGAAACACTTCTCTAAAGATCAAGAGTGAGAGAGAGATGAGTGAAAGCTCAAACACCAAAGAATGATCTCCTCTTCCTCTTGTAAAACTTTGCTCCACAAAACAAACTTGAAACAAGGCTTGAATGCCTTAAACAATCTTAAATAAAACTTAAAACTCTCTTAAACTTCTTTTAAAACATTCTCTTAGTTAGAAATGAATGGGGGCATGAGGTATATATAGGCTCATGAAATAACCCTAAAACAACCAGCAAAACACTCAAAAATAAAAACTAGCCGTTACTAGCCGTTATAGGTGAAAAGACCAAAATACCCCAAAATCCAAAGATTCTGGAAACTTGTATATCTAGTTTTGTAAAATAAATTACAAATAGTAAATCAACTCCACAAATCATGAACTTTTGAGGGAAATTTCTAAACATGTATATGAACATGTTAGAGAAAGAATTTCTAAAATATCACTTCCCATTTGTGATAAATAATTATTTCAGTACAGATATTTCAGATTCTGAAAAACTGCTAAAATGCTTGACATTGTAAAATCAATTTGACATAGTAAATCAACTCCAAATATTATGAAATATTTAGGGAAGGTTATAAAGATATAGATAAACATGTTACAAAAATAATTTCTGAAATATCACTTCCCATTTGTGAGAAATAATTATTTGAACACAGATAAACAGTTTCTAAAAACTGCTGAAAACTTCTTTTGTAAATTCAATTGAAAATGACAAAACAACTCCAAAATTAGTAAAAATTGGGAAAATATTTTTATATATAAAGATAAACATGTAAATGAAGAAATGTTTTAAATTGCATCTTCCAATTGTTAAAACTAAATTGTTTTGCAAAAGCATAAAAAATATGATATGTGAAAAACATGATTTTGAACATAAACAAGTATTGAGATCTTGTGATTTGGTTTATGGACTTTATATAAGATATAAATTAATGTGATAAAATCAATGAACCATGGATACAATAAATTCTCAATTTTAACTTGTTTTACAATAGAAACAAAAAGTGTGTATCGTGCATGTTAGGTGCATGTTTGAAAAGATATAAACTTGAGATTTTTGATTTTTTTAAACACGTTTTGAAACACTTTCCAATGAATTTATAAACTTAAGAAAAGATATAAAATAATGTTATTAAGTCTATAATCCAAAACGGTGATAAATCAAAATAAATGTGTGTGTGTATGAATCTTGAGCTCTAAGTATAAACACACAAGTATAAACCTAAACTAATGTACCCAAGCTTGAGATCTACAATAAGCTTGTCTTGGTTCTTGGATGAAGCTTGATCTTGAATCTTGACTTGAATTGTATTGCTTCACTCCACTATTCCTCCTATCCTCCAATGGATATGATCGTAGGCAAGTCCATCCAACCTCCAACACATTATTTGCCTAGAATAAACATGAAAATACAAACACTAGACAAACAAGATTAGTTATAAATTATTTGTTAGAATATCATCAAAACCAAGAAACTAACAATCTCCCCCTTTTTGATGATGACAAATAATTTACACAAAGAGTATATATAAAATATGCAATAAGATACAATACTCTTAAACATGAATATACTCACAATACTCTTAAACATGAATATACTCACAATTTTTCTCCCCCTTTGGCAACATCAAAAAGTGGGGAAAAATAAAAGAATGAAGAGAGCGAAGGCTCCCCCTTCCTATAAGCACGGTGAGTATAAAATAAAAACATTAATAGGGATTGCTCCCCCTATCAAAATGCCATATAACATATGCAATGGATGATCATGGCAAACATATATATGTGAGTAAACATACTAAATATCACTCACATACAACAAGACTATGAGAGCACACATGGATATATCAATATGTAAAAGTGTGTCTCAATACACAAAATCATGTGAAAATAGATTTATGAAATCAAAAGAAAGTAAAACATGAGAATCATGCAAAAGTTTTCAAATGAAAACAAATCACTCAAATGAAATCATAAATCACAATTTAAATCACAAAACCAAAAACAATAAAAATTTTCCATATTTGACAATAAGGCAAGAGAGGTACTCAAATCAAGCAAATATTTAAATAAGAATACTCAAATCACTTCTTATAAAATAATCTCTTGGCAAGGAAAACATGCCAAAAATAATGTCGAACTATTATGTGTTTTATCCACAAGGATCAAAAGAAAATATGCTTAGGATAAAACAAACGGTAATAAACTTAGAGTACATTCGACAAGAGAACAAATAAGATTGTTTCAACCCATGTGAATACACGGTAAACATAAACAATACATCAGGAGGTTGCTAAAAATAAGGTATGCCCAAAATGATGTTTGATCAATAAAAGACATATTCTTTGTAAATTTGATCAAACCACATAAGGAATACATTATAAAGCATAAGAATGATGATCCATAAGCTCAAACATGTAAATATCATCATAAAGGTGTTTTATAATGAATTCAAAAGTACAAGTACATTGATCATACCAAAACTACATAGTTCAACACCAATCCTTCAAGACATATAATAATCATGAACTATGGTTTTAAAATCCAAAATAGATCATATATATATTTTTTAATAAAAGTAAGAGAGGTGAGCACATCAAGCTCTTGAAACTAATTTCAACCCATATAAACTTTTAGCCGGTAAACATGATTTGGGAAATAAACACCCAATAAACTCGGGGGGGTTGTTCAAACATAAACCTCTCATGTAAAACCAAAATTAATAAATGAAAACAAAGGGATTGACAAAAAAATACGTTTTCATTTTTTTTTAAAAATTCAAAGCACGTTTTTCAAAACCAAGAAATAAAAAATAAAAGACACTAAAAATCTTGGTTTAAAAATCAAATATGTTTTGGCACCCAAATATTTTTGGTGCCGGATTGTTTAGGGACATGACCCCTATCTTTTAAGCTCAAGGCCCTAGGGTTATGAACCCTCTTGGACGTATATGGTGCACGTATCCAGTCATAGCAATAATCACTCAAATGACCCTTCCGATTGCAATGTGTGCAATGAAAGAGGCGCATTTGTATATATTGACCTTTGGCTTGTGCACGTGAATCATTTGCAAACAGGGATGGTCTTTTAAAAGCTTTTTGCAAATGAGAAAAATCATCAAATAAAAGTGGTCTTTTTGAAACATTTTGCAATTTAGAAACTTTTTGTAAATCAAAATAAAATTGTGCAAGATGTCCAAACCTACCACAAACATCACACTTAAACTTTTGTGGTCTTCTAACAACATTTGGCAAATGTGAAACCCTTTTCAAATCAAAACAAAATTTTGCCAAATGTCCAAAACGACCACATATATCACATTTATACACACGACTAAGCTTATGATGAACATTGGATACATGCATGTGTGTATGTTGTGATGAAGATTGATGGGATGCACAAAAATGATTAGGCTTGATGGGTTTTTGTGCATTATAACAAAATTTAGCAATATGGTCTTTACGGCAGCAAATTGAGCATTTATAAATTTTGCTATACAAGTGTGCATAGTGATTGTTTGATTTGGAAGTGTTAACACGGGACTTTGCACACAAGTCCATAAGTTTCTTATGATTATCCATGCATGTAACAAGAGTTGAGTCTAAAGATGAAATGCGTTTTTTAACAAGTTTCAACTCATCATTTTGCACAAATGCATTGGAAATAGAAGTAGATGAAACATGTTCAATTTTGAATGAATAAAACTCATTTCTAATAGTTTCTACTTCTATCATGGCATTGTCTTTCTCATGAGTTAAGTTAGCAATATCAATCTTCAATTGATTTTTTTCCAAATTTAACATATCATTGTTCTCTTTAAGTGTAACATTTTCTTGAGCTATGATATCAAATTCAGAAGCTAACTTCTCATGATCGGATTTTAGATTATCATGCTTGCTTTTTAGATCAATAAAATTTTTATGCAATTTGTTGTAGGCATGCAATAATTTTTCACTAGCACAAGCGAGTTCATCAAAAGATAAGTCACTATCGGAGTTAGACTCGCATACCACACTAGGGCTATCGCCTAGTGGCCGTGTGCATAATGATGATGATGATGCTCAACCTTGCTTGAAGTCGATTCGCCAATGCGTCGAATCTTCTCCAAGTCACCTTGATGTGCTTCTATAAATTTCCATAATTTGTAAGCACTATCAAAATGAGCAAGTTTGTTAGAAATAGAATGATCAAAAGCATTAAGCAAAAATTCTAACAAAATCTTGTTCATAATAAACAATCTTTTATTATTTGTGCGCCATTTAGATTTATCCAAGTTGGGCACAACATATGCACATTCAATGATTTCTCATATATCTATATGTTTAGATCTAGCAAATAATTTAAATCTAAACATCCATTGTGCATAAGGAAAATCATTCAACAAAGGAGCAACATGTGGATCATAGCCTAAACAAGGTGCACAACACATATCCATAATAAATATATTATGCAAGCAAGATATAAAAATCACAAAACTAGATTAGCAATATACTAACTTGGATCCTTGACTCTAGGTTGTTAAGCCTCTAATCAAAGAGCACCAAGCTCGATACCAATTGAAATTGCCCTAGAGGGGTGAATAGGGCAATATGCTAATCTAATCGAATTAATGCCAAATTAAAACTAATTAACAAATATATATCCTAACAAGTATGATATACAAAGAATAATATGCAAGGATATGTAATATACACAAAGAGTAAACAAAAGTAAACAAGTGTAAATAAGATAGGGAGATAAAACAAATGAGAGCAAGGCAATAAAGATGAACAAGATGAATGCGCCAAGCAAACTTCAAACACAATAATATGTCCACGAGGTTCGGTCAACCCGACCTCGTCCCGCTCCTCACCTCGAGGAGATCTCCACTATATCAACCGGTTTTCTACGCTCACCCGAATAACGTTTACACCACACTATCTCAGTTTTCTAGCTCACCAAAATTTTACAATCACTCACAATGTACTTACACTAACTACCACCTCAAGTGTTGGTCTCTAGTCCGTGTCTCCCTCAAGTGCTCGGTTTACCACCTCTCCTAGGCTTTACTACCGACGCCACTCCTCTTGGGACAACCCGTCTCTCACCACACACTTCTCTCGGTGTACTAGTGTAATACAATGTGATCTCACAATTAAAGCTCACAAATACAAATGTTTGTTCTCTATGGATGAGAACTCAATTAAGCACAACTCAATGTTACAAACGCTCACAACCCCAATATACTATGTATGAAAATACTAAAAGCTCAATTGGGTGTGTGTAACAATGAGATTTAATCAAAACTAAACTCAATTAAAATCTAGCTTTAATAAAAATGATTAACAAACAAATAAATTTAAAGCTAGAAAGAGTTTAGAAACACTTCTCTAAAGATCAAGAGTGAGAGAGAGATGAGTGAAAGCTCAAACACCAAAGAATGATCTCCTATTCCTCTTGTAAAACTTTGCTCCACAAAACAAACTTGAAACAAGGCTTGAATGCCTTAAACAATCTTAAATAAAACTTAAAAACTCTCTTAAACTTCTTTTAAAACATTCTCTTAGTTAGAAATGAATGGGGCATGAGGTATATATAGGCTCATGAAATAACCCTAAAACAACCAGCAAAACACTCAAAAATAAAACTAGCCGTTACTAGCCGTTATAGGCTGAAAAGACCAAAATACCCCAAAATCCAGCATTCTGGAAACTTGTATATCTAGTTTTGTAAAATAAATTACAAATAGTAAATCAACTCCAAAATCAAGAACTTTTGAGGGAAATTTCTAAACATGTATATGAACATGTTAGAGAAATAATTTCTAAAATATCACTTCCCATTTGTGATAAATAATTATTTCAGTACAGATATTTCAGATTCTGAAAAACTGCTAAAATGCTTGACATTGTAAAATCAATTTGACATAGTAAATCAACTCCAAATATTATGAAATATTTAGGAAAGGTTATAAAGATATAGATAAACATGTTACAAAAATAATTTCTGAAATATCACTTCCCATTTGTGAGAAATAATTATTTGAACACAGATAAACAGTTTCTAAAAACTGCTGAAAACTTCTTTTGTAAATTCAATTGAAAATGACAAAACAACTCCAAAATTAGTAAAATTGGGAAAATATTTGTATATATAAAGATAAACATGTAAATGAAGAAATGTTTTAAATTGCATCTTCCAATTGTTAAAACTAAATTGTTTTGCAAAAGCATAAAAATATGATATGTGAAAAACATGATTTTGAACATAAACAAGTATTGAGATCTTGTGATTTGGTTTATGGACTTTATATAAGATATAAATTAATGTGATAAAATCAATGAACCATGGATACAATAAATTCTCAATTTTAACTTGTTTTACAATAGAAACAAAAAGTGTGTATCGTGCATGTTAGGTGCATGTTTGAAAAGATATAAACTTGAGATTTTTGATTTTTTAAACACGTTTTGAAACACTTTCCAATGAATTTATAAACTTAAGAAAAGATATAAAATAATGTTATTAAGTCTATAATCCAAAACGGTGGCGAACCTCGGTTGAATGTCGAGGTTCACTCGTAGGCGAACCTCGGTTGAATGTCGAGGTTCACTCGTAGGCGAACCTCGGTTGAATGTCGAGGTTCACTCGTAGGCGAACCTCGGTTGAATGTCGGGGTTCACTCGTAGGCGAACCTCGGTTGAATGTCGAGGTTCACTCGTAGGCGAACCTCGGTTGAATGTCGAGGTTCACTCGTAGGCGAACCTCGGTTGAATGTCGAGGTTCACTCGTAGGCGAACCTCGGTTGAATGTCGAGGTTCACTCGTAGGCGAACCTCGGTTGAATGTCGAGGTTCACTCGTAGGCGAACCTCGGTTGAATGTCGAGGTTCACTCGTAGGCGAACCTCGGTTGAATGTCGAGGTTCACTCGTAGGCGAACCTCGGTTGAATGTCGAGGTTCACTCGTAGGCGAACCTCGGTTGAATGTCGAGGTTCACTCGTAGGCGAACCTCGGTTGAATGTCGAGGTTCACTCGTAGGCGAACCTCGGTTGAATGTCGGGGTTCACTCGTAGGCGAACCTCGGTTGAATGTCGAGGTTCACTCGTAGGCGAACCTCGGTTGAATGTCGAGGTTCACTCGTAGGCGAACCTCGGTTGAATGTCGAGGTTCACTCGTAGGCGAACCTCGGTTGAATGTCGAGGTTCACTCGTAGGCGAACCTCGGTTGAATGTCGGGGTTCACTCGTAGGCGAACCTCGGTTGAATGTCGAGGTTCACTCGTAGGCGAACCTCGGTTGAATGTCGGGGTTCACTCGTAGGCGAACCTCGGTTGAATGTCGGGGTTCACTCGTAGGCGAACCTCGGTTGAATGTCGAGGTTCACTCGTAGGCGAACCTCGGTTGAATGTCGGGGTTCACTCGTAGGCGAACCTCGGTTGAATGTCGAGGTTCACTCGTAGGCGAACCTCGGTTGAATGTCGGGGTTCACTCGTAGGCGAACCTCGGTTGAATGTCGAGGTTCACTCGTAGGCGAACCTCGGTTGAATGTCGAGGTTCACTCGTAGGCGAACCTCGGTTGAATGTCGGGGTTCACTCGTAGGCGAACCTCGGTTGAATGTCGGGGTTCACTCGTAGGCGAACCTCGGTTGAATGTCGAGGTTCACTCGTAGGCGAACCTCGGTTGAATGTCGGGGTTCACTCGTAGGCGAACCTCGGTTGAATGTCGAGGTTCACTCGTAGGCGAACCTCGGTTGAATGTCGAGGTTCACTCGTAGGCGAACCTCGGTTGAATGTCGAGGTTCACTCGTAGGCGAACCTCGGTTGAATGTCGAGGTTCACTCGTAGGCGAACCTCGGTTGAATGTCGGGGTTCACTCGTAGGCGAACCTCGGTTGAATGTCGGGGTTCACTCGTAGGCGAACCTCGGTTGAATGTCGGGGTTCACTCGTAGGCGAACCTCGGTTGAATGTCGGGGTTCACTCGTAGGCGAACCTCGGTTGAATGTCGGGGTTCACTCGTAGGCGAACCTCGGTTGAATGTCGAGGTTCACTCGTAGGCGAGCCTCGGTTGAATGTCGGGGTTCACTCGTAGGCGAACCTCGGTTGAATGTCGGGGTTCACTCGTAGGCGAACCTCGGTTGAATGTCGAGCCTCGGCTTGGCGAGCCTCATCTGAATGTCGAGCCTCGGCTTGGCGAGCCTGCGCTGAATGTCGAGCCTGTTGCTTGGCGAGCCTCATCGAATGTCGAGCCTGTTGCTTGGCGAGCCTCGCTGAATGTCGAGCCTCGCTGCTTGGCGAGCCTCGCTGAATGTCGAGCCTCGGCTTGGCGAGCCTCGCTGAATGTCGAGCCTGTTGCTTGGCGAGCCTCATCGAATGTCGAGCCTCGGCTTGGCGAGCCTCATCGAATGTCGAGCCTCGCTGCTTGGCGAGCCTCATCGAATGTCGAGCCTCGCTGCTTGGCGAGCCTCGCTGAATGTCGAGCCTCGCTGCTTGGCGAGCCTCATCGAATGTCGAGCCTCGGCTTGGCGAGCCTCGCTGAATGTCGAGCCTCGGTTGAATGTCGGGGTTCACTCGTAGGCGAACCTCGGTTGAATGTCGAGCCTCGCCTCTTGAGCAAGTCTTGTTCAAGCTTGCACCGGTCTAGCCGGTTGGCGTCGAGGTTCACTCGTAGGCGAACCTCGGTTGAATGTCGGGGTTCACTCGTAGGCGAACCTCGGTTGAATGTCGGGGTTCACTCGTAGGCGAACCTCGGTTGAATGTCGAGCCTGTTGCTTGGCGAGCCTCATCGAATGTCGAGCCTCGCTGCTTGGCGAGCCTCATCTGAATGTCGAGCCTGTTGCTTGGCGAGCCTCATCTGAATGTCGAGCCTCGCTGCTTGGCGAGCCTCATCTGAATGTCGAGCCTCGCTGCTTGGCGAGCCTCATCTGAATGTCGAGCCTGTTGCTTGGCGAGCCTCATCTGAATGTCGAGCCTGTTGCTTGGCGAGCCTCGCTGAATGTCGAGCCTCGCTGCTTGGCGAGCCTCGTCGAATGTCGAGCCTGTTGCTTGGCGAGCCTCATCTGAATGTCGAGCCTGTTGCTTGGCGAGCCTCATCGAATGTCGAGCCTCGGCTTGGCGAGCCTCATCGAATGTCGAGCCTGTTGCTTGGCGAGCCTCATCTGAATGTCGAGCCTCGGCTTGGCGAGCCTCATCGAATGTCGAGCCTCGCTGCTTGGCGAGCCTCGTCGAATGTCGAGCCTCGCTGCTTGGCGAGCCTCGTCGAATGTCGAGCCTCGCTGCTTGGCGAGCCTCATCTGAATGTCGAGCCTGTTGCTTGGCGAGCCTCATCTGAATGTCGAGCCTCGCTGCTTGGCGAGCCTCGTCGAATGTCGAGCCTCGCTGCTTGGCGAGCCTCGCTGAATGTCGAGCCTGTTGCTTGGCGAGCCTGCGCTGAATGTCGAGCCTCGCTGCTTGGCGAGCCTGCGCTGAATGTCGAGCCTGTTGCTTGGCGAGCCTCATCGAATGTCGAGCCTGTTGCTTGGCGAGCCTCGCTGAATGTCGAGCCTCGCCGCTTGGCGAGCCTCGTCGAATGTCGAGCCTGTTGCTTGGCGAGCCTCGCTGAATGTCGAGCCTCGCTGCTTGGCGAGCCTCATCGAATGTCGAGCCTCGGCTTGGCGAGCCTCATCGAATGTCGAGCCTCGCCGCTTGGCGAGCCTCGCTGAATGTCGAGCCTCGGCTTGGCGAGCCTCGTCGAATGTCGAGCCTCGGCTTGGCGAGCCTCGTCGAATGTCGAGCCTCGGCTTGGCGAGCCTGCGCTGAATGTCGGGGTTCACTCGTAGGCGAACCTCGGTTGAATGTCGAGCCTGCGCCTCTTGAGCAAGTCTTGTTCAAGCTTGCACCGGTCTAGCCGGTTGGCGTCGAGGTTCACTCGTAGGCGAACCTCGGTTGAATGTCGGGGTTCACTCGTAGGCGAACCTCGGTTGAATGTCGAGGTTCACCGCTGTAGGCGAACCTCGGTTGAATGTCGAGGCTCACCGCCGTAGGCGAACCTCGGTTGAATGTCGAGCCTCGCCGCTTGGCGAGCCTCGTCGAATGTCGAGCTCGCCGCTTGGCGAGCCTTGCACGAATGTCGAGCCTCGCCGCTTGGCGAGCCTCATCCGAATGTCGAGCTCGCCGCTTGGCGAGCCTCATCGAATGTCGAGCCTCGGCTTGGCGAGCCTCGTCGAATGTCGAGCCTCGCTGCTTGGCGAGCCTTGCACGAATGTCGAGCCTCGGCTTGGCGAGCCTCATCGAATGTCGAGCCTGTTGCTTGGCGAGCCTCGCTGAATGTCGAGCCTGTTGCTTGGCGAGCCTCATCTGAATGTCGAGCCTCGCTGCTTGGCGAGCCTCGCTGAATGTCGAGCCTCGCTGCTTGGCGAGCCTGCGCTGAATGTCGAGCCTCGCGCTTGGCGAGCCTCGCTGAATGTCGAGCCTCGGCTTGGCGAGCCTCGATGCGCTCTGAAGAACAGTCGTAACTTTCAAACCGTGCGTCGAATTGGACGAATTATATATGGAAATCGACCATCTCGACAAGACGGAGCCAATTGCCCGGTCATTTTGCCCAGTTCCTTTTGGTTTGAGAGATATCAGCATTTCTATCTATTTTGTAAAGTCAAACATCCAGGTAAACTTAACCTTTAGGCAGGCCCGACTCCACTCGGATGGACTCTTAAGCTCTTTTGCTCATCCCGAGTTGCTGTGCAGGGATTAAAGCAATTTTTATTACCTACAAAACCCCCTCCAAAGTTTTCAGACTTGAATGTGGTTGAATGGAGTCTGGAACACTTTGGATATGAAGACTTGTAAGATGGTCGCCGCAAGTGCACGAGCGAGGAATCCTTCTAACGAACTTCGGTAAATTTGAATTCTTCACTTGCGGTGATGATAAGCCCTCTAGGATTTTTAGCAAACCCCGCCTATCAACGGATTTGATGTGCCTTTACCGACACCGCTTGAATCGGGCTAGCCATACTTTTCCCCTCAGTATGATGAGTTTTCGAGGAGGTTCTTTTAGGCTTAACGCTAAAATTACCCCTCTATCCTTAGCCGTTCAAGGCGTTGGATTAGGAGATAAAGGGCAAATCGCCCGGTAGGCCATCATGCGGAAATGATCGAATCGTTCAGTGACATGAAAGTATAACGATCGCAATCAAAAAGCAATCAAGTTGTTCAGTGACGTGAGAGTATAACAACAGTGATTACGAACAAAATTATTTAGAGGAATGATCATGTGGGAGTAGTCAAGTCGTTCAGTGACATGGGAGTATAACGACTATGGTTGGAATAGAGGCACATCGCACGGTAGGCCACTATTCGGAAATGATCGGATCGTTCAGTGACATAAAAGTATAACGATCGTGATCAAAAAGCAATCAAGTTGTTCAGTGACGTGAGAGTATAACAACAGTGATTACGAACAAAATCATTTAGAGGAATGATCATGTGGGAGTAGTCAAGTCGTTCAGGGACATGGGAGTGTAACGACTATGGCTAAAATAGAGGCACATCGCATGGTAGGCCACTATTTGGTGAGGGAGTTGATAGGGGTATATATTGCCTGGTTAACCACTATCTAACCCAAAGTCACTCGGACAAGTGACGATATGGAAATGATCAGGTCGTTCAGTGACACGGGGGTATGACGACTGTGATCGGTAACAAACGCTGAAAGAATAGGACATTGGCGCATCACTTGGTAGGCCAATGGTGGACATCGTAAAGACAAAATATTGACCGGGTAGGTCAATACTTAGAAACGACGAGATGATTGATTAGGGGTAATATTTCTTCAGAAACTTACCGTTGATAGGCATCATGATTTTGTCGCCTTCTTGATTGGTTAGGCGGTATGCTCCATTCGAGTAAACAGACTCTACCACAAATGGTCCTTCCCATTTTGGTTCGAACTTCCCCTTCTTTTTGGAGTTCAAAATCATCGGGCGTCGGACGGCGAGAACGAGGTCGCCTTCCTTAAAAATGCGACACCGGACTTTCTTGTCAAATGCTTTAGAAATCCGGGTCTGGTAAAGCTCGATATGTTGTTGAGCCTGTAATCGCTTTTCATCCAGCATTTCAAGTTCCTCGAGGCGTCGGCGATAATTTTTCTCGGTTGTCATTCCGGTGGATAACGCCATTCGAAGCGATGGGATTTGAATCTCTAACGGTAAAATGGCCTCACAACCATAAACCAGAGAATATGTGGTGGTACCCGTCGGTGTGCGAACCGTTGTTCGGTAAGCCCACAGGCTTTGCCCCAGCTTGTCGTTCCAGTCCTTCTTGTTTGAAGAGACCATCTTAGTAAGGATCTTGATGATCGTATTATTAAAAGCTTCAGCTTGTCCATTCACGGCGGGGTAGTAAGCTGTCGACGCTAGATTCCGGATTCGAAATTTATCGCAGAATCGCGTGAAGGCATGACTGACAAATTGCGGACCATTATCGTGGACAATCTGCCTCGGCACACCGTATCGGTATATGACGTGATGTTTAACAAATTTGATCACATCACTCGTCTTGACCAATCTCAACGGAACGGCTTCAGCCCACTTTGAGAAATAATCAGTTATCACCAATATGAAGCGATGTCCTTTTGAAGAAGGTGGAGAAATTGGACCGACGATATCCATTCCCCATGTTTCGAATGGCCAGGACGTTGCGGTAGGATGCAAGTGTTCCAGCGGTTGATGAAGGTAGTTAGCATGTATCTGGCATGCATGGCATCGTTTAGCGTAAGCCACAGGATCCCTTACCATTATCGGCCAATAATAGCGAGTCACATAGCCGATCCCATAACTTGGGTCCAGGTTGGTGTGCTCCACAAACACCGTCATGAGCTTCTTTCAAGACTCGCTCTGCTTCCTTAGTTGACAGACATCGAAGCAGTAACCCATCATATGACCTTCTATATAAAGTCTGTAATTGGGAATCATAGTAAAATCTTGATGCTCGTCGACGAATCGACTCCCTTTCTTTTATGTCTTCGGGCAATATCCCATGCAAGACGTAGTCGATGATCGGAAACCGCCAGTCTCGTGCTTCAAGTGACTTCGGTTTGTCTTCGACTGCACGAATCTGTAACGCATATTTTGGCCGAAATAGTTGCCGACTAGACACACTAACTTGCTGAGTAGCATTCTCCGGCAGGGCTAGCGTAGCTGCAGGAGACGCCAGCGCGTCTGCATAAGTGTTCTGCAAACGGGGTACATGATCGATGTAGAAGCTTTCAAAGGAGTCAGCTAAAGTTATGGCTGCTGCATGATGAGGGATGAGGTCTTCGTGCCTGACTTCGTACTCTCCTCTTAGTTGCTTTACGACTAGCTGTGAATCCCTAAATGCCTCAAGGTGTTCCACGCCTAAATGTTTGGCTATGTCGAGACCAATTAATAACGCATTATACTCTGCTACGTTATTGGTGCATGGTTCTGATAACGACACAGCTCGTGGTATCACGTGGTTTTGTGGAGATATCAACACTACCCCCACTCCAACTACAACGGCGCCGTCAGGGGTTGCTCTCGAGGCTCCGTCAAAGAACAACTGCCATACCTGTTCCTTAGAGACCAGATTAGCTTCATAAGGTTCATCAGGCATGTCTTGATACAATTCGACTTTCCCTTTCAGTGGGTGGTTAGCCATAAGATCACACACAGCTTGACCCTTCATCGCCTTCTGAGGTTTGAAGTGAATGTCGTACTGAGATAACAACAATGCCCATCTAGCCATTCGACCATTCAACGTGCCAGGCTGGGTCATGAATACCCGGATAGGGTCAATTTTGGAGATGACGAGTATGGTGCGTCCCACTAGATAGTGCGCATCTTTTGGATGGCGAAGACCAAAGCCAAACATTCCTTCGAATGGGTGGATATCGATATTGACCCCGACGATGTCTCTTGAGGTAATAGGCTGTTAAGTGGCCATTGTCATCGTCTGTGCTAAGAGACACGCTACGCATACTCCATTGGCGGTAAATCGAAGGGCTTTCCCGATTTAGGTGCAACTAACACAGGGGGATTGGCAAGGTATGTCTTAATCTCTTCGAATGCTTCTTGGCAATCCTTATCCCAAGCAAAGGATACTCCTTTTCTCATGAGCTTCGAGAATGGTTGACATTTCCCCGATAAATTGGAAATGAATCTGCGAATGTAAGCCAAACGCCCTTGGAGACCACGAAGCTCTCTGAGGCTTCTAGGAGGTGGAAGCTTTTGGATAGCTTTGACTTTGTCCGGGTCGAGGCGTATACCATCTGCTGTGACCACGAACCCCAGAAATTTGCCACTAGACATCCCCAGAAAAGACTTGGTTGGGTTCATCTTCAACTGATGTGCCCGCATTATCTCAAATGTTGTCTTCAAGTCATGCAGGTGATCACCTTTGCGACGACTCTTAACTACTAAATGCGTCTCGTAGCATTCTCTGTCTTCGTAAATATTTTGGAAAATAGTGGTCATGGTACCGGTATGTAGCCCCGCATTTTCGGACCGAAGGCATAAGCGTATAACGGTATATTCGGCGGTGTTGAGCGATGTGCTTTTCGTCATCGGGATGCATTTTGATCGATTGTATCGAAAAGCCATCCATAAAGACACCCTCTCGAATCCACATGTGTTGTCGATAATGAGGTCCGTGATTGGTAGAGGAAAATCATCTTTCGGACATGCTAAATTTAAATCTCGTGTCGGCCTTACGGTCCGGATCATCGTTCTTCTTCAAAACAGCACTATATTGGCCACCCGGTCGGGTGTTGAACCTCGAATGAACCACCTTCGATCGGTTTCTCGATTTCTTTCGATGGCCTTCATGACTTGAGGGGAAAATGCGTCGTTCTTTGTGCTTAGCGGCTTAGCACTGGTTTGATGTTAAGGTGGTGCATAGCCACTTGAGGGTCTAAGCGGGCATGTCTTCATAACTCCAAGCCAAGACATCGATATATTCTCGTACCAAGCGATGAGGTCCCCTTTTCCTCGGTGGTCAAACTATAAACTTATAAATATGGGTTTTGGACTAGCCGTCCCCATATTTACGGACTATTTTGTCATCGGTGGGTGGCTCGTTGTTCAAAGCGATGTTCCCATTGCATCGAGCTGTTGACTTAGCGGATCTTGAATAATGACAAGCGATCATCATCTCGAATCTCGGTTGATGGTGCGGTCATATTGGCCATCAGGGACCGAAATTCATGTCCTATACTGACTTCGGAATCCTAGGAAACTGTTCCGGACGATGAGTGCTCTGAGTCGCTCTCAGTCTCGACATGCCATGAGTACGACGGTGATTCATATCCCAAACCTTTACGGGTTTTATGATAATAGTCATCAGGCTGGCCCTCCGGGACATAAGCAGATCGGATTGGTGTCTTGATACCTCTTCCGTAGCTTAGTCCTTCTTTGCGAAGAAAGTCATACCCCATCTTCTTCATCAAATGTTGCGCCGTCGGCGAGAAATATGAAAATTGGGGTTCTTTTTCTTTTGCTTGGGGTTGTTCCACCTCAGCTTGCAATGGTTTATTGACCTGCCCAAAGATAATGTCTTTCTGATCATTATTCCTGGCCGGTACCACAAAAACTGCTTGCGAAGAGTTAGAATGCCTCTGGGTCATCATAAACGACGACTGAATCGGCATGTGCAATGTAGGTTGACATACAGCGATGGCGGAATTTCGACATTAAGTCGATATGACTTTTAACACCGGTCGTAAGCTAAATCATAATCTTCATTGAAAGCGGCGATATCGTCATCGGGATCATTCGGATCGATTACAAAGGGTTTTACATCATTGAAAGCGACTCCTTGCTTTCGGACTCTCGTCGGCTTCATTTCATTGTCATAGTCCTCGATCCGTGGTTCATCGGTTTGGCCTTCCTCAAGGTAGTGGGCGAGAATCGGTAAAATAATTCTCCACACCTTTGAATGGTTGCCTTTCGCGACCAATATTTTAACCACCCCTCTTCGTCTCGTACTTCATGCATTGATGCAGCGTAGATGGGACGATCAAGTTTTCGTGGATCCAGGGTCGACCCAAGAGCAAATTGTAAGATGTATCCGCGTCGATGACATAGCAGGTGACATCTGTCTTCAAGTCTCCTATTTGGCATTTGAGTTTGATTTTGCCCAAGGGGCGAGAATTGATAAGCGTTGAAACCGTAGATGGTAGTCGGTTGTCGCTAACCGTCTGTGGTATCCCAAGATGTTGTATAATTCTCAATGGGATGATACTCAATGCGGATCCCGGTCAACTTGAGCTTCGGTTGATTGGACGGATCAATATAGCCGGTGAAGTACAACGGCCTATCATGCTTTGGGTTCTTCACTTGCATGTCCTCTGATGAAAAAGTAATGCAAGGCATCGGCCCTTTGAAGACCTGATGACATTGGGCACAAACTTCCGTCGTCCTTTCTGGGAAGTGGGCGAGGAATGCTTCGTTATCCGCCAACGCCTCTCGCAGAGCTTCTCTGGTGGATTGAGAGAGACGCAAGAGCTCGAATAGAGTGATCCTCGCCGGGATGTTGGAAAGTTGGGCTAACACATCGAACTGGAAAGGAGCCTTTGAAGTTTCAGGCGTGTCCTTCCTGAGTGCTTTGTTGTAGCGGATCTCCCTCGTTTTGGGCTCACCGGCTGGCGCCCTTGCTGCTACTTCGGGCTTTGCCTCGGGATACTCCCTTAAGAACTCTTTTCCACCTCGGGTGTGGCAATTACAGTTATTGGTGAGTCATCGACTTGCTCCCTTTAGGTGCGGCGAGGTGCGTTACAAGTCTTCCCTTGGATTTTGAAGAAGTCCATTGTTCGTCGATAACAAGTCGGGTGAACCCACATAATTTAAGCCTTCGGTAGTGTAAGGAACCATACCTTGTGTTTCCCTTGTTGGAGATCAAAGTTGACGACTCTGGCTTCTGCTTGAGGGATCGGCTTTACCCCATCTTGCACTTGGAATTCCGAAAAATCGCCAAATTGGAGAGCGACCATGTTTGCAGACACCTTCTTCTGATCTTCCCGTAGAGTCATAACACCTGCCTCTAACAAGACTTGGATCTTGTCCTTCAAAATGTAGCATGACCCCGTCGGGTGGTGTACCATTCGATGGTACAGGCAATATTTTGGATCATTCGTCCTTGAAGCTTCCTCCGGCTTTCTTATTTCTGGGAGCGTGATCTTGTTTATTTTGAGTAAAGTTTTAAGGATTGGTACGACCTGGTCATCCTTAAAATCATACTTCCTCTGAGGACGACTGTCAGAAACATTCGATTTCTGCTTGAAGGATCTCGAAGTGGGTTGGGTCTCCACAGCCAAAGTCTCCTTCCCCTTCGATTGCTTTTGAGGCGTAAAACCGCTCTGATTACCCCCCTTTTTAGCACGATAATCCTGAGGTTCTTCTGCCTCAATCCTCTTAAGCATGTTTTCGACTTGTTCGCCTTACCTCACCAATTCTCTCCAAGAGTGTGCTTCCACTGCACCCATCTTCGAAAGTATGTTGATCGAGAGGTTGGCTCTACACATCCCGATGAATGTAAACTTCGAGGCTGGTCAGGAATGCAAGGACTGATTCGAATCGCGGCGAAAGTCTTGTGAGACTCCGTCTTCTTTTGCTTTTCGGCCAACAAAGTGGCCATAGACACCTTAGTGTCATCATCGAAAAATCGGGCCATAAAGAGCCCTTGCAGATCTTTCCAAGAGTTGATAGAACCAGGCTCTAACCTTCGAAACCACTCGAAGGCGACTCCCTTAAGAGTGCTAATGAATAAGCGGGTCATAATAGGATCGTTACCCGTTATATGTCCGGTTTGCGCTTGGAAATAATAGATGTGCTGTGACGGAGAACTTTTCCCATCGAACTGCACCAGGTTAAGTGGCTTGAATTTCGGAGGGTAGGGGACATCGTCCCATTCTATAGGGTATGGCCTCGCCACCCCCAGCTCCTTGGACTGCCCTTGGAGTTTGAGAGCATCCAGCTGCCTTTGGAAATCCCGCAATGTTTGATCTTGCTCTTTCGTGCGTGGATTTGACTCCGCTTCAGATGACACTGATTGGGCATCATGGTCCCCCTCGCAGCCTTCTCGCTTCGATTTGGATCCTCCCTCGTCTATCTTGTTCTTGCCTACAAGTTTTTCCATCATCATCTCTAAACGCCTGATAGATTCTTGTTGAGCAAGAATAGTAGCTTGTTGCTCTTCGATTCTTCGTGTCATCTCTTCTTCTCGTTCGGCCATGAGGACGGCACGATCAAATCGATATTTGAAGGTTGAGATGTAGCGATGGCGAGTTCTCCAATTCTTGAAGGACCCCGGACAAGCTGGCTATAATCAAGCGGGATGCCATACAGTGCGAGCGGGTGCTTTGATAAGCGCCTTGACTATTGATTAATCGCCTCGTAAACACAGGGAGTACTTCGAGTCGGAGCGATTGGGGCGCTTATCGGGGTCTTGCTCCCGCTCCTCCCAACCATGTTAATGGTCACTCCATGACCCTCGCGGGCCGCTTGCCTTTTATGGTGGAACCGCCTTCGTCTAGTTGACAGATCCGATAATCGATCAAAAACCGAAGCCTGGCGTGTCGACGAACATCGGGCGCGCATTGCAGAGATAAGCTTCTCGCAGCAGCAATGGGATTGCATATGACTAGCATCACGCTTGCGAGTGAGGTAATCACGGAGATCGGAAGTGGGTGTACCCCCAACTGATTCTGAAAGACAAGCCTCACGTGAGAGGGGCTTCCCGAGTCGAGTTTGGCGAACCTGGCGAGGTTGCAACTTCCTTTGGCTCTGGCGGCGAAGCTTATGGCGAGGTTCTCTATCCGAGCGAGGTTCATCTGGCTCAGAATGGACCTCATGTTGACGAGGTTCGTCATCCTGACGCTTGCTATGACGAGGTTAGATCAGCGGTAGCGGCGTTCGTCATGTTCTTTGGCGAAATCGCCAGCGAGGCGAGGCTCATCTCTTTTCAAGGGGATCTCGCGTTGTGGCGAGGTTAGCCACTGGCGAGCTCAACACTTTTCAAGGGGATCTCGCGTTGTGGCGAGGTTCGCCACTGGCGAGGCTTCTTGGCGAGGCGGCGTTAGTCTTGTGGGCGAGGTTAGCGGTAGGCGGCGTTAGTCTTGTGGGCGAGGTTAGCGGTAGGCGACACTTCGTCTTGTTTGAATGAACCCTTGATGATGGCGAGGTTCGTTGGCTTTCTTCGGACGATAGTGGAATCCGTCCAACGAGACCAAAGCTTCGAGCATGTCGTGAGCAGTTCGCGCCCGGCGTTATGCGCATCACGGATAGGGAACCGTTAGCGAGTTCGGTCTCCCCATAGGCGAGCGAGGCTCGCCGAAGCCAAAACTTGGCTAACAACATTGAAGTTGACTTGGGTTGCTTAACAACCCACTTCTTAACTTGTTGGCTAGCTTTTGGAGAGTCCTTGTCAGCGCTCGTCGGGTTCACTCGAGAGGATTCAACGAAGCCACGGGGCTGAAGTCTCATATGAGACTTCGGCGACACTTGCGTGCCTTTCTTGGGCTAGATGCCCGGAGGAGAGGAACTCCTCGTACTTACTCGATCAAATTCAATGACCAAGGTCGAACCTCGGTTCATTTTGGCGAACCTCGGTTGAATGTCGAGGCTCACTACCGTGGCGAACCTCGGTTGAATGTCGGGTTCACTCGTGGCGAACCTCGGTTGAATGTCGAGGCTCACTACCGTGGCGAACCTCGGTTGAATGTCGAGGCTCACTACCGTGGCGAACCTCGGTTGAATGTCGAGGCTCACTACCGTGGCGAACCTCGATTGAATGTCGAGGCTCACTACCGTGGCGAACCTCGGTTGAATGTCGAGGCTCACTACCGTGGCGAACCTCGGTTGAATGTCGAGGCTCACTACCGTGGCGAACCTCGATTGAATGTCGAGGCTCACTACCGTGGCGAACCTCGGTTGAATGTCGGGTTCACTCGTGGCGAACCTCGGTTGAATGTCGGGTTCACTCGTGGCGAACCTCGGTTGAATGTCGAGGCTCACTACCGTGGCGAACCTCGGTTGAATGTCGAGGCTCACTACCGTGGCGAACCTCGGTTGAATGTCGAGGCTCACTACCGTGGCGAACCTCGGTTGAATGTCGAGGCTCACTACCGTGGCGAACCTCGGTTGAATGTCGAGGCTCACTACCGTGGCGAACCTCGGTTGAATGTCGAGGCTCACTACCGTGGCGAACCTCGGTTGAATGTCGAGGCTCACTACCGTGGCGAACCTCGGTTGAATGTCGAGGCTCACTACCGTGGCGAACCTCGGTTGAATGTCGAGGCTCACTACCGTGGCGAACCTCGGTTGAATGTCGAGGCTCACTACCGTGGCGAACCTCGGTTGAATGTCGAGGCTCACTACCGTGGCGAACCTCGGTTGAATGTCGAGGCTCACTACCGTGGCGAACCTCGGTTGAATGTCGGGTTCACTCGTGGCGAACCTCGGTTGAATGTCGAGGCTCACTACCGTGGCGAACCTCGGTTGAATGTCGAGGCTCACTACCGTGGCGAACCTCGGTTGAATGTCGAGGCTCACTACCGTGGCGAACCTCGGTTGAATGTCGAGGCTCACTACCGTGGCGAACCTCGGTTGAATGTCGAGGCTCACTACCGTGGCGAACCTCGGTTGAATGTCGAGGCTCACTACCGTGGCGAACCTCGGTTGAATGTCGAGGCTCACTACCGTGGCGAACCTCGGTTGAATGTCGAGGCTCACTACCGTGGCGAACCTCGGTTGAATGTCGAGGCTCACTACCGTGGCGAACCTCGGTTGAATGTCGGGTTCACTCGTGGCGAACCTCGGTTGAATGTCGAGGCTCACTACCGTGGCGAACCTCGATTGAATGTCGAGGCTCACTACCGTGGCGAACCTCGGTTGAATGTCGAGCCTCGGCGCTTGGCGAGCCTCGCTGAATGTCGAGCCTCGGCGCTTGGCGAGCCTGCGCTGAATGTCGAGCCTGTTGCTTGGCGAGCCTCATCGAATGTTGAGCAATGTCGAGCCTGTTGCTTGGCGAGCCTCGCTGAATGTCGAGCCTGTTGCTTGGCGAGCCTCGCTGAATGTCGAGCCTGTTGCTTGGCGAGCCTCGCTGAATGTCGAGCCTGTTGCTTGGCGAGCCTCGCTGAATGTCGAGCCTGTTGCTTGGCGAGCCTCGCTGAATGTCGAGCCTCGCTGCTTGGCGAGCCTCGCTGAATGTCGAGCCTGTTGCTTGGCGAGCCTCATCGAATGTTGAGCAATGTCGAGCCTGTTGCTTGGCGAGCCTCGCTGAATGTCGAGCCTCGGCGCTTGGCGAGCCTCGCTGAATGTCGAGCCTGTTGCTTGGCGAGCCTGCGCTGAATGTCGAGCCTGTTGCTTGGCGAGCCTCATCGAATGTTGAGCAATGTCGAGCCTGTTGCTTGGCGAGCCTCATCTCAATGTTGAGCAATGTCGAGCCTCGCTGCTTGGCGAGCCTCATCGAATGTTGAGCAATGTCGAGCCTCGCCTCTTGAGCAAGTCTTGTTCGAAGCTTGCCTGGTCTAGCCGGTTGGCGTCGAGGTTCACTCGTAGGCGAACCTCGGTTGAATGTCGGGTTCACTCGTAGGCGAACCTCGGTTGAATGTCGGGTTCACTCGTGGCGAACCTCGATTGAATGTCGAGGCTCACTACCGTGGCGAACCTCGGTTGAATGTCGAGCCTCGGCGCTTGGCGAGCCTCGCTGAATGTCGAGCCTCGCTGCTTGGCGAGCCTGCGCTGAATGTCGAGCCTGTTGCTTGGCGAGCCTCATCTGAATGTTGAGCAATGTCGAGCCTCGCTGCTTGGCGAGCCTCGCCTGAATGTCGAGCCTCGCTGCTTGGCGAGCCTCGCCTGAATGTCGAGCCTCGCTGCTTGGCGAGCCTCGCTGAATGTCGAGCCTCGCTGCTTGGCGAGCCTCGCCTGAATGTCGAGCCTCGCTGCTTGGCGAGCCTCGCCTGAATGTCGAGCCTCGCCTGAATGTCGAGCCTCGCTGCTTGGCGAGCCTCGTCTGCTACAAAGAACAGGTCGTAACTTTCAAACCGTACGTCGGAATTGGACGAATTATATATGGAAATCGACCATCTCGACGAGACGGAGCCAATTGCCCCGGTCATTTTGCCTAGTTCCTTTTGGTTTGAGAGATATCAGTATTTCTGTCTATTTTGTAAAGTCAAATATCCAGGTAAACTTAACCTTTAGGCGGGCCTGACTCCACTCAGATGGACTCTTAAGCTCTTTTGCTCATCCCGAGTTGCTGTGGAGGGATTAAAGCAATTTTTATTGCCTACACTTCACTCCACTATTCCTCCTATCCTCCAATGGATATGATCGTGTAGGCGCAAGTCCATCCAACCTCCAACACATTATTTGCCTAGAATAAACATGAAAATACAAACACTAGACAAACAAGATTAGTTATAAATTATTTGTTAGAATATCATTAAAACCAAGAAACTAACACCTCCCACCAGGTCGGCCCCAGACCCGCCTCGAAAAGAAGAGCCCAGACACATCCCAAGGAATCCTCCTCCCAAGAACAACCGCAACGGTCGATTCGATAGGAGGGAGGACAGAAAGCGTCTCCCCTCACGTGTTCCAGTCCTCAACACCTCCCTTTCCGGGGCCCTGGACAAGGCCCAAAGAGAAGGGCTCCTCCACAAGCCCCCGCCACAGATGAGGACGGACCCGAACAAAAGAGATCCCCGACGATTCTGTCGCTATCACCGAGACCACGGCCATGACACCAGAGACTGCCGTGTTCTCCAGAAGGACATTGAAGACCTCATTCAAAGAGGCTTCTTGAAGAACTTGATCCATCGAGAGCAGCACCCCAGGAGGGACGACCCCCGACCTCGCTCTCGATCCCCCCGACCTCGACCCCACTCGGAGCACAGGGAAGCCGGACAAGGGAGTCGGGGGGTTATCAACACCATCAGCGGAGGTCCTACCTTAGGGGGAGAATCCAATAACGCCAGAAAGAGGTATGCCAAGCATGCTTTGCGGGTGAACAGCTGCGACAAGAAGCAGAAGGCTGATGTGTCCATCTCTTTTAGCGAAGCTGACTTGGAAGGAGTCGAAACGCCTCATGACGACCCCATCGTCATATCAGCTGATATCTACGGCTTTAAGGTGAAGAGGATCATGATCGACACCGGGAGCTCTGTCGACATATTGTTTTTGAACGCGTTCAACCGTATGGGTATTGATAGGTCCAAGCTCCAGCCGTCCCTGGGTCCCCTGATTGGCTTCACGGGGCACTCTCAGCTTCCGGAGGGACAGATTACCCTTCCCCTGACTGTAGGGCAACCCCCATGCCAATCGACCGTTGACGTCCAGTTCGTAGTGATGGACATCAAGTCGGCGCATAATGTCATCTTGGGCCGAACATCTCTCCACCATTTGCGGGCCATCCCATCCACCTATCATCAGATGATCAAATTCCCGACATCAAAAGGGGTTGGGACGGTCCGAAGTGACCAGAAGGAGGCCCGAGCCTGCTACGCCCTCACCACAAAGGGGAAAGGGGTCACGACCGCCATGCCTATCGAGAAGACGGCTCGCCAACTCGAAGAGAAGACGAAGCGCGAGAGGACAACTCTGGTTGAAGACCTCCATGAGATCCCCATCGACCACAAGGGCGAAAAAAACGCTCAGGATCGGGTCCAGCCTCTCAGAACCATTAAGAGGTGTGATAATTGCTTTTCTTTTATCTAATCTTGATGTGTTTGCTTGGAGTCCAGAAGATATGCCGGGCATCTCACCTGATGTCATTTGCCATGAGCTATCCGTCGACCGACACGCCAAGCCAGTTCGACAGAAGAAGAGGCACTTAGGGCCCGAGCGGCAAAAAGCGGCGGCAGAAGAGGTCGAGTGGCTCCTAAGAGCCGACTTCATTCGGGAGGTCCAATATCCCGAATGGTTGTCCAATGTCGTCCTAGTGAAGAAGTCTAGTGGCAAATGGCGGACGTGCGTCGACTTCACCGACCTCAACAAAGCATGCCCTAAGGACAGCTACCCTCTTCCCCGCATCGATCAGTTAGTCGACGAAAGTGCGGGGCATCAGTTGTTGAGCTTCTTGGACGCCTTCTCAGGCTACAACCAGATCCGCATGGCGGAGCATGATCAAGAGAAAACATCCTTTGTCACCGACCGGGGCACCTTTTGCTACAAAGTAATGCCCTTTGGTCTCAAGAACGCCGGCGCAACCTATCAAAGGCTGGTCAACAAGATCTTCAAATCCCAGCTCGGCCGCAATGTGGAGGCCTATGTAGATGACATCTTGGTGAAGTCGAGACTCGCAGCTGCCCACATCACCGACTTGGAGGAAACCTTCGCCATCAAATACATGAAGCTCAACCCGACTAAATGCGCTTTTGGAGTGCAATCGGGAAAATTTCTGGGATTTATGATCACCCAAAGGGGGATCGAAATCAACCCGGAGAAGATAAAAGCCATTGAGCGACTCCCGGAGCCGCGCACCATGAAGGACATTCAGAGACTCAATGGAAAGATAGCTGCCTTGGGGCGCTTCCTCTCCAAGTCGGCCGAGAGGAGCCTTCCTTTCTTCAAAATACTCAGAGGGGCCAAGGACCCCAAGAAGAAGTTGGAGTGGACCGAAGAGTGTTGCGCCGCCTTCAAAGAACTCAAAGCATACTTGAGCACCAAACCGCTCCTGAGCCAACCGATGGAAGGAGAAACCCTGTACCTATACTTGGCCGTCTCACCTGAAGCTGTGAGCTCGGCGCTTATTAGAGAAGAAAACCACATCCAGAAGCCGGTCTACTATGTCAGCCGGATCTTGAGAGCAGGAGAACTGAACTACCCCCTAGTTGAAAAAGCATCCTTCGCCCTCATCACTACAGCTCGCAGGCTACATCCGTACTTTCAAGCACACCCCATCATCGTGCGGACGAGCCTCCCGGTGAAGAAATCCCTAGGAGTCCCACCACGCCCTGAGGATGGTCGCGGTCGATCGAACTCAAATAATATGACATACGCCGAGCCTGTGACCACCATTAAGGCGCAAGCATTGGCTGACTTCCTCATAGAATCCACCTCGCCAGATGGCGAACCAGACGATCTCGCTGTCCCTACTCAACCCGCGCCCCCCAAGGGGGCCAGACAGACAACAGCATCTCCCCCGTGTCCAGAGCCTAGAGACGACTCTCCTGAAGCCGCCTCGTGGTGGGAATTGAAAGTGGATGGATCCTCTAGTGAAGCAGGGAGCGGGGCCGGCGTCGTCCTACGCAGCCCCGAGGGAACAGTCACGGAGCAGTCCATCGCCTTCAAGTTTCCCGCCTCGAACAATGAGGCCAAATACGAAGCCTCATTGTCAGCTCAAGGCCGCTTGGAGCCAAGGCCGAGCTCGATTGTGTTGGCCGACTCTCAACCGGTCGCTCATCGTCAACGCAAGTACGCCAAAGATAAGAGGATGGCTCAAGACTAAGATTGTCAAGGACCTGTTACCCCGCTTCGCCAACTTCAAAATCGTCCAAGTCCCTCACGCTCGCAACGCCCGAGCAGACGCCTTGTTGAAGCTCGCATCAACCAGTGCCTTGAGTAGCTCCGGACCCATCTTCGCCGACACGCCCCACATCCCAAAGATCGCAGACCTCTGACGCCATGCAAACAGATACTCCCCATGAATCTGCTGGATGGACCCTATCATCAATTCGACCGCCGGCTCTTTACTGGCGGCGTGAAACAAAGAGTTTATGAGAACCGCCCACCGCTACCTCATGGTTGGCGGCCGGCTCTGGGGCGTCCTATCTAGTCGTGGTGGGACCCTATCTTCGTGCCTTAGACCGACCGGCCGATTATGTTTTGAGGGAAATCCATGAAGGCACTGCGGCAACCATCGGTGAGAACTCGCCCGAAGATCATCGCCGGGGATACTATTGGTGACCATTGTGGCCGACTCGGCTCGTCTCAAATGCAAGAAGTGTCAACTCTTTGCGAGATTCCCGTGAGCCGCCACGTAGCCGACTTCCATCTTCACCCCTTCCTTTAGCCCAATGGGAATTTGGATATCTTGGGGCGCTCCCCTTGCCGAGGCGCAAGTTCCTGATAGTCGCCATCGACTACTTCACCAAATGGATTGAAGCCGAGCCTCTGGCAAAGATCGCGGAGAGCAACATCACCGGCTTCACTTGGAAGTCGATCGTATGTCGGTTCGGCGTCCCCCGCTCATTCATCACCGACAACGGCACCCAGTTCAGCAGCGGAGGATTCCAAGATTTTTGTGAAGAATGGGGGATCAAGCTCAAGTTCGCCTCAGTAGCCCACCCCAAGTGCAACGGATTGGCGGAAGCCACTAATAAATGCATCCTCCAAGCCCTGAAGAAGGTCGGCCAAGCAATCGGCAATTGGGTCGAAGAACTGCCGAGCATCCTATGGTCATACAGGACAACCCACAAGAGTTCAACCGGGGAAACCCCATTCATGCTAACCTATGGGCCGAGCGGTAACCCGGTGGAGGTCGGCATGCCCACCATCCGACTCAACGCCCGATGAGGAAGTGAATTCGATGGACTTCGAGGGCAATTTGGACACAGTGGATGAGATCGGGCGACCGCTTCACGCAGACAAGTCGCCAATCGAACGGATCGCCCGATACTACAACAAAGAAAGTCCGACCGAGAAGGTTCCAAGTCGGCGACCTAGTCTTTGAGGAAGGCCTTCGACAAAGACACCGGTGGTAAGTTGGCGCCTAACCGAGGGGCCCTACACCGTCCTTGAAGAATCGCATGGAACATGCAGGCTGAGGCCACTGTTGGAAGAGTCCTACAACACCCCTGGAACATAGAGCACCTCAGGAAGTTTTTTCAATAATTTAGTGTTGTAAATTCAGTTCATTCCCTCCCAATACAATTCAGTACTCTGCCTCTAATTATTGTTGTTTGTCGTAAATTATGCAAGAAACATCAAGGTTCTGTTTGGTAGAATTCAGCGATCAACCTCCTGGCGTGGCGACCCGACTCACTACTCGAATTAGGAAAACCCGACCGCGCTGGCCGAATCAAGGCGATTTTCTGGTCGAGATCGGGTCGAGCTGACCCTGTCCGCTAAGTAGAGTCAAGAAACCCTCCTCGCTAAACCGAGCCAAGAAACTCTTCTCGTTTAGCCGAGTCAAGGAACTCTTCTCGCTTGGTCGCGACGGGTGATCTCGCCCGTTCCGCTAAGGAAACGAGCCCTATTTGCCCAGCGAAAATCGGGTTATCCTTCCTCGATAGGCCGAGCTAAGGCCACCTACGCTCGCTCACCCACCCCGGAGGAAGCCGCGGTGCCGAAAAAGACCTAAGCGCCACGTAAGTCCTAGGCACCCGACCTCTGTGATTAGTCCTCCGCGAGTCGCCGCCACGGGGCCGACTTCGAGCTTGCTCTTTGCCTTAAAATGCAGATCGCCCCGCCAAAAGACCTAGGTGCCACGTAAGTCCTAGGCACCCGACCTCTGTGATTAGTCCTCCGCGAGTCGCCGCCCACGGGGCCGACTTCGAGCTTGCTCTTTGCCTTAAAGCGGTCGGCCTGCGAAAAAGACCTAAGCCACGTAAGTCCTAGGCACCCGACCTACGCGGCCGTCCTCCACGGAGTCGCCGCCCACGGGGCCGACTTCGAGCTTGCTCTTTGCCTTAAAGCGGTCGGCCTGCGAAAAAGACCTAAGCCACGTAAGTCCTAGGCACCCGACCTCTGTGATTAGTCCTCCGCGAGTCGCCGCCCACGGGGCCGACTCGAGCTTGCTCTTTGCCTTAAAGCGGTCGGCCTGCGAAAAAGACCTAGGTGCCACGTAAGTCCTAGGCACCGACCTCTGTGATTAGTCCTCCCGCAGTCGCCGCCCACGGGGCCGACTCAGCTTGCTCTTTGCCTTAAAACAGATCGCCCCGCCGAAAAGACCTAGAAGCCACGTAAGTCCTAGGCACCGACCTCTGTGATTAGTCCTCCCGCAGTCGCCGCCCACGGGGCCGACTCGAGCTTGCTCTTTGCCTTAAAGCGGTCGGCCTGCGAAAAAGACCTAGGCGCCCGCGTAAGTCCTAGGCACCGACCTACGCTGTCGCCCTCCACGGAGTCGCCGCCCACGGGGCCGACTTCGAGCTTGCTCTTTGCCTTAAAGCAGATCGGCCCCGCCGAAAAGACCTAGGCGCCCGCGTAAGTCCTAGGCACCGACCTCTGTGATTAGTCCTCCGCGAGTCGCCGCCCACGGGGCCGACTTCGAGCTTGCTCTTGCCTTAAAATAGAGATCGGCCTGTAGAAAAGACCTAAGCGTCCGCGTAAGTCCTAGGCACCGACCTCTGTGATTAGTCCTCCGCGAGTCGCCGCCCACGGGGCCGACTTCGAGCTTGCTCTTTGCCTTAAAGCGGTCGGCCTGCGAAAAAGACCTAGGCGCCACGTAAGTCCTAGGCACCCGACCTACGCGGTCGTCCTCTCCAAAGTCGTCGCTCCCACGTGGGGCCGACTCCGGCTTGCCTTTTCCCCAGGCGGAAGATCAGCCTTACCAAAAGACTCGTAAATAAAAAGATCCAGATGTAAGGCCGGCCTTACGCATCCCGTTTGCGAGCCGATGGCGGGCCCAAATGACTACGACGTGCGACCGGACCGATTCGGTGGGTCCGTTATAATGTTCATTGTAAGCCCCACAGGGGCCGACTCGTTTCCGATCTGTTTATAATGTTCATTGTAAGCCCCACAGGGGCCGACTCGTTTCCGATCTGTTTATAATGTTCATTGTAAGCCCCATAGGGGCCGACTCGTTTCCACTCTATTTATAATGTTTATTGTGAGCCCCACAGGGGGCCGACTAAAAACAAAAAAAATAATAGAAAAAAAAAGGGGGAAAGAAGAGCCAAGAACGAGTCGAATAGACGACCGCCATCGCTAAAGTGCGACCTTTCATTAATATTCCAAGCAAAAAATTTACAATGGTCGGCAAAAAAAAAAAGAAAAAAAGAAAAAAAAACACACACAAGTCCAAACAGACGTTCCAGTCGCTACTCTTCAACTTCCTTTTTCTTTCTTTCGTCGTCCCCTCTGCTCGCCTCGGCGCTCATGCCAGTGCTCCCTTGAAAAAGGAGGCGCCACAATAGTTGCAGAAGTTAATGAAAGGGCGCCATGGGTGCAAACGTTGACCCCATGGTTTCATATCAGCACAATAGCTTGGAACCCATGGTTCCATATCAGCACAATAGCCCGGAACCCATGGGTGCAAACAAGGCCGCTCTTCTTCGAAGAAACACTCGGCGCTCCAACCATTCCTCACTGAAACGAGCACAGGGACAAGGAAACGTGCCCCTATCATCAGGTGCAAACACAGGGGTTTTCCCCCTTCTTCACAGATGATCGGGACTACCGCCGGCACTCTCAGCTGGAAACCCCCGGAAATGGCAGACCCCGGGGAGGGAATCCGCCTCCACGCCCCAACCATCTTTCGACGAGACTCGCTGGCGCTCCCAGTTTGAGGCCTTAAAAATGACGATCAGAGCCAAAAAATCGCCAACCTAACGAGAACACCAGGAGTAGTTGTCTCCCCCCCTATTTATAACGAAGCCCATAAATGCTAAGCCTCCTCGTGATCAACAGAGGAAATTAAAAATGTGGAACCCGAGGCCACTCTGAAATCACAGACCCAATCCTCACGAAAATCACCGAAACGCCCCTTTATTTTAAATGAGACCTACCGCCCATCCCAGAAGCCTAAGAGTCAACAATTAGAGGACGGCCCGCGGACGATATTTGCGTTCCACTCGAGAGGCGAATTGGTGCCCCCTTCACAGCCGCCCGTAACCATACCACTCGGTGGTCGACCCGACTCACCTTGGGCCGACCGCCAATCGAACGCAAAATTACCAATCAGGCCGACTGGGCCATGGTCGTCGCTCGACCCATTTGCCCTATCGCACAAACCCTAAATAGTCCTTCAGGCCAAAGTCGCTGTTGCCACAGAGCCTAAAGGGCATTCCAAAAAAAAAAGAGGGGAGGGGGGAGAGTTTGACGTGAGACAACACAAACGAAGCTTCATTCATAAGTGAAATATATTACAAGTACAAGGTGATTTTCCGGCCAAAAAACGAAACAAAGAGAACGGGCAAAGTGCTAGAGCGACCTAATCTCCTCCCTCGCCGCCATCTCCCTCCTCTCCGTCTTCGCCCTCGTCCTCCTCGTCGTCCTCATCCTCGTCAGGATTGTCCTCGGCGCTAAGTTGCACCCCTACCCCCTGGCTTCCAGGCCTTGCAGAACGCGCAGAGAACTTTCCACCCTAGGAGGATATGCAAGGCTCAATGTTGAGAGAGCATCAGAAGGAAGTTGGGCTTTTAAGTAGTCGTAGCCCGCTTTGACAGCTAGGGACAGCTCTACTTTCCCCATAGGCCCTTGCCTATACTCTTCAACAACCTCCTTCTTGCCCTCCTCCGGCGTCGCTGAACTTGGCGGGTTTGATCGACTGGCGTCGTCCAAAGCCGATCGATGAGCGCTTCGACTCATCGAGGCGACCCGTGGTCCAGGCCCTCAAGCCTCGCGGCCCCGGCTCACTCTCCGGCCCCAACGAGTTTTCCACTCCTCGATCTCCCTCTCGGAGCCTTCAACCGTCCTCTTCAGCTGCGCGACCTCTCCCTCCAGCTTATCGATGACGGCCGCCTGCTTTGAGTGGTGGGTTTGGAGGTCAGCGATCATAGATTGCTTAGCCTCTAATTCAGCGCGCCATTTGGCGCCGACCTCTGCCTTCTCCGCCTCAAGGGCGGCCACCCTCTTCTCCAATCCCTCTCGGGTCCCCTTCTCTGCTGCAAGCCTCTCCGCCAAGTTGCCAACCACTTTCATCGTGCATGACAGCCGGTTGAAAAGCTCTTCCCCGACCAGAGCCCCTCGAGTTTGGTAACTCAAGAGGGCTAACCGAAGGCCGGTCGAGGGTGTCTCCTCCAGGAATTCCCTATCATGAGGGAGGGTGAACTGTTCCGAAGCGACGAGCTGCCCCCACCCGGAGAGAAGCACCGTACCCTCTTTGTGGAGGGAATGGTCGGAAACAAACCTGTCGCTTGGGGAGGGTTCCTCTCTTTCGGAATACCCTTCCCACAGATCACCAATGAGCTGGGATCGTAGCTCTTTCCACCTCGAACCGCCCACTTCGGCAATCCGGTGGCGAAAAGAAAGCTCTATGCCCAGATCCTTGAGTAAACTCAAAAGGTCCGGCTCCGGAGCCGAGTCATCCGAGACGGCCGCCTCCTTCCCCGACCTTTGAGTGGGCTCGTCGGAAGACGCCTCCGCTGCTTGGCCGACAGGGGCCTCTTCAGTCGCCACAGCGACCCTCGGCGCCGATGGACCGGGAATTTCGCCGGCCTGAGGACGTGATTCCCCCTTGGATACGACCTCGCCAGGTTGGGGCAAGGGAGAGAGGGTCCGCGAGGGCGACTCTCCCCCAGCAATTGGAAGTTCCCCCGCGATACCCTCGGTCTGTTCGAGAACCGCCGCTTCAGTCGTCCCCTCAAAAGTCGACCCCATCGACTTTTTCGTCTTCTTCTTCTTCTTCTTTGGTTGATCGGCCCCGGACGCAGGAAGAGCCCTCTTCACCTGCAACATAGACGCCAACTCTTCAAACCTCTCCTCCACCTGCTGCGCCTCGCGGCCGGACCCTCACGACCTTGCGGGAGTTGCGATTCATAGCTTTGGTGGTGGAACCCGCTCTTGGGATCTTCAACCCGTTGGGGAGCCGCCTCTAGCAACTCTTTCTCTCTTTTCACCGTCGACCCGGTCGGTCGAGCGAGCGACAACCCGTTACCCTCGGCGTTGTCGAACAAGTTGTAGCCCTTCCGCGACCCTGAATAATGACGGAACTTGTCCAGGTCGCGCCTCTCGTCCGCAGAGAGGGGAAGATTCTTCAGGCCGTCTTTGTTGATCTCCGGCCACGAACGGCAAGCCAATTCGGCGTCGGCGCCGAAAACCCAAACGAACTTGTTCTTCCAGTCTTTGTTCGAGTCCGGAATGTCAACAAACCGACCGCCCACATACCCGAAGAAGAAATGGGCGTCTTTCTTCGTCGCCCTCACCGTGACGAGATTACCGAAGAGCTGAAGAGTCGGCACCACCTTCACTCGATGACAGATCACCAAAAACGCCATTATCGTAGCAATGGCGTTAGGGGCAAACTGCATCGGGACACCCTGCCGCCGCATGCCTCTTCACTTAACGCCGCAAAGGAAGGCATGATCCGTTGTCCAAGTCGCCATGTATAGTGGCGACTTATCCGCTATGATCAACAATAGCGATGTCCTTCTCGAAGAGAAACCGTAAATCCTCGGGGAGATCGTACCTTTCATGAAGCCCCTCGGATCCTCTTCTCTAGCCATTTGCCAAGACTTGAGCTTGGCAATCCACATCAATGGGGGCGGAGGTAGAAGCGACCATGTGAAAACTCTTAAAGTATTTCAGTTAAGAAGGAGGCGAGTCTTTAGAAAGTGCTAAGAGAAACCCCAAATAGGATAAGGGCACATATAGACACCCAAAGCATGCGTGTCTATTCACGGGCCAGTTCAACTTTGAAATCCAACGGTCGGGATTGGCTCTCGGATACGAACCGCCTCTTGAAAATTGAAAAACCCGCCTTTATGACCCACGTCTCTTCGCTTGAAATTCGAAGCGCCTTCAACGGCTAAAGTACCGCTGACGTCAAGCCTTATCCCCTACAGTAACGCCCCCTGTTGTGCCTAGAAAGCTAAACCCATTATTTGTCTGGGCGGGGACGGCTCCACTCGGCCGGCCCAGCGAACTAACAGACTGAGAACAAGTAATCTCGGAGACCGACCCAACCCCCATGGGTCGGCCATCTCACGGAAGACCATGCTAGCCCTTCAAGGCGCGAAAGCGATCAAGTCACGACGTCCCACTAATCAATTCACCGAATCGCCTCAGCCATAGAAAGCAACACAAAACACAACTCACAGCGGAAAAACTCTTCTGCATTCATTTATTTGATACTTGAGTACAAAATATACACACCGCCAATTACATTACAAATGAATGTTTAAAACCTAAGCTACTGACCCGAGTCGGCCTCACTCGAAGAACCATCACTTGATGACCCATCCTCCTCTCCCTCCTCGGCATCGTTGTCACCTAGGTCGTAGCCTGCCCCCGCCGCCTCAAATCTTGAGAGGAGATCTATCTGGCGGCTATGCAGGAGAATGCAAAGCCGACACAGGACACCACGATACTCGGCGGTAGTTGCTTAACCATGAAATCGCAACCCGCCTTGCAGGCCAGAGCGACTTCAACCTTCCCCAACGTACTCTGCCGGTATTCTTCGATGATGGCCGGTTGGCTCTTTTCTCTCAGGGACGACCGATAATCGAGCGACTCCAGATACTTCG
This sequence comes from Asparagus setaceus, assembly GCA_012295165.1. Classification (NCBI taxonomy): domain Eukaryota; kingdom Viridiplantae; phylum Streptophyta; class Magnoliopsida; order Asparagales; family Asparagaceae; genus Asparagus; species Asparagus setaceus. The sequence continues at coordinate 19,257,412 of CM022704.1, read as the reverse complement.
CCCTTTCCTCCGCCCTACTTAAGGATTCCTTAAGTTGAGCGCACTCCCTCGCTAGTCGTTCACGGGCGACCGATTCCTCATGGCCCGAGCCTTGGCGTGTGTGACCGCCTCTCTAGCGCAGCCTGCGCCATCGCCAAGTCGCGCTCTCTATAAACTTTGCCGGACGACCCAGGTCGTCCCCCACCGTTCTGAAGGCGCTGCCGGAGTTCCCCGATCTCGGCCAGCATCCTCTCACCGGATGCTTTTAGTCCCGTGATAACTTGGTCCTTAACCTCCGTTTCACGTCGCCAGTCGTCGAGCTCGGCTTGCTTAATCGAAAGTTCCTTGATAACCCAGTCAAGGTCCTCGTTGGAGCCGGCCTCGAAAGATAGATGCTTCTTTCGAAGCCTTTCATAGGCTTGGTGGCCCTGACGCAGCTGACCAAACAGCTCTTCCTCCACTAAACAACCCCTGGTCAAGTAACTCCGCAGGATGATATGCAGGCCGACATCGGGAATCACCTTCAAAATCTCCCGGTCCACGGGCAAGTTGAACTGCTCTGCCGCCTTTCCTTGTACGTAGCTCGACCTTAATACCGATGAGCGGGCATCCATATACCACGCTGGCCTATATCGATGCTCCGCATCAGGCTCCCCATCATAACGGCCGATGGGAGAGAGAGTCCCCATCATCAGTTCACTCACTTTGTCCCAGTCCCCCTCAACCTCAACCGCGTGATAGGGAGAGGGCCATCCCGCTGGAACAAAACTCGTTCCCTGACCACTGGCTGGTTCTTTTCCCTGTCGGTGAGGAGCCACCCCCTGATGGCCGACCCCGCGTCCCGGCTCTGCATCACTCCCCCGTGGGGTACCGCCCCCCACGGGAGTCTCCCCCGGCATAGCTTCAGAGGCCACACCTGTGACTCGGGGGCCGACCTCCTCCCCCGCCTCGGCCGATGATCGGTCGTCCTCCCGTTCCTCTGATTCTAATAACTCCCCTTCTATCGGATGCTCCACACTCTCTCCCGCCCGTCTAGCACCTCGGGGACCACGGCTGGTCTTCTTTTGCTAAGTCCTCCGGTAACCAGGCCCACCACCCAAGGCGACACCTTCAGATATATGCTCGCGTCCCATAACGGTCGTCCCCACGTCGGCCCTCTCGCCTCCTTTCGGCTGGAGGCGAACTCCCTCCAAAGACGACTCGCGCCTCTGCTGTTTGGCTGGCCGAGCTAACCCCTCTTCGGGTTCTTCCAGGAACTCATCCAAAGACGACTCGCGCCTCTACTGTTTGGCTGGCCGAGCTAACCCCTCTTCGGGTTCTTCCAGGAACTCATCCGAAGCAGGCTCAGCCCTCAACGCTCTCCCAATTATCCCCCCGAAAGTCACATTATGAGCCCTCGCCTCATCGGAAGGGCCAGGAGGGGTGGAAGAAAACCCATGAAGCCGCAAGACTGATTTGTCTAGCAAAGCGTCCATTGTACGTGGCCCCGTGTATTGAAGGATCTGCTCCAACTCTCGCCGGTGCTCGGCCGACATGGGTTTAGGCTCCAGGGTTTCTCTTCTAATCTCTGACCAAGACGCACACCCTATGTCCGAGTCGTCCCCAGTTACCCAGACGAACCTATCTTTCCACCCTTTGATCGACTTGGGCAGGTCAAGGATAACCTTGAATTCTCCCGACATCTGAAGGTAATAATGAGGCGTCTTCTGGACTGTAATGCCGACCAAGTGGCTCAGCACGCTCATCGTCGGCCGAATCGAGAGCCAACGGCAAATGACGGTGAAGCCGACCAATATGGCTATCGAGTTTGGCGTCATTTGCACTGGAGACACACCTAGCTCATCAAACACTTTTCGAAGAAAGGGATGCGATGGCGTGAAGGCCGCCTCCAGTGCTTGAGGTACGAGGAGCCCTCTGCTCACCGTGGTCGCATAACGGAGATGATTTCACGAGCCTCCAACTTATAACCCTTGAATGTCAAACTTTGGCGCAAAGACTTCATCTGCGCTGAGTAACCGAGCGGAACTTCGTCAAGGCTGCGATGGCGATCGGAATCCATCGGATCGCACCACTTTCGGAGAATCGGTGAATTCGTGGATGAAGAGGAAGCGAATGCCTCCTTCTCACTCACGCTCCGTATTTATCACGGTGGGACCCATGACATCCCACCTTTTGCGATCAGCGGAGAGGATTAAAATCCCGCTCGGCAGCCGGAGGCAACAACCCACCTATTCCCAGGGGGCCCCACCTTCGCACCCAAGAGGCAAAACGCCAATGGCCAGGGAACTGCCCGCTGACATCAGCCACGTCCCATCGACGAAACGTTCGGATCCCCTCCGGAGCTCTCTCCTGCCCAAGGCCACGTTACTCATTTCACTTGGACTCGTTTCCAACCGACTCCAGCGAAGGGGCCAGCTGTTATGGTCATAACCACTAACCGGTGATTAAAGAGAAAACCAAGTCGCGACATGGATAAGCGCTTGCTGCGGCGAAACGGTTCACGATACCTCGTGCAGACCCGCGAGCGCACCTGACCCCGCCATGGTCCATCAGCGACTATCACCATAGCCGAGCGAAGCGGTGCAAGCGGTCCGACAACAACTCTCTCCAGTGACGACGCGAAAGCGGTAGCGATCGTCGCCGGTAATTGGCCTCCAGGCTATTCCGTCGCTCGTCCACCGGCCGGCGTGGGGCGACCAGCCGTCGCCTTCCAACCCCGGCCAGTGCCTTTCGGACGGCGCTTCGTCATCCTCCCAACCCGTCACCCATTATAGCCCCATCCAACCAATGCGTCGGCCTCTCCCGACAATGCGGCGAGCACAGACCCCTCTTCTCGGCCACCAATCCTGCGGGGCGGCGAAGCGGCGGTCGTCCCTTCGGTTGATTACCTCAAGGGCGTCGAGAGGCCGTGCGAGCCGACCACCCGGCCTCAGCTCCCCCTATCTCATCCTGCGTGATTCCCTCCGCTCGAACGACGGTTACACAGTACTCGAGCCCATCACTATCGCATTGAATGCACTGACAGCCCCTTAACTCCCCCGTCTCTCACGATATTTAAGGTACCTCGGACCCATGCAGCTACAGGCGTCGTCAATCCCATCCAATTAATGGTGAATAGACCATACGGACCCTCAAATTACCCCAATTTGACACCTGTAAAGGCCAGCCCCCATAGCAGACAAATGAAATGCTCAGCCAATCACTGGCTCGCACGTGGAGGAGAGGGATGACTCATTGGTGGTTCCTTAACCAGTGGAAAGACGGAAATACCCCCTCAACCCTAGGTATAAAGAGCAACGTGAACAGCGAACCAAGTAAGCAATCTTTTCTGAGTGAATTCCTGCTCCATTAGATTATCTCCCTTTTACTAACTTGACCGTCGGAGGAACCACCGGAGATCCCAACTCCGCCTCTTTCACAGGTCCCTCTTTTTGCTGTAGACGAATCCCTTGATCGGAGTCAGCGTCGCTGGGCTTTAGGAGAGAAGGCGGACTCCGCTCTCTTAAAAGCTAAACTCACCCGAGGTTAGTGACTGTGATTATATACATCAACAGTATCTATCTTAAAAGTTTAGGAAACTATGTCAAAATAAAGAAAAGTCATACAGTTGACGATATACTATATTCTGTTATAAAATAGTGCTGCAGAAATGAGGAATACAACTCTGCTAGATATGGTTCAGAATAGCTACCCATTAGGTCATAGGAAGATGTGCTATTGATAGCGATATATTTTCTAAACCGTGTACCTTCGAGATCGGTATAGTCAATACCATATTGATCACGGACGACCAAGGGCTGGTGTTGGATCACTACGTCCATGAGGGAGTGTTGCTTGCAAGCACTACTTTTCATTGGATGAGAAGTTTAGACCCTAGAATGTTGAAGTGTATTTCATACACTATTTTAGACACTCTCTGGGTTGAGTTTATATGTGAGCAATATGATGAGACTGTAACCAAAAGAGTTGCGGTATATTGAGTTCCTCGGAGAGGATTTCTTACATAAGGAAGAAATAGGTCGAGATTTGGGTTCATACGAGATCGAGGAGACTGTCATGAATCCAATAATGGAGGAGAAATTGGTTCCTAATTCAACTAGAGATGTGGGAGCAAGATTTTTTTTAGATGACTTGGAGCCATCTATGGAATCTCAACTGCCTCGGAGATCGTTCTATGGACAAGTACCCAAAAGATCTTTGAGATCTATGGGGAAATGTTAATGTCGAGCCTAAGCCATGTCGGGACACTATTTTTGGGTTTGCAGCGAAAGATGATGAGGAGCTTGAGTTCATGAGGAAGAATCAAGTTTGTGACTTGGTGAATCTTCTAAATGAATGCAAGACCACCGAAAATAAATGGGTTTTCAAGATCAAGCAGGATGGGACGTTCAAGTGATGCAGGGCATGCTTAATGTCAAAAGAGTACACCTAAGTAGTAAGCTGGACTACTTAAAGAGATGTTTTCTCCAATGGTGAAAATATGCTCTATTCACAAGATATGACTCTTGTAGCACAAATAAATCTTGAACTAGTCCAGAAGGACATCGAGACAGCTTTTACCTATAGAGAACTAGAAAAAGTGATCTATGAGGATCAACCTATGTTTCATAGCCAAGGGACTTGAGCACAAGGTGTACAAGTTAAAGGATCCTACCTATGGATTGAAATATTTTTTCAGTGTGTAGTATTTTTTATCCTCTTGGACCGTGCTGGGTCTTGGTTTCTAGATGATCGATCAAGACGGTTAGGTCCACATATACTAAGCTAATAGAAGCTCGAGATTTTGTTGTCATATATTGATGAGAAATTGCTGACCAGGTACATCATGGAGACCAGTGGGACTGTAATTGCTAAGAGTCATGCACTAAGTATAGAGCAATGTCCCAACATGAAAGCAGAAAAGAAGCTAATACTAAGAATCCCTTGAAAGGAGTGTAGTCGATAGTCTTGTATGTGTACAATGATCGACACATCCTCTACAGTAGGACTGATAAGGAGCATCGGTCCAATCTTGGTACGACTCACTGGGATGAGTCAAAAGGATCCTCAGATATTTGATTCAGATTGCAATTTATGTATTATGCTATGACAGCATGGACACTCGCCTATACTGATATTCAGATATCGAATGGGCCTACAACCTGGATGGGCGATCGTTAATGTCTAGTTATGCTCTCTTACTAAATGACGGCGTCATTTCGTAGAGTAGTCAGTAATGTATAGCTCTTTTCCACTTGGAGCGGAATATGTGGTGCTATATACATTAGATGTAGTCTAGTTGTGCAAATTTTTAGAGAATTTGACTGTAGCGTGACATGTAGAGGATGATGTGATTCTCTATCGTGATATCATGTTGATTGCTGGTTAGACGATAAGCCCAAATTAGTTTAGAAAATCGAATAAAATCCAGATCATGTACCATGTCATTAAGAACTAAGAGAAGGATAGGTTGTGCTAAGTGTACCCTTATGAGTCAGTTGATCGGGGATCTACTAGTAAAGGGAATAGCTGAGGAGCGGCTGGTATAGCACACTTGAGCCTTAGAGGCTACGTCTTTAATGATAATTTTTTTTACTTGAGACCTCAAACACTTAGGTTATTACGGATGACTACAGATGACGACTTTATAATATATTACATTTGATTTGCTTGTCTTTTTCTCATCTATATGCATATCTGTGATTGCTTATGTCTTATTATTGCTTGATTATCATGACATGAAGTATATGAGTTTTATGATGTGTACATGGTACACAAAGGGCACTGGGTGCACTATTATAAAGTTACATCAGTAGGTGTGAGCTCTTATTACACAAGAGAACCCCTTCGTAGCTGTAGCAATTCCCAAAGTTGAGACTGAGTGTCGGATATCATTTGGCTTGTAGCAATGACTACACTATCGTGTTACTGAGTAGGACGATAGTGGGAGCACTCTATTGGTCGCCCTGACTGGGTCAGGATGAGGTTGCTATATACTTATATGATGAAGCAGCGAAAGTGAAAACCCCACGTCCACTTTACCTGTTTACTATCAGCCAGACTAGGGGTCTGACTTGGGGCACGAGGTGCGGCCTTGTCGAGAGATCCCAAGCATATCGCGGGGCGATAAGGCCGGACAAGTTCATTACGGGGTAATGAAACTTGTGTCTGTACGGTATTCATTTTGTTGATGTCAGTTATCAAATGATGATTATGTGTGAGTTGTTAAGTTGTTGAGGGTCCTCTAACTCCTCCGAATATCCAGTTCTGGAGCAAGCTGTTCTTCCCTGCACATGAAAGAACTCGTAAGAAGGTGGAGTTAGGTCCTCCGGTTATTCCTCCGACGATCAAGTTAGTATACAGCTTGAGTGGAGAAGAAAATGATGAACTGAAAAGTTCTCAATGAGCAGAAGGAATTGCTTACCCTGTGTTGCAAACAGTCCCCCTATTTATAGTAGTTATAGGGGGGTAATTTGGTAATCTCGGTCGAGTCTGAGCTGGCGGCTCAGTCAGCATTAACTTTACAGGTGTCGGCTGTAGAGAGTGGGTGAGTCACCCCAGCATTTAATGTGAGGGTGACGGATTGGGCGTGGCGCTGACGAGGTCCGATGTGTCATAAAGACTTTCATGGATGGAGAAATGATGGCTCTGATCATACATTTAATGTGATGGCGACCAACTGTCAGTGGGGGGCTCGAGGTAACCGTCATGTCTCTACTCGTCTGGTTGAGGGCCAAGAAGTACCGCCTCTTGACCCGGCTTCAAGAGATGTCGGTCAAATGGTGGGTCGAGTGAGTCGCTTGTGGAGTCGACTTGGCGAGGAGGTCGATAGGTGCCATCTTTTGACTCGGCCATGCGAGGTGTCGGCTCGCCGAGTCACTCGTGCCAGGGCTTTAGTCGTCTTAATTTTGAATTGGTCTTGATTTAGGCATAATGTGGGACACGTGTCGGCTATTTATGCGGGGATTATTATTTAATGAGGGAAACACTATAACACATTTAATGATGTATGCTCTCAGGGAGAGAGAAGTAATACCATAGCCCGTTGCTATACGACATGCACTTGGACTGGATATAAGGAGGTCGAGGGATGGATCCCTGATTCCTTGCTGTGTGAGCCCTAGGGGTGAGCAAACGGTCGGTTGAGGCGATTTTTGTCATTTTGGGTGAAACCAAACCAAACCGAACGTGCAGACTAAACCGAACCGGACCAAACTGAAAGTTTTCAGGTCGGTTTGGTCGGTTCTTTGGGATCGCAGTAGCCTCAACTACCAAGTACTAAAAAGGTAACAACCATGGCCAAGACCTAAAATGAGGAGGCTCTCGTTGTGGGAGAAGCAAGAGTAAAAGAAAAATCAAAGGAGAGAAGTAGAGAATAAAAAATTAAAAGATGAGTGGGTCCCACGGGTCTTGGTTTTAATGTTACAGGTCTTTTCTTTTCTTATGACGAGTTGGAAGACAGCTAACAAGTTGAATTGGAGTACAATCACATCAGTGGGTCCCACTGGGATAGAAATAAGGAGAGAATGACAGATATAACTGTTAGAGAGTGCTGGTAATTCGGTCAGTTCGGTTAACTCGGGTTTAAATTTTTTGAACCCAAACCGATCCAAGTAAATAACAAACCGAACCAAATTATTAAAAATCGGACGGTTCGGGCGATAATTCAGTTTAGACCGAAGTTTGCTCACTCCTAGTGAGCCCTTATAGACGATCACCAGTGATGGAGGGCAGTCACTGTATCTTTAAAGACACTAGGCTGTCTGGGAAGGGTGTTATGAGCTTCCGCCACTTTAGCTGATGTTTCCTGCTGCGATGAGACAATATCGCACATATGGGCCAGTGTCAGAAAAGCGAATGATTAGCACGCTCAACTATTCAAGGCCAAAGAAAAATCGATTGACATGTCTCCTGATTGCGTCACATGCGCAACTCTTATTTATGCCAATGGCAAGGTTTTAAGAGTGTAATGAATCGAGGGTAGACCCGGGTGCTCATATACGCTTTTTCGAGGGATCGAATATACTTGAGCAGACATAGTTGATCAAATTTGAGGTACGAGATACCGCATACTTATACTTTTATTTGTGTATTTTTATTTTTTTAAGGAGATTCTTGTGTCAGTCCTAACAGATCTGACTGCAAGGCTACCCGCTTGCAGGTTCTCAACGGTCCACGCCGCACTAACGATGTATGAACAAAATATTGATAAGGAAGGAGAATCTCATGGACATTTTGACTCGGGGAGTCAACGACTTAGGGAGCGATGAATGGCACGCACTCGTTTGTGCAAGTAGGAGTATGTTAGTAATTGGTGGGATCCATCCAATTGAGTGGGTAGATCCTAAGTGGGCTCAAACCAGTTCTTTAGTGAACCGGTTCCTAATCCTAAATGGTTAGGGCTTTGTTCTCTACTCTCTCTCTCTCTCTCTCTCTCTCTCTCTCTCTCTCTCTATATATATATATATATATATATATATATATATATATATATATATATATATATATATATATATATATGAGATTAATGGGTATCATTGACATATGAGGGGATTCCCTCATATACGCTGACGTGGCACAATCTCCACCAAGTATGATTGTAATAAAATAAGAGGCATTCTCTCTCCTACTTTATTCTCTCTCCTACACTTGGTGGAGATTGTGCCACCTAAGCGTATATGAGGAAAATCCCCTCATATGTCAATATTAATCTCTCTCTCTATATATATATATATATATATATATATATATATATATATATATATATATATATATATAGAGAGAGAGAGAGAGAGAGAGAAACTCTATAAACTTAAGTTGATAGGGAGGAGTGTCCACCAACTTTTATATCCATTGATCTTGTCTTGGGATTAGTAAAATCAAGATATGCACAAATCTCAAAGGTGGGCTTTATATCTTTCACTGATCCCAAGGCAACATCAATGGATAGAAAAGTTAGTGGATGACTATTCCTATCAACTTAAGTTTATAAGAGCTTGCTATATACATATATATATATATATATATATATATATATATATATATATATATATATATATATATATACACACACACACACACACACACTTATGTAGAGATTAAATAGAGAAAGAGAGACACAGAGAGAAAATATGTACTACTGTCATCTCCTTCCTCTTCGTCAATCCTATGATTATGCGTTACTCGCAGGGTGATATGCGAGGGCTTGTCGCCGTATCGGTGTGGTCGCCCTCCGGCCGTTGTCCAGAGATCAAAATTAGATGCGTGACGATCCTTCTAAAAGGTCCTGAAAGGTAATCTCTAAACAAGAGATTTATATATTTTTATTTATGCACGGCTTACACTAGTTAATGTCTAATTTGAAATCGTAAAACATACATAAAGTCTTTTTGTTGAGAGTATTTTGTACGCACGACTTCGTGTATTTCATAAAATTAAATTCACGTGGGTGTTATCCAGTAAAGTCAAACCTAAAACATTGAAGTATTTTTCATAGGTAACTTAACAACTCGACTAGACCCTCTTAGATTATATATATATATATATTATTGGAGTAGGAGTAGAATGAAAACTGTTGGTATGTGATTGATTGGCTCTGCTAATAGCAATACTTTGATGGGGCTGCTCGCTGCTGATGATACCATCACAACGTGATTCGTGCTAATTCAAAAGATACCATATATGATTAGATTGGAATTGTCATGTTTGTAGATGCGAATGGGACAGAGAGTACGCAAAGATTGAATGTTGACCTTTCCTCAACAATGTTATTGGCTTTGCTTGAAGTGGTGTACACATCATAGTAACTCTTTTTCTTAATAAAAAAAAACGAAAAACAAAAAGAGAACACATCATAGTAACTCCAAGTACAAGATTTGCATACGCGAGTAAGCCTTAAAAAAATAAGAACTACCCACGTTTTTATATTAAAAGGATACAAGAGAAAGGGTGTTTTAGATATTGGCCCCTTGAAATCTTCCATAATGTTTGTATCTCAAATTATTGAAATTGATGATAAGACTTTCAAATCACAAGGACACTTACAATTTCGCGACTTGTTAGTTTTTCAGTTAAAACTTTGAAGTATTGAACAAAATACGCTCAGTTACTAAAATACCCTCCAGTGGTCACCCTTTGAGAGAAGTAGACCATTGGAAAAGATGAGAAATGGATTAAGGAGAGTTCTTAATTACCATTGGAGAAAATGAAGACCTAAGCTTGAGTTTTTAGTTTGTGGGTTTTGAGTTTAAGCCCATTAAAGAACATGTAGTTAAACATAACTAAGACGCATCACGGGAATTTCAGTGCTAAAGGTTAGAATTGAAGGAATATTTTCCTCAAATAATGTAACTTCAAGAACTCTTTATGATTTTATGGACTGAGTGCAGATTATGAACGATCAAGGGGCCAATATCTAAAAAATCTAAAAAGTAAGTTACATTAACATAAAGCTTCATTCACGCGGACCATCACCAGCCATTCATTTCCTCCAAGATCGCAAGAAAATACTTTTCTCTCTCCTCACTTTTCTTTCGCAGACCTTTCCTATTTTCCAACTTCACATGGCAAAGCTCCCATTTTTATCAATTATTAATTCCCCCAACCCCGCAGGAGCAAAGGTCTTCACTCCAAAAACTCCCATAACGACCAAACACCAAATCTCTCTCTGCTCCTTCTCCTCTTCATGTAATCAGAATCTGGGCCTCTCCCAACAAAACCCATCTCTTGAAATCTCTCCCCAATCTGCCCTTTTCCCATCTCCACTCCCTCTGTTCCCTGTTGGGCTCCATCAAGAATCTCTAATGGAGTCGCTGTTATCAAAGGAGTTGGATGTTGCTGTGAGAGTTGTGCAGATGGCTTGCTCTCTGTGTCAGAGGGTTCAAGATGGGCTTGTTGGGAGAAAAGGGGATCAGATCAAGGCCAAGGATGATGATTCTCCTGTTACAGTTGCAGGTTTTGATTCTTTTCCCTATATACCCATTACCCATTTGTCATTTTTTTTTGTTTAATTTGTTGTTTCGTTATTTGCTTGTTTGCAAAATGGGGTTATTGATGTTGATGGGGAGAATATAAAATGGAATCAGAGGGGCTAAAGAATGATTCTCTTGTTGCTGTTGGGTGGTTGGTTCATTTGGGGCTGTGATAACTTGGAAGCACATTTGATTCATCATGAAGTAACTTTGAGGGTATGGTCATAAATATGACCAAAACTGAGATAATAGTAACGTGTTTAATTCATTAGACAAAATAGGGAAGGATCATAAATAATGCAGGTCCATTTATGATCCTTCCCTATTTTGTCTAATAATCTAAAAAAAAAAAAAAAAAAAAGAGAGAGAGAGAGAGAAAACAAACCCAACAAAACAAACAAACACACACACTTTTAACTCCTTTAATGATAAATTCCCAATGTTTATTGGGGTGTTGGGGGTGGGGTGGGGGGTGGTGGAATTTACAAAGTTTAAGAGGGTTTAGTGAAATCACCCAATGATATGAGTCTATGACAACTGAACTTAGTCATAACGTTTTGTCTTCCATGCTTCTTTGAATATTTCTACAAGTTATTTATATTTTGTTAGACAGAAGGTTGACTGGATAGTGCTTCTTTGAGAATGTTTGCTGCATACTTGTATTCTATTAGAATGAAGGTAGACTATATCATGTCCTTATACATTTAAGAGGCAGCTGATTCATAAATGTAGACCTATAGTTTCTTTATTCAAACCTTATGGAATTGTATATTCTCAAGTTTCCTTCAGTTGGTTAAGCTTGGACACTGCCATTCTCCTTGACCCTCATTCTGTCAATATCAATTTAAAGTTTATTTTTTAGTGGTTTCCTTTAGTTATTTTCAGTGTCAACCTCCATGTGACAGTATTGGAACTCAGTGGTTTACAATGACTGTACAATTCTTTTCCTTTATTAGATTATAAGCTTCTGGATTTGTTGTGTATTTACATTTGATTGGGAATTTAGTTCATTTCTCATGCATATGAATTTCTCTGAAAAATATTAATGTGTTCAGGATTTCGATATTTGCCTTTAAGTCTCACAACTAAAAATTTTGAAATTTATGTGACCTAAAATCTGGCTATGGAATTGCTCATTAGAGCTTTAAGTAGGAAGTTAAATTCAAGAGCGCTTAAAGTAGCTCTTGAATGCTTCATGTTTCACTAGGAAAGTACTAGAGTAGAAACATGGAATTGATGGGTCTAATGAAATTGGAAGAACAGATGATTATGATGTGAAGAAATAGAGAATACATTTTACAGAAAAAGTTGGAAGGTTATTATATTTTCAATAGACCTGAAGTAGCCGGCCTCCATTATTACTACTAGTACTCCCAGTGCAGGCGATGCATGCATGACAAAATACATATTTGTGCAAAAAAATTATTAGCAACTACTTAATAATTGACGATAGAAAATAGTTCGTGAACATACCAAATTCATTCAGCATATATTCCTTGCTTGATATGTATGTTGTTCAACATACCAATTGATGACAAACATACCAAAGTAATTCGTGAATGTACCAAATTCATTCAACATATATTCCTTGCTTGATATGTATGTTCAACATACCAATTGATGACAAACATACCAAATTCTGTGCATGTGTGTGACATTATTTGCAAAAACAATATTTATAAAACTTTAATGATTATTGTTAATATAAATTGGTTTATAATAAATCATTACAAAGAGTGATATAAATGTACTAATTCACAAATTAATAGTGCTACATGGATTGTAGTGAATTGTAGTTGTAGGTGCTGCATAGATTGTTCATAATAGAAAGGGTACTTCTCAAATGCAATTCTCAGCAATTTGGGTAGAACACCAAAGTATATTAACATAAAAAACTATTTAGCACAAAAGCGAGGTTCTTACTGCAAAAATAATCTTTTTTAGAAGTGAATAGTTGCCTTGATGTCGTCCACGCCATACCTACAAAAATAATCTTTTGTGTAAGTGAATAGTTGTCTTGATCTTGTCCACGCCATTCAAGGTTATTGCTTGCATCTTTGGCTGAGGCCAGAACATTCTTTGCTGCTTGCATCCTTTGAATTAAATGCTTTTATCTTTCCTTAATATTTTCTTTTCAAAATTTATAGTTTCTTGTTGATGGGATATGGAAATTAGGCCCCTATATGATTGGGTGTAGCGGGCAGTTATTTGGAACGTGGCTTGATAATAGTTGTGGGTAGAGGAGGTGGTTTTCATGGGCAACAAAAATCGTTTCCAATTTTGGCTTTTAAAAAACTGATTCATTTGAATTTTCTTTCCAAGTTTGTCCTTATCTCAATAATAAGAACTCAAAGTGGTGGGACATTTGTGGGAATTTTTGAAATAGTGACTACGAAAAAGGTATAACACCAAAGAGTTGGACCAAAAGTTAGGCTTCTCTTAATAATATATAATAATACTCCCAGTGCATGCTATATGTGTGCATGACACAATACACATTTGTGCATAAAAAATACAAACAAATTTAATACTACAATTGAAAATCGATAAAAGAATTTGAGATTATTATAAATTACTAAAGTAATTTTGGTAATTTTACACCCCTTTACATATTGGCACTATCGACCAACAAAAAATTATCACAACTATACTTTAGGGCCATGTTTGGATTAGGGAGTTATTTTGTCCCAAGACTAATTTAACTCATTATAGTCACGGGTATAATAATCCATGGGACTATAGTGAGTTAAATTTTAATAATTTATTTGGCTCAATTTGTTATTAACACCTTTTAATACCTATCTCATGTTTGGAAATTTGTCATTATAAAGGGGTATAGGATTACAAGTAAAGTAAATGTCAAAAATACCCTTCTTCCTACCAATAGTGAATTATAGCTTTTAATGATGTAACAAGTAAAGTAAACTGGAGTTCTAGTATCTGACATTCTTCTCAAGTGTGTCAGATATAATTTAAGAAGCAATAGTATTTAAAAGAGAACATGGTCATAACTTTAAAAAATATAGCATGAAGAATAATCACCTGTACGGTGCCCACCAAAATGCAACAGTAAAAAATGTAGCATGAAGAATAATCACCTATACCCACCAAAATGCAACAGTCTTAATGAAAAAAATCATGTGTACCTATAATAAGAAAATATAATCACCAAATACACATATACCCATCATAAGAAAATATAATATATTACTTTTAAAAAGAAAATATAATATCTTACTTTTGAAAAAGAAAATATAATATCCAACATTCATGTCCATAAAGATACGACCAACGATCAAAATACATATTTAATTCAAATAAACTAGTCCCATCAAAGTATGTTAAACAAGTAAACAAAATAGTAGCAAATATAAAAATTATTTGATAATGTCTATATCAATACCATAATACCTCATTTTTCCTTCTTAATCAACCTCTTCACCCACCTATACCTTCTCTCATCGGGTAGACTAAAGAACACATCTAACTGGCTGGCACTTTTAGGAATGAAGGTTGCACCTATCTCTTGCTCATCGTCCGTCATCCCTCCAATCTTCTCAACAGCTTCAAAGACCTCTTTCCTAGCTGCCTTCAAGTCTTAGTTATAGCCTAGCCTTTGTGCTAAAATCCCGGTTGATGACGCCAACACCGAGATATTTGCATTCATTGTTTCAACTACTTGCAAGAAGACATTCTTTAAACTTTCACTTTTCTCAGAGGTCTTGGCCTTCTGCTTGGGGGCTAACTGGTTGGAGTTGATACACTAGGAGCAATTGGCTAAATACAACGGTCTGGGCCAAGTAGGATATCTTCTAATCCGCTCCAAGTCACTGACATCCCCTGTTATCTTGCAGTCCAAGCTCTCCTCATTAGTTCCAGCTACAGCTTGCTCCTTAGCTATCTCTCCCATTGAATCACCAGATGACTCAGCAAACACTCCAGTAGCTCTATCCTTGCCAAATATGACCAGCTAGTCATCATCATATGGCAGGGATTTATTCCTCCACTTGGCCAACTCTGAGTCTTTCTGCATTTCATTCAAACAAAAATATCACCAAGCATAATAGACATATATAAATAATAATTGGACTATAAATGAGAAGACAATACCTTGCAGTACTCAGTTCAAACAGACTCATCGACTATGACCAGCATCTTATTGGTTGCATTCCAACCAATGCCACTTGTGGGTTTGCATTAAATATAGCTCCAAACACTCTCTTCCATATCTTTTTCTTTGAATCAATATGTGGTGTGGCCCGAATGTCTGTGCGTGGCAGTCTCCTCAACATGTATTTTTCAAGTGCTTGGATATAGCCATTCTTGAATGATCCTGACTCTTGCTTCAACCCATCAGCTATAATGTTGTAGTACGCATTGATGAGAGCATCTTCCTCATTCTTACTCCAAGCTCTTCTCTGCCCTTTTGCTCCTAACCTTCCACTAGGGTTATGACTTGAGTTTGGTATATCTTCCATTCAACTTACAATGTAGTGTTAGGCTAGCAACCACAAGTATAAAAGTCATTCAATTCCGTTTATGTATAAAGCATATTCATATTATTTTAGTCATTCTAAGCTTTACGGTATCACATTGTAATAAAACATTATCGGCTTATATATTTGTCATAATGCATATATATTGCATAAATAACAAGTCAACGGTACTATACCAATATCATTGTTAATATTATTAATTTGAATTACTTGATAATTCACAACTTGCTTTAAAAGTAAGCTTCATAATTTGATGATCCATTGTGGTAAAGAAGCTTTTAGCCTTAATATAATAAGAAATGATACATTGCTCATAAAAAAATTCATAAAGGCCCAAAAGATTAATGTTACATTATTAAATATTAAATAACATCAATCAAATAAAAATCAGTTTGTAATATTTTACTCAAATCAACAAGTCAATTTGCATTTTCCCAAGGTGGTATTCCCCTACTTGCCCTCCACTGATTAAACATTGTGACTGCCATTTGCTCTCTCATAGTAGTCCACTGATCAAAAATCTCCACAACATCAATATGCCCTCCTTCATTGGGTGGTGTTGGTTGTTTATTGTTGATATCCAAGTCATTCCGTGCATCCATGGGATCCACTTCCATCTCTCTCCTTATTAGATTATGTAAGAGACAACAAGCAATGATAATTCTTGATTGTGTCTTGATGGAATAAAAGACAATGCTCCTAAGGACAGACCATCTACGCTTGAGTATGCCGAAACATCTCTCAATCATATTCCTTACACTTGAATGCTTCATGTTGCAGAACACTTGAGGATTTGCAGGAAGTGCACCTTCTCTCCATGTTGCAAGATGATACCTTTGACCCCTATATGGGGCTAAAATCCATCATTGGTGTAGCGAGCATCACATAAGTAGTATTTACCTAAATCAAACGAATCATTCCCCCTCACTGACACATTTTGTATAATTTAATTAAAGAAAACTTTATTCAGTACCTGTTTCTTATCGTGATGACATCTCTCAACACTCTCCCATTTGTTGCGAACCTTCCCACCCAGAAAGTACATAAATGAACATTAAATCTTGATCACAAACCCCAACACATTTGTGGCAACCTCCCCCGTTCTAGTCCTATGTCTTGTCTTGTCAACCTCAGGAACTCTCACTTTGACATATGTCCCATCCAAGGCACCAAGGCAGTTTCTACAAAAAATTTAAAAATTACACTATCTGATATACAAATATATGTTTTGTTTAGTTTCATAAGTCTTATGTATATTTTAAGGGAATAATTAAGTCAAACCATTTCCACCTCTCATCAGTTGAGTTGGCAGGCACGTTCTAGTTGGACTAGAAGTACACCTTGTAATCGAAGCACCCCCTTTAATACTATGTAAAAATATTTGCCAACTATCTCTCTTGATGTATTATACATTAATTTGATGCGCCTATTCTTGAAATGGCCAGCCAATATATGTAAGAACATTGCAACTTGTGCCTCGGCTATTGTGTTCCTAGTATCAGTGATACCAGCGAAAGTTCTAAGTAACTCACATAAGGCCCCAAAATAGTTACTAATTCTCAATTGTTCTATAATTGTTCGATTACCACTATTTTTAAAGTGTCATTTAGAAACTCAATTTGCTTGAGTGATCGCTTAAGTGATTTCTCCCAAGTAAATGCATAACCGCTCTTGTCACATGCCCTAAGGATGAGCGTCATCAAATGTGCATATCAGGATAATAAACAACAAACATGCACACGGATTTGCTATACCACAATAAACTCCTCAGCCTCAGTATCTATTAGGTCCATCTTGGGTCCATGTCTAAGAAATAACAAATATAAACATGTCAAAATCAATTACCCGACTACTGCAGCAAGAACAAAAAGAAAACCAAGAATAATGCATTTTCTGTAACTTCTAGAAAACTCATTTTGATTACACAAGGTTTAGACCTCAATAGAATCGTGTTCACGAGAACAATACTACTTGGCATTCATGAGAACAATACTACTTAGGCTTAAATTATTAAAACTCACTTCCATTGATATTATTCATTCAGTAACAAAAACAAAAGTTTTTGACTTGTGATCAACTTATCATATTATACTAAAAGTTATCTAACAACAGAACCAAATAAATTCCTCCAAAACCTCAAAATCATTACTACTTACGTTTCTGCAAAGATTAGGAATGATTCAAAGTCGAAAACACATAAATTAAAAATTATAATAGATTAGTCTAAAGTTTTAAAAGAAATATGTAATATTCTATAAGTAAATCCTATGAGATGGCAAAATCATCTTGTTTCACTAACATGAATCACAAGACACAGAATGGCAAAAAAAAACATTAATCGCTGATCTATGACAAATATAATACTAAAATCATAAAAAGGGAAGACAATTGCTTATAATTAGACTCCTTTTCTTTGATGTTGCATCTATTGAATTAATGAATAGTATACATAAAAGCGAGAAAGAATAATGTTACCCAAATTCTTTTTGATACACAGTTCTGGTTGAGACATAATGTTTATTTAATTAGAGTAGTAGAGAAAATTTTATCAATTAAACGTAACATGAAAACCCCAAAATTTTAATCTTGTAAAATAAACTTTAATATACCTTTGAGAGAGATGGTGGTAGAGAATTGAGAGAGAGAGAGAGAGAGAGAGAGAGAGAATAAATAGGGTTTGAGGGGTTGAGCGATTTTATTTCTGACGATGAGAGCGACCATGTGCGAAAAATTGGTAGGCTGAAAAAAGTGTGAGTGAGAAAGCCTGGGTAATATCTTGGAAAAGTAAGTGTAAGTAGGTCTTTTAGCATTTAATCCCAAATTAAAAATAGTCCAATGACTATAATAAACCCCCCCCCCTTCCATTTAATTCGAAATCTCTGTTCTATTTGATTTTAATGGACTAAATAGTCTAGCCTAATACCCCTCCAAAAATTAAACCAAATACCCCAATATTTTATAATAAAGGATAAAGGGTTATTAACTCAAAACAACACCCAACCCAACATAGCCTTGGTATTATTAGCCAGCACATAATCATCATTAAAAGGTAAAAGCTAACCTCATAGGACTATGATATACAACATTTTTCACACACATAAAAAAAAGGAAAATAGAAAAGAAAAAGAAAAAAGAAAAAAAAAGTAAGTAACATACATTCAGGGACTACAACACAACAAATGAGCATTGTGTTAACACCAAGATTAATTTCAGAGCAGAGGATATCCATTGAGACCCAAATTAGGGAAGATGCCCCTCTAAGAAACGAAATTAAGTAATCACGTTAATTAATGTTTAAACATCTATTATATTTTTTCCCTTAATTTCGTCTCTAAGAGACGAATAATCAGGTTAATTAATGTTTAAACATCTCTTATATTTTTTCTCCTTTGTCACAAACAAAAAAATCAACAAAAGATAAATTATTACTATTTAAACAAATAAAAGGTTGGAAATGAATCAACAAAACATAAATTATACTATGAAGTTTGGATGAAAAGAAATCTTTAGCGTCAAGAGATCTCAGTATGTCTGATCGGTGATACGCCATCCTTGGGATTTAGAAACGGAGGTCATGAGGAAAGATGGAGAAAATGGATTAGGAGTATGTTTAGGTTTTGAGGTGATAAGTTTAGATTAGGAACATGGGAGAAGCGATTAGTTAGATTTTGAGATAATTGTAGAGATTTGAAATGGTATCCGAGATCTGTCAATTTGGAGTTATTTTGTTCTAAGTTTCCCGATTTGGCCCTCATGTAAGCTTTAAATTACTGTAACTTGTATGGAAATTTCTTGGGATTTTTTCAAATTGTGACACACGGGCAGAACACCAAAAGATTGAACCAAAAGGTTGCCTTGCCTTTTTTTACTAATAGTAATAGATTATTAAATTTTGATCTTTGGCTTCAATAGACCTTCTTCCTTCTCCACATCCCTATCTACTTCATGAAGTCCATCATCTCCATAATTTCTACTTGGGTACTTCGGATGGAGGCTCATGGTACTCCAAAGATGAAATAAAAGAATCAAGAGACCATGAGGATGTATGTACATGATCTTTAAGCATGTCTCGTAGACGCTTTTTATGGATGAAGTGTATCTCCTGCTTGAAAATTTTCCAAATGGGAAGTATTATCAATTTATTTTTAGGCCACACGAATTAATATTCATCCAAAAAGGAGCACAAACACGAAGGTTGATGACGATGAAAAGCCAAAAAGAAAACATTTATTTAAGTTTCTCAGTAGTCCTTGCAATCCTTGTTGAAAATGACCTTATGTCAAAGATATCACTCACTGGATGAATCCCGACCTTCCCTTCCTTTTGACGATCTTTTTTCCCCCTTGTGATCCTTGATCCTCTTGCTACCAGTCCCAAACAGAACTCATCCTTGGTCAATCTCTACATTGCATCATTTTAAGCGTATTTGTCATCTCCTCCACATTATGAATATTTTTTTTTCTTATCTAATATGGTTATGGGACTATAATCTTATGATCTCGGAAATGATTTTGGAGCACATATTTCTTTTCTTCTCCAGATTTTCATATTCACGGGTAAAACCTCAAATGATTGAATTTTGCGGCCATATATACCATTATCCTTTTATTCATGCCTAGCTTATAACTTCATTTCAGGTCAACTTGTTTGCGTGCTCTCTCTTATTTAACACACAACTTTGACAATAAGCTCATAATTGTCTCTATAGCTGTGATGTGTAGTTGGATCATGCTTCTGTCTTCACATCCTAGTCCTTAGCATATTTTTCATCTAAACATTGAGAAACTAAATTCAAAATCTAATCTAAGGTCTTGGATGATGTTGATGGTAAATAACTAAATACTATAAAATTTTTATCATGAAAACATTCAATTCTTCATGCTTATTTCTTTTCACTTCGTACTAGATTGGGGTGTACAGGCAACCGTCAGTTGGATGCTTTCACAAAATTTCGGCAATGAAAATGTATCCATTGTGGCTGAAGAAGATGTCCAAACTCTATCCGAAAGGGATTCTGCAGGCTT
The DNA here is from genome assembly GCA_012295165.1 of Asparagus setaceus. NCBI lineage: Eukaryota > Viridiplantae > Streptophyta > Magnoliopsida > Asparagales > Asparagaceae > Asparagus > Asparagus setaceus. The sequence continues at coordinate 19,236,964 of CM022704.1, read as the reverse complement.
GCTCAATTCCGTCGTCAGTCTTGTCAACGAGTGCCTCGCTGAAGCTCCCAAATACGGATTACAAGCTCCCCAAAAATCTCTCGGAAGTAGAGAGGTTCTTGACGCTATAAGCAGATGCAACTCCACTGGAGGTCCAAAGGGAAGATTTTGGGCTCTTGACCCTGTAGATGGTACATTAGGCTTTGTTCGTGGAGATCAATACGCTGTTGCTCTTGCCCTAATTGCAGATGGGCAAGTAATTCTCGGTGTTCTTGGATGCCCGAATTATCCAATGAAGAAGCAGTGGCTTAACTATCACCAGCGATATTATAGGCTCATGTCTAAGCTCTCTCCTCCTGCTCCTGGGTCTTGGGACAAAGGATGTGTGTTCTATGCTCAGAGAGGTAGCGGTCAGGCTTGGATGCAACCGCTGATTCATGATTATGGGAAGCTTGAAATGGAGAGCTCAGCAACTCCGATTAGGGTTTCGTCGATTGATGATCCGGCCTTATCGACGTTTTGTGAACCTGTTGAGAGGACCAATTCGAGCCATTCATTCACCGCTGGTTTGGCTGAAAGTGTTGGCATGAGGTAAGATTAATGTGCATGTTTCCTCCTTTATTTGCTTCCGAGATAATTTTTTTTTTCCTAAGTACAAAATTAAAACTATATGGTCTTAGAGTTCTTTCCATCAATAAATCCCAACACGAAACTATATGCACATTTGACACTATCTGGCACAAGCTTCATAACAATCTAAAAAACCCACAAAGCCACATTGGTTGGGACTAGACTTAGAGTGAAAGGCTCATAATAGTGACACTTTCCTTCCATTTATTTGAACCCCAGTAAGCTGGAAAAAGTTCAAACTGACATATATAAGAGAAAAGAATAGATTAGCAACTCTAGAGGATCAACCACATTAGAATTTGTAAAAACACCTACTTTAAATTCTATCCTCTTTATGAAAATGTTGGCATGAGGTAAGATTAATGTGCATGTTTCCTCCTGTATATGCTTTCGAGATAATAGTTTTTTTTTACAAAGTATAAAATTAAAACTATATGGTCTTAGGGTTCTTTCCATCAATAAATCCTGATACGAAACTATATGCACATTTGACACTATCTAGCACACGCTTCACAACAATCTAAAAATAACCCACGAAGCCACAAGGATCGGGACTATACGTAGAGTGAAAGGCTCTTAATAGTCACACTTTCCTTCCGTTTATTTGAACCCCAGTAAGCGGGAAAAGGTTCAAACTGACATATATAAGAGAAAAGAATAGATTAGCAACTCAAGATGATCAACCACATTAGAGATTGTAAAAACACCTGCTTTATAGTTTTTCCTATTTATGAAAAATATGGACACTACATGGGTCTCATCTCTCACGCCCAAAGATCAATTTTTAGACACTGACATCATATTATATTCCAAAAATATGGGAAAAAAATTATATTCATAGGACGCCACATGTATAATTTTACGACACATCTCGATACTTTTCATAATATTCATTGCATAATAACACATCTGACATTGATTTTAATTACTTAGAAACCAAAATATTATTCAGAGAAAATAATTATAGGATTTTAAACACTTATAGAATAAAATTATTTGAAAGTTACATTGATCTGTTATATATAAATGTCAAATTCTAGTTATTGAATGAATAACATGCATCAGTATGTGTATGAAAAGGAATTTATATTTAGATAAGCTATATTAAATAAATTTTTCTTTAATTTTGAGTCACACTCTATAATGGTCTTTCTGTCTGCAACTCGTTTCTTGATTGTACAACAAAACCTAAATTTACTTGAATAATTTATTGAAACTTGATGTTTCATTTCCCTTGACATTTTACAAATCACATAGGTAGTATGCATACTATGGGTCTCTTTCATATTTAAAATTAGTCCTCTAAATCTTTCATATTTGAAATTAGTCCCCAATTCTTCATATTTTGAAATCTGTCACCCAAATCTTTGAAGTATTTTGAAATTAGAACCTTTGTTATATTTAACATTCAAACTGTTAACCATTGGTTGGGTGGTTAACTGGGGACAGCTAATTACTGCATTGCCAAATCAAACAAAATCAACATAAGAAATCCACCAAAACCAAGTTCGAAATCAATATATTTAAGTATACTATTGCATTACGAAATCAACAAACTACAATTGGCACGTTTTTGAAATGAAACTTTAGTTAATTGAAGCATGCCGATTCCACCATAGGTGTATCTGTTAAAAAATTTGAAGTATTAACGAAATTAGTTTTTTGTCAAACTTTTATTTTATATTTTTCTTTCACCTACTTACATATATGAAACTTTATTACTCATTGTCATATTTAATCGCTTTTTTATTGATGTATGATGGTTGTATTTTGTTCCCCTCAAAAAATAAAAAATAAAAAAAATAAACACTCCGCCACTGAGTAACACACTGATATACATATTTACATATCTCATGTATTTGAATCAGTATATCTCACATTTGAGCAAACTTCAAAAGATGCATTGTTCTCATATAATTTCTATTGAAAAGTCTCTTGGTTTCTCGAATTGCAGGAAGCAGCCATTACGAGTCTACAGCATGGTAAAGTACGCAGCCATAGCCCGTGGTGATGCAGAGATATTCATGAAGTTTGCACGGGCTGGCTACAAGGAGAAGATATGGGACCATGCTGCTGGTGTTGTCATCATACAAGAGGCTGGTGGAGTTGTCACTGATGCAAGAGGCCGCCCATTGGATTTTTCAAGAGGCGTATACCTAGAAGGTCTCGATCGGGGCATAATAGCTTGCTCCGGTTCAGTATTACACGAGAAGATCATTGGTTCTGTAGATGCCAGCTGGGACTCGTCAAATCTCTGATGTCTACTGTAATCTTCAGACCTCAGCTTGGTATGTAGGGAATTTGTAAGTAAATTTCACAGAACTACCATGAATGCATGGACTTTCAGAGGTTTTGTACAAAACTAACATTAATTATCACGAAGTTTTTAAAAATGCAAAAGTGCAAAAATGCATCCCAAAAAATAAAATTAAAAAAAAATCTATGAAGCGTTTGCAATGAAAGGTTTACACCATTTATATCTACACGATGTTCATAAGGGTATATGAAAATATACAAAGAATACAAGGCATTGTCCAAAATATGTCATGTGCGGAGCACATGAAAAATTAGTCAAAAGTTTTCTGTGTATATATATCCCTTAAATCAATCATGCATATTTGCAAAACTACCGCAAAAATCTTAATCTTTCTAAACTATCCTCCAAATCATCAAATTTGGAAACAATACCCCTGGCCCTAAATCAACCAATCAACAACGTTGTTGGGTATGAGTAGAAATTTGACTATTTTGTTGATACTTTTACGTTGAAGTTACAAATTAGGCTATCAAAGTTGATAATCTGGGGCATTCTTTTCCAAAGTTGATTTAGGAAATAGTGGGGGTGGTTTTGCAAATACACATGATTTAAGGGGTATATATACAAAAAAAAACCCCTAGTCTAAAACAGCTGTCAAACATGGTAGTTTAGCGAAAAAAGTTCATGACAATTTTATTTATTTAAAGAAGTTTATGGTAGTTTTGTGCGAAACAGAAAAAAATTCATGGTTAATTTTGTGAAATTTAATGTTTCTGTGGCCTTGATAATCGGTTATATATTTGCTTTTTCGATGGCTCAAAAGTTCTGCAGGAACTTGCAGAGCACTTCGGGGAGAAATCGCAGGTTTATTTTGTATTTCTGGGAAGGACCTTTATACTTGAAAAATAAGATACAGATTAGTATAAATACCGTATCCAAGAAGAGAGAATTGGCCATAATGTGGGCATACTAATGCAATTTTGTGTCGGAGCCGATATGTTCGTTAAGAAACTTTTCTATTTGATAATGTATATACATCATTGTTTTGTTGCAAGTCTGATCAAATTCTTGGTGTATTAAGTTTTGAATATAAATTTTAGCTTGATTTATTGATGATCAGTTGCTTTTGCAGTGCTATCTATCTTGCATCTTGTATGTATCAAGAAATTTTAGAGCATGTGCATTTATTGCATTCAACCGTATAGTGTGTGTGTATTATGCCTCATAGGCATGGTGGCATTTTTCAGGCAAACACTTGAGGAGATAAAATTGGTAGTTTTCTTCCCTCTTCACTTTCGTAATTAGTGAGAATATGATGATATCTGGATGAAAAGTAGTTCAAATTTTGAAAAATTCAATTGGTCTTAGATTAAACTCAGATAAGTTTAAGGGTGTTTTCCCTAACTTACATAGCTTATCACGAGTAAACTGAGATAAGTTTAAGGGCGTTTCTCTAGACTTACAAGTTCAGAGAAGCTTTTTACAACTCAGCTCAAAGTTTCAGGGGGTCTTAGATTAAACTCCCCAGAAGAATAAGCTTTTTACAAAGTTCAGGGGGTTTTGTGAAATTTACTCATGTTAAACTGGCCCCTTCTCTTCCCGCCAACCTTCCCTCAATTCATAAATGAATCGCCTCCTCTTCCTCCGCCATTACCATCCTCCCTCCAACATTACCAAAATACCCTCAAACCCCAACCTCCATTACGCCTCTCTCCTCCAAACCCTAACCAAAACCCCAACGCCTTCCTCCTTTTATCTTGGCATCGCCGTCCACTCCCAAATCCTCAAACTCGGCCTCGACTCTGACCGCTTCGTCTCCAACACCCTCCTCTCCTTCTACTCCTCTCTCTCCCCCAACCTCTCCCTCGCTCGCCGCCTCTTTGATCATCTCCCCATCAGAGACGTCGTCTCCTTCACCTCGCTCGTCGTAGCCCACTTACGCCGAAACCAACCCCAAAATGCCCTCCGACTGTTTGCTCAAATGCCCCGCTCAAACATTCAACCCAATGCATTCACTCTCTCGGCGGCAATCAATGCATGCAAAAACCTCGGCAACGTCAAGCTCGGAAAATCCCTTCATGGGTTAGTCTTCATTCGTGGGCTTGACTCAAACTTTGTGATTGTTAGCTCATTAATCGACATGTATGGTAGAAATGATGCATTGGACGATGCGTATAAGGTGTTCGATGAAATGGGTCAGTTGCATTTTGACCCGGTTTGTTGGACCACAATGATATCGGTTTGTACGAGAAATGATCGGTGGGATGTGGCGGTGTCGTTATTTTATTCAATGGTGAGGAATGGAGGTGGGGTTTTGGTTGATGGGTTTATGTTTGGGAGTTTGTTTACGGCGTTGGGGAATTTGGGGAAGGAGAGGGCAAAACAAGGAAAAGAGGCACATTCAAAGGTTATTACTAGCGGGCTCGAAGGGAATGTTGTAGTTGAGAGTAGCGTTGTCGATATGTATGCAAAATGTGGGCTCGTTGGTGATTCTAGAAAAGTGTTCGATAGAATGACAGTGAAAAATGTGATTTCTTGGTGTGCATTGTTGAGTGGCTATTGTCAGAATGGCGAATATGAATCTGTAATTCGGTTGTTTCGGGAGATGGATAAAGAGAGCGATCGTGATCATTACAGTTTTGGTACTGTGCTTCGTGCTTGCGCTGCCCTAGCTGCCGTCAGGCATGGCATGGAGCTCCATTGTCGGTTCCTTAGGACCGGAGGATGGAGGAATGTAATCGTAGAGTCTGCTCTTGTTGATTTATATGCAAAATGTGGAAATATAAACTTTGCATATAGAGTATTCTCTAACATTTCAACGAGGAATTTGATAACATGGAATGCGATGATTTCTGGCCTGGCTCAGAACGGGCGAGCAATGCAAGCAATAGAGACGTTTGATAAGATGATCACAGAAGGATCAAAGCCCGATTACATAAGTTTCATAGGGGTCCTCTTCGCCTGTAGCCACACTGGCATGGTGAATGAGGGAAAGAAGTATTTCCAGTCGATGAGAGAAGACTATAACATAAAGCCAGGGATCGAGCACTATAGCTGTATGGTTGATCTTTTGAGTCGTGGGGGATTGCTCGAAGAGGCTGAGGAGTTGATAGAGGGGTCTGATGTCTATAGAGAGGATTCATCATTGTGGGCAGCGCTATTGGGTGCTTGTGCGACGCATTTGAGCCCCGATGTGGCTGAGAGAGTGGCAAAGAGGATGATGGAGTTGGAGCCGAGGTATCATTTGAGCTACGTTTTGCTTTCGAATGTTTATAAGATGGTAGGCCGATGGTGCGAGGCCATGGAGGTGAGGAGATTGATGAGGTTGAGGGGAGCAAAGAAGGAGCTCGGTAAGAGCTGGATTGAGGCTGGTTCTGTTAGTAGAGAATGGCAAAGATATGAGGATTTGAATTTTGAGAGGGAAGCTTCAACTCCTCACTAGGGTTTGCAGATTTTGGTGTCTGAGACAGTTGAACCAGACCCGAGTGTGATTCTGATGGCTAGTAAGTCATTGAATTTTTTCTGTTTATTTTCTTCCAGCTATAGATATTCGATGATTGCACATACATTTCACGTGTCAAAATAATTGAAAGTGTTAACGAATACAATCTTATCATCACGACGATATGCGAGCGAAATGTTTTGAACCATCCAGGACGGACATCATGCCCGTATGCAGGGTACATCACGACGATATGCGAGCGAAATGTTTTGAACCATCCAGGACGGACATCATGCCCGTATGCAGGGTACCCACCCAAAAAAAAAAAAGGAGTAGAAGAAAAAAAAATCTATGAGGGTCAACAGTCAAGAAATTTCACTCAGACTATTTGCAGCAATAAAACTATACGGGGTCTATCTGCGATTGGGCGATAGTAAAAGGGTATATCCGCAATCAACCCTTAAAATAATGAACTCTATTGTCAAGACTACAATATAGAGGGAAGCAAAATCCATGGATTGAAATCTTTCAATCCCTAGGAAATGGTTAGTGCGTAACTTTACCTCACACTAGGAAGCTCAAAGTAAGTTTCGAGGACATCAAGTATCAATCATCTTGCATGCAAGCTGCATATCATGTGACCTTGTTGTAGTCATAAATGACACTATCAAGCACCATGATTAAGAGGTTAAGGGGTGGGGAATGAGCACATGTAAGCTTTTAGGTGGGTAGGCAGTTCAACAAACTGTTCCGTATATTTTAGTATCAAAAATTAAATTAGAGATCTTTTTGCGTGCATACAATAGTTTTTGACAAGACAATCCAAGTCTAGGCTGTAATTTTAATAAATTTCATTTATTTTGGTTTGTTGTTTCTTTTTGGGTAAATTTCACAAAGCCCTCCTAAACTTCTGGGGACTTTGCACAAACCTTATAGACTTCATAAATGAGAAAAAGAAAAAGAAAAAGAATAAAAAAAAACTACTGAACTTTCAAAATTATAGTAAACATCCCTGAATTATTGACGTAAAGAGTAATAAGTTTGAATTTTTATAAAATCGAATGAAGAGCATTCATATGAGAAATTAAGACACATCAATTATGTCTTATTTTAGATTTTGTATTCTATCCATTTACGTCATCTGTAAGATTTTCCGATAGTTCAAGGGGTTTAGTATAATTTTGAAAGTTAAAGGTGGGTATTCTCCGATCTATAGAATTCAAGGGGGTTTTGTTCAAAATCCATCAAAGCTCAGGGGTTTTATGAAGTCTACCCTTTTCCTCTGTATTCTCCAAGGCAATGAATAAGCTCCATTTTTCGAATTGGGCCATACTCGGGCCGGGCCGATTCATCAACGCCTATAGGAATAGGAAGTTGCAAAGAAATCTGACCGGTGCAAAAAAAAAAGAAAGGAAGGAAAAAAAGAAAAGAAACGGCAACAATAAAGGGCTCTCATGTCTCACATTACGTGCCGCTGATCCATGTAATTTTAGAATTAGATAAATGTAATTTTTATTCTTAATTCTGCTCTCTTGATCTCCTATAAGGGTTAGTATTGCGTCATTTTCATTAGTCTTCATTGCATTTCTAGTCGTCACATCTAATTACTAACATCAATTAAATCAATTGTCACATCTTGTCTCCGTTCTCAAACTCTTAATTTGCATGCCCATTTCTTTTCCTATTTTCATTTTTTTTGTTCCCCTTAACTTTCGTTGCCATTTCCAACTTTAGATATTACTAAAACAACTGAAATTGTACCTTTAAACAAATTTTTTATGAAAAATGTGTACCTTATCTTAAAGAAATTCTAGCTACATACGTACGAAATCTTGAAAATAGTCAAAAAATTTTATTAAAGTCTCATTAGATCTAAAATTTCGTTTTCCTTCAACTATTTCCCACCAACATCAACATGGTGGCCCAAGTCCATTATTTGTTAGGTAATTAAACAAATGCAAATTACAAAATTTGGGGGGGAAAAGGTCAATATCATCTCTAAATTATGATCTAAACTTAGTTAAGACAATGGAAGATTTGACACCAACGGTTGTCTAGTTAGCATCATAGCACTAGAAGCTCATGCATCAAACAGGTATATATCTTGACATTTGATTTGATTTATTAGTAATTTATATGTTTGATAGTGCATTTAGTATTTCTTTTTGCCCCCCGCAATTTTGCTTTTACTCTGGGAAGTAGTTCACTTAACACTGCCATACACGCCATTTTCACCTGTCATGGACAAAATATCCAGTAGAGGTCACACTGTAGAGAAAATTTATGGAGGAGAACCTAGAAAAAATTTATGTCAATTTTAAATTAGTGGAAATAATAGAAATGACTACAAACAAATAAAAATCAATATAAATTGAATACTGAATTACTACAAGCGGTACATAAATCAATGCAATCACCAACTTTAAAATTAAGTTATATTGTTAGTCATGCCGACTCTACTTATCTCGCTCTCTCTCACAAAAAGAAAATGCTAAAAAAGCTAAGTGACTTACAAGGTTATTCAATATTTTATTTTTATGATTATCTTGTTAAATCTCATGTCACCATGTGAACCGTTACGCATTTATGTCTATTCGATTTTCTCTACTTAATAAAGTTTTTGGGCATCTTGTAGGGCTGGGCGTGGGCCGGTTCGAACTGTGAGTCGAACGGCCCAGCCCACCATGGTTCAAGACTCAACTTGGCTCGCAACAGGCTGGTCTGAACCCAGCCCACAACTCAATCATGGGCCAGGCTTCGTTTTACTCTAAACCCGAGGCCACAGAAGTAGGCCCAGCCTACTACTGGTATGACCCAGCCCGACCCGATCCATCTCATTTATGTTTTATTTTTTTTATTTCAGCCACCGTATATAATTTTTTAAAAAAGTAAAAAGCAGCCTAGATTCTATATTAAGAAAACAATGATCACAAATGCTATAAATAAAAGTATACTACTACTAATTATATTTCCTTACATTTATTAATTGCCTCTGAATATATAAACCTAAATTAAAATGACCCTAAGAAATTATCATGTTACTATTACACGTAATGTACATATATAAATGCAATATTCAATTAATTATACAAATTGTTATTCAGTTGTATTATAAAACTATTAACAATTTGTTAATTGAAATATACTAACTTAATGATATTATATTATTAGTTTTTATCATATTTCATGAAATTACTATAGTTCTATTCAACAAAACATTGAAAAGTATAAAACTTGATTGCTTTATTTGTTACTAGCTCTAATTACGCTAAACCAAAATATAAATTTGAAAGTGGTGCCCATTTCAAAAATTGAACAAGACAAGTAGTACCATTTTCCTGACATATGTTGAGATCATGAAATTCTAAATGTTGCAGGTTTTACTGACTGGTCTGGTGGCGGAGGGTCAAATAAGACTATATATAAAAAGAAAAAAAATGTTAAGAAAATACACGCGGGCCGATCCGTGACCCAACCCGCCGTAGGCCGGGTTTGGCTCGGCCCGCTCCCAAGTGAGCCATGGGTCGGGTTAGGTTTAGCACCAGATCCAGGGTTAGAGCCGTAAGCCCTGCTCGTTCAGGCCCGATCCGGCCTACGCCCACGCCTAGCACTTTGCCTCGGTTACTCAACAAAAAAAACATCCTATGATTATAGAAGACTATTAAGAGATTTTTTTTCCCCCTTCTATACGATATTTCTTGGGTTAATTATGGATAGACTCGTGTACTATCTCCAATTGTGGATAGATAGACCTTTTATAGTTCTATTCATGCAGATAAACTCCTTGATTGAATGTTTTCCAACAGTTTACTCTCAGGATGTCTATCTGCCAAAAAAACAAAATTTTCACTCCGGGTCTTTATGTGCAATAATAGAATTACAGAAGATTAGTTGGCAATTTGGCAATAATAAAGGGGTCTGTTAACAATAATAAAACCTTATTTCTGATTTATAAGAATATCCCTCATGCATGCAAGTAGTGTGTTATGTTATGTACCATAAAAAATTGAGTGAAATCTACAAACTCTTTCCTTTTTTCCCCCTATATGAATGATACAGAACACCCCTTTTATGTGTTCTGACATAATCTTCAAACTTTTTCTCGCCTGTGCCAGTGGACCCGGCTTCACTAAACTGCTGTGATGTCAACGCGTCGGATTGACTAAAGTGGACGGATGGAGCGAGAAGACGGAAGAGTGGGTTAGGTCTTTTTAGGCAAATTTCAAATGAACAGCAAGTGGATAGCTATGTTTGGACAAAGATAATTAGTCTAGTAACCCACATTAATAATAATAAACTTCATAGGTAGGCAAAGGCTTTGACAAAGTTTACATTTGTGACTCTCTGCCTAATGTGACAATGTCCTTATGCTAAGGCTAAGCTACCTTGACTCTTCTCTTTGGCCGCTATAGCAAGTAGGGAGTTGTTCCAAGTCCACTACATACTTCCTCACAAAAAATAAAATAAAATAAAATAAAATAACATGTACAAGTGCTGTGATAGCTAACTTGGAAAATGTTTTCAAGTAAATAAATTAGGAAATGCTTATGTCATTTAACAATCCAAATAACCTTTGTATTAACAATTCATGAATCATTACTCACTATAATTGTCGTGCCCAATTTATGCTTTGACAAATTAGTAAAATAATTGAGAGGGAGTTATAAAAGGATCAAGTTTATAATTGAGAGGAGTTATAAAAGGATCAAGTTTAAGTCTTAATTGATGAATAAACTGCGCATAATGAAAATATGATTGTAGATATTATGTTATTTTATCATGTTATTCTCACATATAAAAAGGATCAAGTTTTTAAGCTTTAACTTGGAATCACTCTGCTTAGAAAATTTGATATGACAAAGTGAAAGCTAGGGCAACCCACAATGAGTCATCTGGTCAGAAAGAAACTTCCACACAAACTTCATGCTTCTTTATAAATATTATATTAATAACAAATATAGAAAAAAATTGAGTTCTATTCGAGTTCTAGTTTTGAGTTCGATTTGAATTATTGTCATGTCTCGAGCCACGCGAGCTTGTTCACATGCTGTAAGTTGTGGGATTCACTAACTGCAACACGTTATTTAACTTAAATCACCGCCAAATTTGTTAGGAAATGTTACACTTGACTACCATGACTTCTCATAAAACTCTCTTCCACTGTTATATCATAGAAATCGCTAAGTATAAACTACTTCTGAGGGGACGACACGTGTCTCAACGAGCCAATTTAAGCATTATGACACCAGCCTGACGAGCCTCATGAATCCCAGCTCCTCTCCTTAAAGCACTTTAAGACCCAAGACGAAGATAATTAGTCTAATAACCCACATTAATAATTATAAACTTCATAGGTAGGACAAGGTTCACAAAGTTTACATTTGTGACTCTCCGCGCAATGTCCTTAAGCTAAGGCTAAGCTGCCTTGACTCTTCTCTTTGGCCGCTATAGCAAGTAGGAAGTTGTTCCAAGTCCACTATGTACTTCCTCCACACAAAAAAAAAAGGGTCCACTATATACAAGTGCTATGATAGCTAACTTGGAAAATGTTTTCAAGTAAATAAATTAAAAAATACTTATGTAATTTAACAATCCAAATAACCTTTGATTAACAATTCATGAATAATTACTCATTATAATTGTCGTGCCCAGTTTATGCTTTGACAAATTAGTAAAATAATTGAGAGGGGTTTATAAAAAGGATCAAGTTTAAGTCTTAATTGATGAATAAACTGCGCATATTGAAAATATGATTGTAGATATTATGTTATTTTATCATTTTATTCTCACATAGAAAAAGGATCAAGTTTTTAAGCTTTAACTTGGAATCACTCTGCTTAGAAAATTTGATATGACAAAGTGAAAGCTAGGACAACCCACAATGAGTCATCTGGTCAGAAAGAAACTTCAACACAAACTTCATGCTTCTTTATAAATATTATATTAAAAACGAATATAGAAAAAATTTGAGTTCTATTTGAGTTCTAGTTTTGAATTCTATTTGAGTTCTATTTGAATTATTGTCATGTCTCGAGCCCGCGAGCCTATTCACATGCTGTAAGTTGTGGGATTCATTGACTGCAACACGTAATTTAACTTAAATCACCGCCAAATTAGTTAGGAAATGTTACACTTGACTACCATGACGTAGCTCATAAAGCTCTCTTCCACTGTTGTATCACAGAAATCGCTAAGGATAAACTACTCTTGAGGGGACGACACGTGTCTCAACTAGCCAACTTAAGCATTATGACACCAGCCCGACCTGGGCCTCGCGAATCCCAGCTCCTCTCCTTAAAGCAGTTTAAGACCCGAGACAAAGATAATTAGTCTAATAACCCACATTAATAATTATAAACTTCATAGGTAGGACAAGGCTTTCACAAAGTTTACATTTGTGACTCTCTGCGCAATGTCCTTATGCTAAGGCTAAGCTGCCTTGACTCTTCTCTTTGGCCGCTATTGCAAGTAGGGAGTTGTTCCAAGTCCACTACTTACTTCCTCCCAAAAAAATAAAAAAAAATAAAAATAAAAAAATAAAAAATAAAAATAAAAACCATGTACAAGTGCTGTGATAGCTAACTTGGAAAATGTTTTCAAGTAAATAAATTAGGAAATTCTTATGTAATTTAACAATCCAAATAACCTTTGTATTAACAATTCATGAATCATTACTCACTATAATTGTCGTGACCAATTTATGCTTTGACAAATTAGTAAAATAATTGAGAGGGAGTTATAAAAGGATCAAGTTTAAGTCTTAATTGATGAATAAACTGCGTATATTGAAAACATAATTGTAGATATTATGTTATTTTATCATTTTATTCTCACATATAAAAGGATCAAGTTTTAAGCTTTTACTTGAAATCACTCTACTTAAAAATTTGATATGACAAAGTGATAGCTAAGACAACCCACAATGATGAGTCATCTGGTCAAAAAGAAACTTTCACGCAAACTTCATGCTTCTTTATAAATATTATATTAAAAACAAATATAGAAAAAAAAAAAAAACTCTAAAGGTATTTGAATTATTATCACGTCTTGAACACGCGAGCCTTTTCACATGTTGTAAGTTGTGGGATTCATTGACTGTAACACGTTATTTAACTTAAATTATTACCAAAATTAGTTAGGAAATGTTGCGTTTGACTATCATGACTTTGCTCATAAAGTCCTCTTCCACCTAATTATTTTTCATTGTGAAAATAAACTTGGAGTATCATAATCAACCAATTGACGATGAATTAAATTAAATGTTATACTTAGCAGGTCTCATCACTGACACAGCGCGTCAACGGGGTGAGGGCCTGTCAATTATCGTCTAGGTTGAATTTGTATTTGGAAACAAAAGTTTTCAACATTTTGCAAATCAATATTTAATCTAGATGACCTATTTATAGGCTGTTAGAATTAGTTACTTGTTTTTTTTTATTTCCCCTCCAAAGTACAAAACTCTTTAATTAATAAACGTTCAAACATCGAATAGTCGGTGCTCAAGTCGTTGGATTGATCGATAAGAAAATATCAAACACAAAACAAAAGCATCTCAAGACTCAATTTTTTTTAAATTTCCCTTACCTTTCATCAAGTGGAAAAAGGTCAACTAGCCGGCTGGACTACAGACCACAGGGTGAAAACCTCAGCATGCATTAAATATATTCGGATTCGGGCACAAAAGTTAGCGAAATGTGAACCCAAATCCCAAAACTCCACAAAAAAAAGGCCCTCGCTCACCTCTAACTGACACGTGTCCCCAGTCTGTTAAATCCGCAGAATCTAATTCCACAGACAACAAAAACGCGGAGATTGAGGGGGTAGAAAAGTAATTTTTAATTCAATTGCGTTACAGGCAGAAAGGCATGGCCCATACGCATTTATTAAGTCACCGGAAAACTCCGGTGAACGTTTTAGACAAAACAAAGATTTTTGTAACGTTAAACTTAAGAGGGAATTAGATCCACCGACAGGGGATAATGGGTTCAAATGCTTCAATTAAAATCCGACCCGATAGTTGGGTCTTATGAAATTCAAGGGAGGGTTGGGTCTCTATTTTGGATCTCAGTATTATGATTCATGATTTTTTTTGTAAAGATTTTGGACAATGCTAAATTTCGTATAAAGCTCTAACTTTTTATAAAGCTATGAGAGACTCCAAATGCAAATTTGGATGCATTATGAGCCGAGTAGGTATTTCAAAGAGGAAACGTGAGTGTCAGGTACTTTTTTATATTCTTATAAAGTACAGAGATACGAGGCTAGTATTTGAATGATGAGAATTCATCGACAATATAATATATTTTGTGAAATGATGTTTCTAAGAATTTTTTTTTTCATTTGCTCAATTATAAATGCAATGGTAACTATACTTGTTTGATTTAATTTTAAATTTCGCAAATATAGCAGGACTATTTGTCTTGAAAATGAGATTCTTTTTTGGGGTTTAATTGTAACTTAAACCTTGTCTACAACTTTACAAGACTGTAATTATTATTTTCATTTGAATATGTGCTCGTCATCAGCTTCAATTGGAGATCTTTTTTGTAACAGCAATTGTAGTTTTATTTATCAATTGACTAATATATCATACAAAATATCATAATTATACTGTTGCAACCGCTGAAGTTACCGCAAGCTGAACTATCCCTAAGAATCATTATCCAGTTTGACATGATTATAGTAACGTTAAATCTCGCCATCTATAATCATTGAAAGAATAGGATACTCAAATACAATGATAAGTACACGAGCGACCACAATGCGTATCCAAACTTTACACACAAAGATCACAAATAAGATCCGACCCGATACACACCCGTTACCACTTCCGAAGCCCACCACCAACAGGATCCACTGAACACGGGGTCCAAATATCAAGACTCTCCCCAAATCTCGTAACCCCCTCGCCCCACCCTCGAAAAATTCCACCTGTCAGTCACCCTCCAAAATCCTCCACCGGCTACACCCGGTCACTCCAAACAACCCCAATTCCCAAAATTTACCGCCGTCTCTTTAAATGCCCTCATTCTCCTCACTCCTACTCCTCTCCTCACTCAAAAAATCACAACCAAAAATCGATGGGTAAGTTCACCGGCGGCGGCGGCGGAGGCCGAGATTGGCGCCAAATCTATACGATCTACGGCTCCGACGACTTCCACACCGTCGCCTTCCTCCTCTTCCACTCCCTCATCTTCGTCGCCCTCTCCATCCTCATCCTCATCTACTTCGATCCAATCCTCCATTTCCTCCAAATTCTCTTCTCGAACTTCTCGATCCACGCGATCCGCTTCGCCCTAGGGTTCGCCGGCAGCTTCGCCGCGCTCTCCGCCGCCTGCCTGCTCTTCGCCGCCGGCAACGTCCTCTACTCCTCGCTCGCGCTGCGGTGGGAGATCTCGCAGCGGATGGTCTCCGCCGTCGCCGACTGGTCCGCGGTCCGCACCGCGCTCGACGTCGGCTGCGGCCGCGGCATCCTCCTCAACGCCGTCGCGATCCAGATGAAGAAGGAGGGAAGCTGCGGCCGCGTCGTAGGCCTCGATCGCAGGAGGGAGACCGCCGTCGCTGTTCTCCGGCGAGCGGCGGCGGAGGGGGTGCAGGAGTACGTCACTTGCCGAGAGGGCGACTCGAGGCAGCTGCCGTTCGGGGACGGGTACTTCGACGTGGTGGTGTCGGCGGCGCTGGGGAAGGCGCCGGCGGCGGAGCGGGGGAGGGAGGTGGGGGAGATGGTTAGGGTTTTGAGGCCGGGTGGGGTCGGGGTGGTCTGGGATTTGGCGGGAGCGCCTGAGGTGGCGGAGAGACTGAGGGAGATGAGGATGGAGGAGGTTCGGGTTTCAGAGAGGATCGCTGCGTATTTGGTCAGCAGCAGGATCGTTTCCTTCAGGAAGCCGGTGGTCATGGCCGAGCCTGTGGACTGGCGAGCAAATATTTGCTGATTTTTTTTTTTTTCTTCTTTTTGTAAATTAATTATTATTGGGTGAATTGCAGATAACTCCCCCGAGGGCTGCTGAAGGCGGTTATTTGCAATTTATTCTTATAGTGGTATTTATCATCTATCAACTCGTATGGAATCACTCGAGAGATAGATTAGTAGCAGTTTATCATTCTCAAAATGTTGATGCAGAAGTGATGAGTGCTATAAATAAGGTTAGAGGTAATGGATATATGTAAGAGGGTGGTTATTTTGGATGGCTTATCCAATAAAAGGAAAGTATAGTTTATAACTGTGTTTGTATTTATGAATCAATTGCGGGATATTTTCTTTTTTGAGTTGTTAAGTTTGCTTGGATTGACGATGTTATCAATTTTCTCAGCAAATACGAACTGAAAAAGTTAGGAGGAAAAAGAAATGGTTGTTTGCATTTATATACCCCTCAATTCTTTCAAATTTGTAAATTTACCCTCTAAATCTTCAGTTCTAGTTTTCAAATGGAATATATTGCAAGTCTATTGGATATTATTGAAAATTTTTGACATTATCCTATTTAAAAATCAATATCATTAAGTTGGAGAGGGGTAGAAAAACCCAAAATGAGAGAATGCAAGTTTGCAAATATGAAAGATTTGAGGGGTATATATGCAAAAACCTCCAAAGAGAAAAGAGTGAGCGTGGTCAGTATTTGGAAGTCATTTTCAGAGGTCAAACAGGATTTATGCGGAAAACGACTTCCGGCATCGAGAAAGGGATGCTTACCTGACTTTTTTGGGCCAGTTTCCGGAAATTGGAATCAGATCCGGGAAAATTGGCCGCGATTGCAGCACTCTTGCTGATTTCTACTGTTTTTTTTGGTAAATTACACTAAACCCCCATGAACTTTTGCTTTTGCACTAAACCCCAACGAACTTTCAAAATCACACTAAACCCCCATGAACTTTTAGCTTTTTGCACTAAACCCCAACAAACTTTTGCACTAAACCCCCATACTTAACACTGTTCATTGGGGTTTAGTGCAAAAAGCTGAAAGTTCATGGGGGTTTAGTGTGATTTTGAAAGTTCGTCGGGGTTTAGTGCAAAAGGCTAAAAGTCCATGGGGGTTTAGTGTAATTTACCCTTCATTTTTCTTCCCCCAATTGCATAGTTATAAGTGTCAGTAAACGAGTTAAGAGATGATAAATGTTACTGAGGTTATGTACACATGGAAGAGAGAGAGAGTATGCTGAAATTTTTAGACAGTTTTATAGTTCACAACTTCTTGTCAATGAAAGACACTCTCCAAAAAGCCCCAGCGAAAATAAAAAGCCAATAGCATAAAATTCCATCATACATGTGGCAAAAGGACACTAGTAAGAGCAAAATTGTTGGTACTTGAAGAGGATAAAACTCTGCGCTACAATAGAAGAGACCAAATTCTCCAAGCTCACGCGTGTAAGTTTTCTCCTTGGTGCCAGAGAACTAGGTTGTGTTCTGTCATGGAGCTATTGTCTTCCAATGGCAGAGTTTGTGTCAGCACTGATATAATGTGGGGGGGCTCTATCAAACTTACTTATCTCTTGTTTTTACTTTGAGATTTATTTTGTGTGTGATAAATACACATCAAAATATACATTTTAAAGATAGTATTGATATATATCACGCATCAAAACAATAATGGACGTGGCCCTCGGTCCACTGAAGTTTATTCTAGCTTTATCATGTTCACTGTTTTCATTGATCAGTTCACAACTAAGCCAAAAATTCTGCTCGATTAGATTTCTTATGTACTATCCTATAAGATTTTCGCACAGATTCCTCTCTGAAACAGCACAATAAGGTGTTTTCCCTTATGATTATTTGCTGAAGTAACCACATAATATAGTACAACACAAATTATCCAACAGAGAGAAGTTTGCTAAGTAATGTTTAAACTAAAAGAGAGCTTCTTCTACAATTTGTGCTTAAGCTTGTAATGGCACTATCTCTCTATTTTCCTATTGCACCCTCTTTTAAAAGCTAAATTTGCCTTTTTC
The DNA here is from genome assembly GCA_012295165.1 of Asparagus setaceus. Lineage (NCBI taxonomy): Eukaryota > Viridiplantae > Streptophyta > Magnoliopsida > Asparagales > Asparagaceae > Asparagus > Asparagus setaceus. The sequence continues at coordinate 19,218,713 of CM022704.1, read as the reverse complement.
CATGACTTTTTGTGAGAGAGACTAATGCATATGTTTCCTTTCCTTTTTCATGTTACTTTCTTTTCCATGATAATTCTTGCCTTTTACTTTGTCTCCACTCTATAAGTTGTTGCATATCTTAATACGTCATTCATGAGTCCATGACATTTCCCTTTCCGTGATATTTATAATCCACATTAGTGGGAAACAAGCTTGTTAACACGAAGATAATGAAAAATCAGAAACCATGACGGTGGAAAGCAAAGGTTTTAGATTCTCTCCATGTGCATACATAAGTACATTAGAGTTCATTTCTTCAATCATAATTATTTACCATTTAATAAAGAATAAATTACAGAAAATCTCCCCATAATTTCTAGCAATGGCTCAAAGAGAACATGACCTTCACATTATGAGATCCTTGTTGCACAATTTACAGACATGAAGCACAAAATAAATAAATAAATAATAAAATAAAAAAATTGCAGATTACATGGAAGCAACTTTTCATAAACCTTAAAATTGTCCTAGCAAAAACCTGATACATAGAGTTTCATTATTACACAAGACACATACACATTACTAGGATTAAAAACAATGGACATTATTTCTTGTTCATAAAGTCATCAGTTCCAGTGGAATAAGCTTAACAAAATTTATCATGCAGAAAGTGAGTTGCTGGATCAAGAAAGCAATTGTTACCAGGATTTTTATCACTCTTTTGAATAAGGTTTGACAAAAGAAATTTTATTGTGATATTTTTAAGACTGCTGGCTCATTTCTAAACCCCAACAAACTTTTGCACTAAACCCCAACAAACTTTTGCACTAAACCCCAACAAACTTTTGCACTAAACCCCAACAAACTTTTGCACTAAACCCCAACAAACTTTTGCACTAAACCCCAACAAACTTTTGCACTAAACCCCAACAAACTTTTGCACTAAACCCCAACAAACTTTTGCACTAAACCCCAACAAACTTTTGCACTAAACCCCAACAAACTTTTGCACTAAACCCCAACAAACTTTTGCACTAAACCCCAACAAACTTTTGCACTAAACCCCAACAAACTTTTGCACTAAACCCCAACAAACTTTTGCACTAAACCCCAACAAACTTTTGCACTAAACCCCAACAAACTTTTGCACTAAACCCCAACAAACTTTTGCACTAAACCCCAACAAACTTTTGCACTAAACCCCAACAAACTTTTGCACTAAACCCCAACAAACTTTTGCACTAAACCCCAACAAACTTTTGCACTAAACCCCAACAAACTTTTGCACTAAACCCCAACAAACTTTTGCACTAAACCCCAACAAACTTTTGCACTAAACCCCAACAAACTTTTGCACTAAACCCCAACAAACTTTTGCACTAAACCCCAACAAACTTTTGCACTAAACCCCAACAAACTTTTGCACTAAACCCCAACAAACTTTTGCACTAAACCCCAACAAACTTTTGCACTAAACCCCAACAAACTTTTGCACTAAACCCCAACAAACTTTTGCACTAAACCCCAACAAACTTTTGCACTAAACCCCAACAAACTTTTGCACTAAACCCCAACAAACTTTTGCACTAAACCCCAACAAACTTTTGCACTAAACCCCAACAAACTTTTGCACTAAACCCCAACAAACTTTTGCACTAAACCCCAACAAACTTTTGCACTAAACCCCAACAAACTTTTGCACTAAACCCCAACAAACTTTTGCACTAAACCCCATGAACTTTTAGCTTTTGCACTAAACCCCAACAAACTTTTGCACTAAACCCCAACAAACTTTTGCACTAAACCCCAACAAACTTTTGCACTAAACCCCAACAAACTTTTGCACTAAACCCCAACAAACTTTTGCACTAAACCCCAACAAACTTTTGCACTAAACCCCAACAAACTTTTGCACTAAACCCCAACAAACTTTTGCACTAAACCCCATACTTAACACTGTTCATTGGGGTTTAGTGCAAAAGCTGAAAGTTCATGGGCGTTTAGTGTAATTTACCCTTCATTTTTCTTCCCCAATTGCATAGTTATAAGTGTCAGTAAACGAGTTAAGAGATGATAAATGTTACTGAGGTTATGTACACATGGAAGAGAGAGATAGATGAGAGAGTTTTGAGAAGGAGACAATGGGAGGGAGGGGAGAGAGAGAGAGATGAGAGAGAGAGATGGAGGAGGGAGAGAGAGAGAGATGAGAGAGAGATGAGAGAGAGAGATGAGAGAGAGAGATGAGAGAAAGAGGATTTAAACTTTAGAGGACTAAAATGTAAAAATTTATACTTTTCAGGTCAAACTAAGATTATCAGTAGAACTTATCGGTTAAGTGAGTCACTTTATAGCCTTATTGTCATCAATTTTATAATTTAAACAAGTCAATAATTTTAACCAATTGATAATTTAGCCCATGAATATATATCTGACATCTTATGAGCTAAAAGATCACTCTCCAGGAACCAATACCTACTACCTACTATATATCTTCAGCAGATTTTGGAGTTAATTGCAAATTCATTCTCTTTTCACTATGAGATGTAGTCACTTACACCTTAAAACTATTTATACCTCCTAAATCTCATATGGCGTTATTTTTTCATCAATTTAAACGACAATTTAGTCCTTTTTGTTAATATAGACGAAAGTTAATTTAACATCACATGCTTTCTACATGACATCTCAACATAATAGGAAACACAATCGTCTGAAGTTTAGTTTATAAGGGATAAGTGCTAACAAAATATTCCAGAGGATATGATTATATCCTCAAAGTACATGACATAAACCTAATTAACCGTAAATTTCATACTCTTCCTTCTTCTAACTCAGGTAACACTTAGAATTCCTTCATACATACGCAAAAGGAAACATACTGAGACCATTTTTGGTATTTGAGCGCTACATGACTCTACCTACAAGAGGAGAGGCACACCTTTCCAAGTTCATGCACATAACTTAATCCTTTGATGGCAGAGAACAAAGGTTAGAGTCCATGCCCAACATAATCTCTTTGTGGAGTTGCAACTCCCAATGATAACTCAAACAAGGTGTAAGTGACACTTGGAAAACTTCACACTTCCTTAATATGCAGACTCATAATGCTTTCCGCTTTATTAGATCTTGTATTTTGTAAAGGTACCTAGTATTCTCCCGTGTACTATGATATAACAATTGTTACATAACCAGAGCCCTTAACTTTCTCACTTTTAACTTTTTTGGGATATATTAATAAAATGTTTGTACACTAAAAGTATTAAAGTAAATATTTATGTTATATTAGATTCCTCGCATAAATATTTCTCAATAAACATAAATGCATAAAGAAACTACATAACAAAACATCATGTCCATTACATACCATATTCCAAGTGTCTTTCTTTTCGGACCATCAAATATTCAGTGCACAAGAACAATTGAATATTTTTGTTGTATTACCTATTCTGGTGAAATAATCTCACCATAATAGACTAGAGTATTCAAATATCTGCAAAACAAAAGTGTAGTGCATAATCTTTTCTACTAAAGTAGGGGTTTCTCCAACCTTAGCTTTAAGTTTTGTAACGTGGCATCGTCTCTCTATTTTCTATTGCATTCAACTCTTTTACAAGCAGATGCTTCCTTTTTTCCCCCATGTTACTTTCTTTCCATCCTAATTAAGATGGTTGAAAGCAAAAGGGTTTTTTTTATAAAAATAAGTATATAATAATTTATATAAACAGAGAAGTTTAAGACCACAATCACAAAGACTCAAGGGAACATGGCCTTCACATTATAGGATCCATGGTTGCATAGAATGCAGACACGAAGCACAAAAAATGGCAGATTACATGGAACCAATGTGCCTTAAACCATCTACTTAACAAACCTGATACATAGAGAGAGTTTCATCAAACGCTAAACAGACATCTACATTATTACTAGGATCTAAGCATATACATTATTTCTTGTCCATAAAGTAATAAGATCGGGTTGACTAAGTTCCTGCATTTTCTAGATATATATTATATATGCACGCACACATGCATGCACACATGATAATATTGAACGGTAATCGCGGGTTTAGATTGTCACGGTGCAACAATGAGCACATAACTCCTTATCTCCGTCGACCATCACCGGCTCTGATGTCCTCCACGCATCCTCGTTGTTCGTAGCCAGTGTGTCGAAAACATGTACCACCGATACAGCACGAAAATCGTCGCCAGGCACCCGATATCCGGCAATGAAGTAGAGGTTCGTCCCCACGGGAGCCACAGTGAGATACAGCATTTGCATCATCCGAGGGTTGTATCGGCTACTGTCATCTTTGGACGAGGGGCTGAACGACGTGACGAGGAGTGAGGATAGGTCGTAGTGGAGAGACCACTCAACAATGTTCCATATATTGAGCTTGCCGTCATAGGCCTCAATATGTCCCTTCCAGGTATTCAAACAGTCCCCGGAGCTGAACAGACACTGACCCTCAACTGCGACTATCTGATTTGGAGGTACGTCGAGCTGCCACATATTGGCCATAAGTTCCCATTCCCCTCGCTCAGTGTCGAACACCTCAGCTGAGCTCCGTTCCACCACCGACGGAACAGTCTGTCCGTCAGAGTCCTCACGGACCGCGAACCCGCCAACGGCGTAGAATCTCCCCTGCCAAGTGACTCCAACGCACTTGTACCTCAACGCGCTCATGTTCGGCAACGGGTCCCACCGGTCCTGCGCCGGATCGTATGCCTCAGCTGCCGCCGTCCCCCGCCCCCTCGACAGAACAGATTGTCCACCAGCAACATAGATCTTCCCGTCACAAGCAGCGCAGGCGAAATCGAATCGTGGGATAGCGAGCGGTGCACACGTCCACCACTCGCCGGTTGAGACAGTATACCGAAGAACGTCAGATCGGACCGAGAGCTCCACCTCGGTCGAGTTGTCATCGACGGTCTCGGATTCCTTCAGACAAAGCTGACCACCAACGATATAGACAGAGTCGCCGAGGGACACCAATGCAAAACCCTTGAGGGAGTGATTCTCTGGGATCCCAGGTATCTCCCCGACATGACTCCACACGTTGTCCGGGGATTATAGGACTCTAGCCAATTCGATGCGCCTCGACGACAGAACGAGGCGTAGATGTGAGAGACACCGGTAGCATTTTCCGGAGACAAAGGAGACGGCGGAGGAGAGCACAAGGATCCCATTAGTGTTAGTCTAGCTAAAGAAGAGAGACAATGGAGCAAACAAGGGAGTGTAAACACATAGGAGAGTGGGGAAGATATAGAGGGATTTTGGCGGACAAAGCAAGGCAGCTCTTGTTGCTGTGTGCATAGACTAAATACAATATGAACAACAAAATGAAGATCATGTGTTTAAATGGAGGTAATACCTAAGTGATAGTTTTGTCCTCAATAAGAGATGAATGAAGCTAGAAAAATTGGAGTCAATGGATGATACAGTATCTTTTGGAAGTATGTTTCTCTTGTTCATAACTGAGACCCCGCATAAAAATAAACGCCGAGTGAAGAATCAGAAAGGGGGAAAAAGTCTCTAGCATAGAAACTAGGAAGAATCAGCAAGAAGCAGTTTCTTGTTCTAGATAGCGCCACATCTGTTGTTGTCCTCTGTAAATTTCTATGTTCTTTGCTCTTCAAATTTGACGAGGAAAAAATAGGAGGGAAAGTATTTTGAATACAATGTCACTTTGAACGACTAACATCATTCCATAGTCTCTAAATAAAATGTAGACTGTAAATAAGTAATCAGTGAACAATAAGAGAATTTATGATATCTGAGAGGAAATTGATCTACTGCAATAGCCTTCGGCCTTAGAAATAAATGATATTTCACTGGGATTAACTACAGAAAATATCCCTAAACTTTGCAGCATTCGTTGAAATGGCCTCTATATTTCAGAAAGTGATGGTTTGACACTCCCTTTCCAATTTCTACGTAGTTAATTTCGGTGGAAAATTTGTGATAAGAAGTTTAGAAAATTGATGAATATTTGTCTAGAAACTGAAATAATAGGGATTTTAAAAGATTTTCAATCATCCCTAAATGCAGTAGGAGGATGTTCGATCAAACTATATGAGAACTATGCCTACTTGTTCATCACTTTATGTTAATGATCAGAAAACTCCATCTATGTACTAAGTAGTACAAAGATAGAAAGATAAACCAAATCTTTTACTTCAGTCTAGTTCTCGAAGATGTATAGAAGTAGTCAAAAGATTTGATTGAGAGTATTACCAGTCAAAATGCCTCTCTTGCATGTGCATCAAAGAATAACAGAAGTTACACTTGAAGCATAGGCCTACAATCATTCTGAAATATTTAATGGCCACAGTTTGCATACAATCTTCTACTATTTGGGTATGCTCGTACTTCTACTGATGACATTTGTTAAACTAACAAAATTAGATAGAAGTTTATGGGTTCCCCCGCTAGAAACCACCATTAAAATAGGGTTATTCTATAGAAACCACCTTTGATTTTTAATTTATGCATAAACCACCTTTAAAGTAATTTGTAACAATCAACTATCTAACCCACTTTTCAGTTTAGTTTTTTCCGATAACTCACCCCACCTAACCTCAATAAAGAAACATCTCTCTAATATATTTGGTATTTAACAACTAATTATTACAACAAATTCAAAAATACTAAACTTAAAAGTGAGTTCACGTGGTTGATTGCAACCAAAAAATCATTTAAAGATGGTTTATGTCTAAATTAACAATCAAAAGTTGTTTCTATAAAATGACCCTATTTTAAAGGAGGTTTCTAGAAAGAAAAAAAACCCCAACTTTTATTTGCTATTGTAGATGCCACTTCTAGCAGTTATTTACAAGGTTTTAAATGTCGGATGTCGGATTCATGTCGGACGTCTGAAATCCATATCGGATAGAGGAAATCGGGGATATGTCGAGGGACATGGACAAAATATCGGATTGCCATATCGGGTGGTGCGCATATTTATAATATCATATCCTAAATGCAATAACCAGTAATTAGTGGCATTTATCATCAACAACCAGTTAATTAGTTATATTCTGAACTAAGAAATAAGATATAATTCAATTTCAATTTATGAATTTCAGTTACAATTTATAAATTCAGTTTTCAATTTATGCATTTCAATCACAAAATTCAGGGGGTTTTTTGTGAATTTACCCAAAAAAAGGGTAAGCAGAGAGAGACGAAGAGATTGAGAGAGAGAGATAGACTCAGAGAGAGAAAGAGAGAATCGAGACTCTGAGAGAGAGAGAGATAGACTCGAGAGAGAAAGAGAGAGAATCGAGACTCTGAGAGAGAGAGAGAGAGAAAGAGAGAATCGAGACTCTGAGAGAGAGAGAGAGAAGAAGAGGAAGACGGTGATCAGAGAGAAAGAGAAGAAGACTCACCGTGATGAGGACGAGCTCGAGAGAGGTAAACAGCGGCGACTTTGCCCTAGGGTTTATTTTTTTCTCTCTCTATCGCTTCATATTTATAAGAACGGGTCTTAGGTGAAACGGGTTTGGGTTTTCAGCACTAAATCCAAACCCGTTTCACCTTAAAAACAGCAGGAAAATAAAAAGGGCCATATCGGCTGATTTTTCAAAGCTGAAAAATTGACCGATATGACCGATATATCGCCGATTTATCCGACTTGAACATGAAAAACGACATTCGACTTGAAACTGTCCAAGTCGTGTCAGTTGAGCCATGAAACCGACATGTTGGCCGACATGTCCGACATGTCGGCCGACATTTAAAACATTGGTTATTTATGTTTTACTATGAGCTGACCAATCAACCTGGTTATAAAAATGTCCTCGATAATATTGGTAAAAACTCCTATCAAGAGCTGTTTATAGAAAATCATATAGGGAGTAATCAATGTAATCAGAATATTGTATCAGTACAATCATCAATATTGTATTAGTGCAATCAGAACGGGCAATCAGACGACAACATCAATGGTATCACCAACTTGAAAACTTGTACCAGACACCTCTGACAACCTACTTGCTTCCTATAAGATTTTCTATATAAGACCCTCCCTCTAGGATATTTTCCCAGAATGTCTGCTGGGAGAGAATTAGTGTGCCCTCACTACCAAAGCCAGTTAGATAACACAAATATAGCAAGTTCACATCTTTCTAAGGGCCAGTTTAGTGTTGCTGGAGGTTATAATAAGTTGCTTATATAAGCCGCTTATAGAAGTAACTTATATAAGCTGCTAAAAATAATTGTTTGGTAATCATATATCAAAAGATGTTTTCAAAAGCAATTAAGATGTTTAATAAACTGTGCTTAAAGATCAAAGTGAAAATGACAAAATAAACACAATTTTAGCTTCATTTTATTGGTAGTAAAAAACAATGTCAAAATATAAAGAGTATATATGGCATATAAATTACAAAAAACAAAAGCTGCTTTTAAAAGCATTCTCAGATAACTTCCAAAAACACCCCCTAAACAACATAAACAACTTCAATAAGCATGCAAAAATTCTTTTACCAAACACCATTATTGACTACTACTTAAAAAAATGCAGAAGCACCCTGAAAAAAGCAATATCAAACTAACCTTGAGTCTAAAGTAAGCAATCAAAAAACAGTTAAGGCTTTAATCTCTTATCTCTTCAATTATATATCATGATACCAGGGAGAGACCCACCAATTCCATAACACAAAGAAACACATATAGCACAATCAGAGTAACAAGCTTTTGCACATTCTACACTCTGAAACCTAAACTTTGCAGAGAAATTAATGAAAGTAATGAAGCTATTCACAGATGTCCTGATCTATTTCTCTTGATACATAGCACCAGAAGAACTGACCTTGTCCTCAATATAAAGCATATATTTTCAGATGGCTGTGTCTTCAAGAGCAGCTGTGGACAAGTCATTAATACGTGGATAAGCAGCCTTCTCATCGAGCTGATTCTGAGCCCATGTCAGCATCTTCAGCAAGCTGGGAAGCTTTGGATCTGCATATTGAAAGAAAATGTCAGTGCTGAATATATCACTTCTATTGTAATGTTCTGGCGAGCGTTAAGGTAGAAAGACATTTACCTCAAACGGTCAGCAAGCATAACTTCTGGATTAGTATAATTTTAACTATAAACAGTAGCTGCATGTGATATTTTTTTTATGTTAAGTTTATTGTTTCTCCTGTTTGAACATTTGCTACTTCTATAAAGTGTATACAGCTAGCTGAGCAATTTCTCAAGAAGTGTTCCGCTTCTTTCAGAAACACTCATACTTCACCCAGAAATTTATGTGTTGGCTGTTCTAATTTTCTGAACAGTAAACCATGTATTGGTTGGATATATACACATACACCTCCCCAAAAAAAACACACAAGCACACACTAATATCCAAAATAAAGGGATACGATTGAAATATTGCCGACCTTTTTCATGACTTTGGCTTGTCAATATTGCGGCATTCACTTCGCTTGCAGTTTTCAAGCGTTGAGACACATCCAGCAGTTCTCCATATGGACAGTTTTTAACATCTTCAAACGCCAGTAGAGCAACTGTTCTCTCTAACTCCTCTAGAAAACTTCGCTGCATAGCGAACTTTGGTGTTAAAATCAGATTTGTTTAAATCCATATATAGGAATTTCATTGCAATTTAAGTTACAAGATAACCCCCAGTCCAGTTTACCAAGGAAAGTTTCCAAAAGTAAAAGGGACAAAAAAACACAAAAAATGAAATCCTGGTTTATGAGCGAAACAAGAACCACACAACACACAAGGACACGAATTAGAATGATGTAACAGAAGAAAATTACATTTTCTTCGCCCCTTGGTGCAAGCTCCCCCTGAGCAAACTCCAGAGCTTCTTCTACTTTTCCATGACGGATCAGTTCTATTAATCTCTGCTGTTGTAGATGGAAATATAGCTGGGGATTGGTATCCAGTATCTGAAATGTTAAAAAGCAAATTGAGCAGTCAAATGAGAGTTTGAGTGTACACAATATTTCTTTCCTGCCACCAATATCAGTCATCATTATAAAAATATGAAAATATTGACTATATTGGCAAGAATATCTCCAAGAAAACCAGTGGAATAACATCATTGTGCCACCCACACACACACACACAAAAGGAAAGAAAAACCCAAAACAACCCACTTTTTTATTTCTTTATTTTTCCTTGCTGCCAAGAACTACTTATTGTCATGCTTGTATTATGTCGTTATTGAAGATACAGTTCAGATAAGACGGTAAAAAAAGTGGAAATGCAAAATTGTATGATATATCGTGAATAGCACTCCTTGATAACAATACTGCAAAATCCGTACAAGAGTGAAATGTGTATATGGTGTCTATAGCCTACTTCAATTATTTCACACTACTTAATTGATTTCAAATATATATGTTCAGGATGCCAGTGTAATTTTGTCTATGAAACTGCATACGACAAACAGAGGAATTGTAAGTTAACAAGTCATATTAGGTGTTAAGCTTATAAGTTTATATGGAACCAATAACAAGAACTTAGTAAAATCAGATTTTATAATTTTATCTTGAATATGAAAGCTTTCATATCAAAATTTTGTTGAGAACTATGAATATCCACAACTAGTAAACAATCAATAATCCTACAACGACAGATCAGTCCAACTTTGTTAAAGAAACTGTACATTTACTAATTGTTTCCTCATGAATAATTAATTATAATAATAAATCTGGTGATATATGTGCCTACAAAATTAGATGATAATAGTATATAATAACCTTATAGTTTTAGTAGCAAACCAGAATGTACAAGTGGAAATATTTTTCCCCCTCGTTTTCACATTAGACTATTACATACTTCTTGGTCTGGAAAAGGTTGTACAGGACAAATTCATGAAAAACTTTCGTATTGGATTCCTAGTAAAAGGATCTAGCCCTTCCAAGAAAAAAGTAAATTATCTGCATAACCTATATTGACCAACAACTTATATAAAAGCCATTGTAGTCTTTTTGTGTGGGGTTTTGTGTGTGTGTGTGTTGGGGGTGGGTTTTGTCGTTGTTGTTGTTGGGGAGCAGGGTTAACAATTTTATATTAAACAAGCTCTAACACTCTTGGGACAAAAACGAAGGTGAGCTTGTAGGGCTGTGGCCTAGAATGCAAAAGAATATTTCTATAGGACAACTATACAACGCAATTACGAAATGACATGTGCAAAAATGAACATAACATAAATGAGAAAGTTATGATGGACTTATGGATATGTATTAAGAGATAAGATGATAAATGAGAATATTTGTTGGAGGTTAGAAGTTGCTTCTATTGAAAATAAAATGAGCGAGATCAATTGAGAAGGTTTTCCACATACAATCGAGGCCACAAAATGCGCCAATTAGGAGAGCAGGATTAAATTGTAATAATGGAGCAAGGAATATTACGGGTAGGCCTAAGAGAACTTGGTTTGGAAGCAAGTAAGAAGGATATGATTGTGGTTAACTTAACAAAGGAGACCCCAAACAGAACTGAATGCACGAACATTACTAATGTAGCTAACACAAAATATGTGGGATAAATGCTTCGTTGTTGTTGTTGTAAGTTCTAATAGTTCTTCCAGGCCTATATCCTAGCATAAATTTCTTACAAAGGAAAATTGATATCATTTTATATCAAACAAGTTCTAGTAGTTTCTGAGAATGGAGTAGTTCCAATAAAACATATATGAACAACATTTTAACTAATATGTGCACACATTTTCTCCCCGGTTTGCTGTATAAAAGGGTTATGAATCATTGATGTGAAAGATTTTTATTTCAAAGGCATGAATGATGAATCAATTGCTGAATAGAAGGTCAGTCAGGACTTTTATGTCATCTGTTCGTCTAGAAAAATTCAATAAGATTTTTATCTGAATACGGTGCTTTTACAAGAGAGCTGTGAATGAAAGCAAGTCCAGGAATGAGCTTTAGGAAGATTCTCCTGAAGAAAGATGCTGGGACATGGTCTGAATGGTAGAGACAAAAGCAAGGATTTTCAGTCTAGAAAGGTTTTGGTTCATACTTGTTTTTACTATGATAATAAAAATGGTTACATGGGGATGTTTAATAGATTTAATTACTCTGACTAGTCCTCTTTTCTCATTCTAAATATAAGAATTGATTATAGTTGTGAGGCGAAAATAATATTATTCAAGTGCTCTCACAACTCGCACAAGTTCTCAATGTGTCTATCTTCCTCTACCCTCGTCTTCCTCTCTCCTCAGCCAAACACCTCCATCCACAAGTCGGCGATGTGTTCCTTTACTCTCATCTTCCTATCCTCTCATCCCAACAGCAACACCCATCCATCACCATTTCAACGTTTAGCTCTGTTACTCTCGTAAAATTAAGTTTCCTAATGTCAAACATGGCATGCCTCTGGATTTATGTATCAGTCTTCAAATAGACTCGAAGCAATATCCAAATAGATGAACATGTAGTTTCTTTCCCTACATCATAAAGAGAACTCATTCACCCCTATTTAGCATTTTACTAAACAGCATATTTCTGAAGTAGATCGGCATGGAGGCATATCAAGATTTTTCCAGAAATAATTTGGAGGAATTAAGCGTATTAAGAAGGCCATGGATACGATAGAAATTCATGATGAAGCTCTGCTTTTTCCAAAAATTACCTTGGATAGAACGCCAATTGGCTGAAGTTAGTTCCCTCAAGATTTCAAGAAACAAAGCACATTGATAATAGAGTAAATTCATTATATTCCTGAAAATCTCAGTGATGCTATAATTTCAGGTGTTGTCTTGAAATTCATGCCTCCTCAACGTATGACTAAAAGGCCAACAATACATTCTTTTTGGAAAGCAAATTTCAATAAGCAACAAATGGAGTACAAGAGTTCAAATATTAAGGATCTATATTTAGACCCAATAAGGAGTCAAATTCATTTCAAAGCTCCATATTCCACCAGATTACTTATTGAAGGTAATTTAATCCATATTTTAAACCTAAGCCAGACTGAGATAAGGTAATCAAGTCTCATTGCCAACCCTATTTAGCACAAGAGCTAATCTATGCAAAATTGAGAAATTGAGAAATTGCAAGATAAATGCAAGTCAGATGATGAAGAGGACCGTCATTACAATAATCTGAGTATAACGTCAAAAGTCCAACTTTTGTAGTAGTCAACTCTATAAATAAAAGTCTGGTCCACAAGAAACCATATCTTAAAAAAATTGAAATTTATTTGTTCTAGCACCTTTCAGCCCATCCTTGGTTTTAGGAGTGAGCGAATAAATCCTAGTTAATAAATAAATTACACTTTTCTTTTAAGAACAAATAAGGGTGGGCTGAAAGGTGTTAGAACAAATAAATTTCATTGGAGTAGTTATCTTAAAGGATGGATAACTACTGATCTAGAGTATCCTTGGGCAAGGCAAAACGATAGACCCCTTTATGAAGCAAGATGCAAGCTTCAAAGAGTGAGGCGTAAGCCTCATGAGTTAACAATATATTTACAATTTTAAATTTATAAAAATTATCAACTTATAATATGTAGTGGTATAATAATTTACAAATAGATACATTAATGTCCTGATTAGTAAATAAGATTTAAATTGCGAAGTATCGTCGCAAATAATAAAACTAAGCTACATACATAATATATATATAAGAGCATCTTAATTTGATCAAAAATTCTTTTATGTCCTCCCATCTTATCTAAAGCGCGCACTTTAGAAGGAAAGTACTTTATGGAGCGTGAAATGTACACTTCAATTATTCTTTAAGCGATGAGGCACATGCCTCAAGGGATAAATAGCTTCTCTTTTGAGTTTCGAAATGTTCATCCTTCAAAAAGTTTTGAAGTGAGATTCGGAGCAAGTTTCAAAAAATCTTTTTCAAACGCTGCTTACTGCGCTAATGCTGCACAGAAAGCCATTATAAACAACTAGCCCCGAGCGCTTGCTCTTTACGAAGCAAGCACAAACACAGTATAATAACAAACTGCAGATTTAACAAAAGGTTTAATTTATCTTCTGAAAGTCATTGGTTCCTTTCTCCCAGGAGTAGCAAAAAATAAGCTTCTAAAAGTATATATTAAACAAATCCACAGCCCCCAACGACATTAGAGTAGTTATCTATCCTCAAAGTCTCATACCAAAATAACAAAAAAACATATCAATATCATAATCAACAGGATCAAAGCATACCTCAGGATTCAAGTCATTAACTTTCTCAATTGCATCCTGCACATTACCAGACTGAAGTGCCTTTTTCACCGCCATTCGATCCGTTATCGTTGCAAGATCTATATCTGCTGTTCCCCAATAAGGAAAAACAAGCAAAACCCCGCAAAATCCATACAAAACCCTAAAGAAATGATCTTTTAAGAAAACTAAAAGGAAAAGGATACGTTCAGTTCCCGATTCGATCCGAAACTTCTCGGCGGCGTCGATGTAGCCTTCAGTGACGAGAAAATTCATGACGAGCTTGTTCATGTCGTCCTTTCGGATCTTCACCTCCTTCAGCTTCCTCTCCCATTCCTCTCTCGTGATCACCTTCTTCGATGTCGACTGAGGAGTGAAACAAAGAGTCAGTACGCAGAGAAATCAAGAACTTTTCTTCTTCTTTTTTCTCTGAAGAAATCCCTAGATTTACCATGGATTGGGACTGGATGGGATCGAATTGGCCGAGCACGATCCAGAATTGGGACATCACATCGGATCGGACGAGAGCATCGTAATCAAGGAAAAGGTCGGTGTTTTTAGGTAAAAGCCCTGGCTTGACGAATCTGGGGATTTTGAGATCAAAGAAATCGAGCTTCTTATTTCTATTTTGGGTTTTTTCGACATCAGTCCCTTAAACCACTAGTATTGTGTATTAGTCCCTTACTTCTGCGCATTTTGATATTAGTCCCTCAAATTGCTCAAATATGTTGATATAAATCTCTGACGATAGTTAGGGTTATAAATGTCATGGAATATTATGTTAAGTGTAACTTTTGTATGAAATAGACAGTTATACCCTTAATTATAAAACTCAAACTCATTAACTCATTAAGGGACCAAACAGAACCTAATTCTCTCCTCATCTTCGCCAACGGTATTTTATCTTCTCCAACGATCTTATTACAATTCATTCCGATTGCTCTTTGCATTTTTTGAGGCTATAAAAGACCAATGAAACTCATCCATTGATCAAATCTCCTTCTCTAACCCACATCCAAAACCATATTTTCAAGTTGCTATAGAGTTCTTGGTTCTTCTGCCAATGAAAGCCCTAATCTCTTACTCATAAATAACACTAAATTCGCAAAAATAAGACGATTGCAAAATAAAAAAAGTAATTAAATCTAAGAAATTTGGGGAAAATTACCTCAGCAATTGCTTATGTGCTACTTCACCCAAATCTTGTGGGGATTCTTTTTCTTCAATCTGCTGCGACTTGGAATGGATTTGGACCCGATTTAGGGCTGGAGATCAAGGCATATTCTATTTGGTTGATAATTAAATATTCAATGTTATACTAGCCAAACTTCCACGTGCATAATACACGTGCTCTAAAAAACCAAAAGTCGATTATGTAAAAGAAATGTATATTTTAATAATTTATAAAAAAGATTCATACAAAATTGTGTGATTTCTGGGAATATGACTCATTCCAGAAGCATACTTTATTGAATGGGTTCAAATATAAATTTTTATTGTAATTTCAGTTGTTTTAGGCTTGATAATGGACAAATGCCTATTTTGCAATTTTTTCTGAAATTGCCAAATTGTTCTCAATAAGTAATAGTGTTTACTACAAAAATCAACTATGAAATGACGAATAATTATCACACGTTCCTGAAAAATTTACTATCCCCACCTCTTTAATATAAAGTAGTATATATATACACTACAGGGGATCTGATAAATACTTTACCAAAGTATTACATTGTCATCAATGCAACATTAAAGTTCTGGAACAAATTGGTGACCAGCCTATCTCCGCTAATTTACTTTGAAAACAGTAGAATGAGGGAGCCAATTATTTTGAAGAGATAGGCAAAAGTTTTTAGATTTTGTGTATAAGGTCGATCATAGTCCTACTGCTAAGGCGAAATTCGTATAATCTAATGCTAGAATTGGTATTTCCACACACAGGCAAAGAATTAAACAAAGTCTCAGAGAAAAGTGCATTGACTATCATATCATCATATCATATATATATATACTCCTTTAAAAGTGGGAGTTTGAAAAAAAATTCACTGGACAAAAATATCCTTGATCCATTTAGATATTATAATATTATCCTATCCTAATTAAAATTTCTAATTAATTGGTAAACGCTTCAATATCCTATCCTATTCTAATTAATAGGTAAATAATACATACTTTTGATAATATTTACGTGAATAAAATGATTCCAATATTATTGGCTAGGTTATATAAATTGATACTTGTACATATATAAGCACATCATCCAATTATATTATTGGCTAGGTTATCTTGGTATTTATATATGTTATAAGCTCATCATATTTGATTTAATCATATCATATCATACTCCCTTTAAAAGTGGGAGTTTGGGGAAAAGCTTTACGGACAAAAATATCATTGACCCATTTAGATATTATAATAATATCTTATCCTAATTAAAATTTCTAATTAATAGGCATAAGCTTCAATATTCTACCTTATGCTAATTAATAGTTTAATAATCGTTCTTTTGATAATATATGTGTGTATAAAATGATTCCAATATTATTGGCTAGGTTATATCTCTTGATACTTGTACATATATAAGCTCTTCATCAAATTATATTATTGGCTAGGTTATCTTGGTACTTGTATATGTTATAAGCTCATCATATTTGATTTAAGTATATAATAAAAATTATATTATGATTAATATTATTGACTAGGTTATCTTGGTGCTTGTATACGTTATAAGCTCGCCATATTTGATTTAAGTATATAATTAAAACTTTTAAAATTTTATTAAGATTTGATTCTCTTGATATAAAACAATACCCACGTGAAGGGATTAAATTTAAGTATAAATCGGTTTTTCAATTGTTTACTCTATTTAAAAGTGTCTCTCAAGTGTAATATCTCATGTCTCAGATATAAAATGAGAAATTATACGCTTTTTCATAGCAATTTTGTCTCCTTCAACATGGTTGTCCCAATGTCTTCATTTTTTAGTAATATTGTGTATTTGATTCAATAGTAATATTTATATATATTAGCTTGCATATGCATAATTTTTATAGCAATTTCTCCATTGTTTCAAAATCTCCTTCATTAGCGTCTCCTTCAATAGGTATGTTTTATTGCCTTTATTGTTTTTCTTTAGTAATATTGTGTATTTGAGTCAATATTATTTTTCTTTACTAATATTATATGTAACTTTCATAATTTTAGATTTACTGGCTAAGCTCTCACGCTTTTAATACAATATGGAGAATTATTTTGTTAATACTACTTCTTCCATCTCTAAAAAGTAAAAGAAACTATTAAACAAATTTTTAAAGCAAATAAAATTGAGCAAAAGATGAAATTTTTAATTTTAATTTTTTCCCATCCCGATATTCTCCCTACAGCCTCATCTCAGATAGGAATATAGCAAAAATGTGTTTGTGGCTGTACAATATAGATTCTCTTGCCTCCTCCTCACTAGACAATTTGTACCATGATTAAACACTTATTAAAAATCTTTATTTTCTTTAGAAAAACTCAGTAAGATATTTGGACCTTTTCTTAACAGATTGAAGAAAATAATAGTGATGCTCATTGATTTTCTCGTGGTGTTTTAGTTTTGTTATTAAAATACTAAGATTGATGAGACAAAGAGAAAAATAGTTTGTTGGCGAATTATCCATTTAATTCAAGCTCCTTACTGAAAAAATATATTTAAAATATTTTGATGAATTAGAAATAAAAACTTTGTCAAAAATAAACTCCATATTATAATTTTAATAAAAATAAATATAAAACATTCATAAAAAAATTGATAAAAATTAAAAATAAATTAAAACCTCCTTGTTAAAAAGCAATCTAGATTTCAATTATAATGTTTAGGTAAGGCATTTTTGATGCGAGAATGTACGGATCCGTAAATTTTGATCATCGGGGCAAGATCAGAACTATAACTAGTACATAACTATAATTATAACTAGAATATGACATTTTTATCTAAATATTAATAACATCAATACAAATACAAGCGTCTGATTTTAAAAAATTTGGGAGCTAGGATCATCGTGACAAATAGTGTTGGGAAAAAATGATATAGGAGCTTAGTACTAAATATATTTTTATAAGGGGTTTGATGCACGATAAATTCAAAGTTTTTATCTGATGCATATATTAGTACATAGAGTTGTTAGATCATAGTAACACGGTTCTTAAAACTTTAAATTTATATTTGATTTTTTATTAGTATTTTAGAGTTTAGTTTGAATTAAATTATAGGAGTGTGATTTGAATTGCAATTCTATGATAGAGTAATTTTTAGTTTGAATTGTAATAGTTATAAAAATAGTAGGGATGCTATTTATGTTTTTATCTTTCATCTTTTATGTTATAGAGTTTGTTTCTTTTTTAATTTTAAAATACAAATTTATCTTTTCATCTTTTATCTTGGTTTTGTTTCTTTTTAGTTATTAGCTTATTTTGTTTCTCAAAATCAATCTTTCACCATATTTTTGTATTCAAATCATTTTGATTGTGCCTCATCAATTAACCAGCTAGACAAAAACTAAAAACCTAAGTTTCCACCTTTTTCAAAGCAAACAACTGACATCCAAAGACCTCCACATGAACTTTATCCCATTGATGTTCACAAAAGACAAAAACCAAAATCCTACTTAATATCCAAAGCACCAAATATTATTATTGTTCATCTGCATTAATTATTTCTTTTCTTTGATCTTTATTTTCTTTTAAACCAAACAGAGCAGACCTCTTCAATAAAAAATTTAAAATGAAGCTTAGCTCCTTTCCTTTTCTCCTCTAGGGTCAGTGGGGGCAATTGATCCTAGTCCCCACTGTAGATTCGCCTCTAGATATGAGTGCAACCTATATTGTAATTACAATTGCAATGTATAGATGAGTCATCCATCTTAAGTGCAATCTACATTGCAATTAAAATTTGTAGGTGAGGCAATCTATTTTAATAACTTGTCCTAAGTCCTGAGCCCAATTTGGTGCACACTCTTTGATTGTGTTATATGACATTGTTTTTTTTTTTTTAGTTCTCTGAGCTTTTTGAGTTCTAGTTTGGTTGTTATTTTCATGAATATATGCTCAGGTTGAGTTGAGTCAGATATATGTTTGGCACTTTGTGCTCATTTTGGGTGGTATATGCTCAGTTCTTATTTAATTGGTGCTTTCAAGCATAGATGCATATATGAAAATTTATACTTCCATTTGATATGTTTTCCTCTTTTTCCATTCGATATGTTTTCTCTCTTTTTCATTAAAAGTTCTCAAGTGAACCAAATAAAAAAAAGGCAATAAACTTTTTTTTTTTGGTTTATCTATTTTGTAGTTTTGAACCAAACTATAAAAATACAAAAAAAAAATGAAAACCCCAACTTTTGACACTACCAAAGATTTCCATAAAAATTTATGGAAACACTTGAAATTGATTTTTGCCACTTTTCCTTTTCTGATTTTTATGAAATCGAACTAAAAAGGCCCTTAACAAAAGAAAATTGAATCATTTAGTATTACACCGTTTTAATAAAAGTGTACTCCCTTTTATGTGTATGCATGAATAGGGGTTGGAAATAAAACATGAAAAGAGGGATGATGTTAGAAAATTTGAATGCAATGTATGTCAGTAAGTCTATCAGCGGAAAAATTTACCAATTTACAAAATTATCTTTAACAAACCAAAATTTCCTTAAAATCAAAATGATTGGAGTGAGAAATTTCAAACTATTCCTTCATTCTTAACTACATTCACTTAGATTTTTATAGGTATAGATAGTGTGGATATTTATTTAATAGTAAATTATATATTTTCAAAAAAATTATTTAGTCCAAATTTAGGTGTAAACATGTGTGAAAGAAGCAATTTAGAGGATCAATAAATAATTGTGATGCTTTGAAGGAAAATTTACAAATATAGTAGCATACCGACATGTGCATAATGCATGTGATAAAAAGATTCACCATAAAATAAGTATGTACACGTGTATTTTAATTAGATCACTTTTATTATTTATAATGATTTTTAATATAAGAATTCAAAAGTTTATATTTTTAAAGGATATCCAGAAAATAGACTTTTAGGACCAGACTTAAATTACTTCTTATTTTTGCTATATTTCTCACTAAAACAATGGTTCTGTTGAAGTACTTTTGATAAAATAAATCAATTCCAAAATCTAAATAAAAATAATTTATTTTCTTTAGTTTCTAAGTTTTATTTGTAATATGAGGAAATACTAATATTTAAAATAAATAAAGATAGCTACAAAGTATTTTGTCAAATCTATATAATCTTTGTTAGCATAATAGTTACTATAAATTTACGCACAGCATACATAATTTGATTTATTTATTTGAATAAGTAAAAGTACATAAATGATAGGATCACTTTCTCATGTCCGTAGAGCAAATTAATAGTCTAATTTTATCGGAAATTAAATTCACCTTATATAGGGTAGATATCAAAGGATTGTAAGAGTTAGACCTTTGGAATCTAGTTATTACTTTCTTGACATTTTACATTTATATTTTGGGTTTATTGTCATTCAAACATTAAATTAATAAATTAATACAACTTGCTTTTATAGTTTTGAATCTTTTATTTTTAAGCTGGACCCACCAAAATAGAAATGAGAAATGTCTAATTTGAAGATAAAGAATTAAGTGTCTTTATTTTATGTTATTTTATTTTATTATTTTATTATTTTTTGAGAGAAAGGATGGGGATTAAAACCCTAGCCATATCTATACTATATATTTAAGAAAAGCCACCTTTTTATTTGTGTGTTAATTTTTAAAAATAACAAACATATCCTTACACTTTAAAAATCGAAAGAGACACATCCACAATTGCAAAAGATAACTAAAAGACCCAACACTAGAGAATCAACACAAATGCTTCCACTCTTATAAAAACTATTCCGAAATGTTCATATTATCATCAACTATTAAGAAGAAAATTTTTAATTCTACACAAATATTTACTGTATCATTCACCTATCGCTTGCATAATAGTACTAGTAGCATATAAAAGAAAGTTTGGTTGTACATCCATATCACTGGGCCTCCCAACTCCAAAAGATGGTCATGATATTATCAATAAAAATAATGATAGGGAACCTGTACATCCTGTGTCAATGTACCTCTCTCTCTACATAGTGCATTGAGACCCACATGAAATTATTTTTTGCAATTTCATGGGGTCCCAATGCACTATGTAGGATGAGCATGATTAGATGCTGACGTGAGCCTCTATTGTGACTCATCTGCATGGCCCCTGTGAGACACAGCGTATGTGCATGGAGAAAGAGAGAAAGAGAGGTGGAACTCACGACAATAAGTGATTGGGACAAATGACAGAACTGTCCTTATCTTTAGTAAAATGACATTCAGTTCTTTACCAAATCAAAGGAATTGACTGACCAAAAAATAATCAAAGGAATTATAACCCATTCCTCCAACTTTGTATACTCCTACAATTTTCTTTATCGATTAGTATAGATACAATTGTAGGGGTGTACGTGCAAAAACATTAACTAAATTAAAAATCCAAATTAGTTGTCTGAAGGTCAAAGCACCCAACCATATGAGCTAATGACCATTCACGAATTTTTGTCCAATAAGTATTATACAGTCAAATCGAAGGTGAACAATATTGGGATATTCAAGCCGAATTTAAATTTGAATTTGAATATTGAAAAATAGTCGAATTTGAATTTGAATGTTATGATATTCGCTTCGATTCGAACATTTTCCACCCTAATATTCATTTAGTAAGGGGTATTTTTGGTAACTAGACACTCTTTGTTAGTTTACTCTTTGTTAGTCTAAACTAACAAGAGTTAAGGATTTTGAATAGAAAATCTAATTGAAGGACCAATATCAAAATATTTGAGTAATTTGAGAGACTAATATCACACTACGCAGGTTTAAGGGACTATATCAAATTATTAATGATTTAAGGGATTGATATTGAAAACCCCTTCTATTTTAAGGAATCATAATTCTAGCGGGGATGATAGATATGTTAGTGACGGGTTAGGCGAGAATGTAAATACTAGGAAGTATAAGGGTCATGGTAGGGATCCTAGACCTTTTTTCTTAATTAAATATGTGTGCATCAGAAAAACATAGAGAAAGTGTTGTAATCAAATTGTCAACAAAATGATAGAGATATGATTATGAGTGTATTTTCGTTGAATTGTTTGGGGTTTTTCCAAGTTTAAGGGCACTTTTGTGATTTATTCCAAATGTGAGGGTATCTTTATTTGTTTTTTTTTAAATAGAGGCATTAATAGTTATCTTTTAGGATATAAGGGTATTTTTGTGATTTTAAAAATGTGGCTCACAATGATCAAAATGGAGCTTTTCTTAATATATGGTATAAATTTGTTACTTATTATCTTACTTAGAATGTCATGTTAAATATTCAAATAGTTTATGAAATACTGCTAACGAAAAGATTATTTTTCAGACTAATGACAGTTTGATACATAGAATGGACGCAACCATATTTTATCTCTCCTTTATACATAAAAAGAAATTGGTGGAATTCCTAAAGGCATAGAAAATTGACATGTTATAAATATATAAAAAGTTAACACTTGTCATATTATAAGTATCGACATATCTATTTATTCTATCGAAGATGACATGTGGACACCTAATCTTAAATTCACCTAAAAATTCTCATCATATTAAAACTATCTATAATAAGAAAATTCGAATAATCAAATATTTTGTAATCTTTATCGATTATAACTATCCATAATTAAAAAATCTCATAATTATATATTTAAACATAGAAATAATTTTAAAAACTCATGTAAGAGACTTTTTATATAGAATCATGGATTAATTTTAGAAACTCTCAACTATTTTAATTTGAGAAAACTTTCCTCAAGTTTGAGTATATTGTAAATAACCCTCTCAACTAGAAAATTTTGAGATAATCCCTTAAACTTTTCTCACTTAACCCCTCTCAAATATGGGGTGTGTCTCAAAAACTCCCTCAACTATTTTAATTTGAGTTACCCCCTCAAGTTTGAGCTTATTGTAGATAACCCCTCAAGTTTGAAATTTGAGAAATCCTCATGAACTCTACTCACTTTGAGGCCTGAAAGCTAATATTGTTATGTCTAGCATATCACATGACAAGGTAACTAAGAAAATACCAAAATACCCCTCTCATAGAAATTTACTCTGATTTTTAGGATAATAGAGGAGAAAAAGGATGAACTTTATTGTAAATTGTCACTAGTTTTTTTTAACCAATTGGGGTTTTCTTTGTAATTGAATGGATTAAATTTCAAAAGGGTATTTCAGTTATTTACATTTTGAAATAACATCAGAGGGGTTTGGTATGAAAAATGTGAAAGAAAATTTTTTTTTGGGGGTTGGGTGTGAGACACCACATAGTTGAGGGGGTTTTCTCTTATTTCTAAAGTTGTGTGAGGTTTTCTATAATATGCCTAAACTTTGGGGTAATTTTCTCAAATTAAAATAGTTGAGAGGGGTTTTCTAAGATATCCACCATAGTTGAGAGGGTTCTTCTAAAATCAACCCTAAAATCATATATGCAAAATTATAAGCGTGTCAAATTATATTTAAAGTTGATGAATCAGTCCCTCTTAAAATATTATTGATGAATTTGTTATTATTATTATTATTTATTGATTTAATATCATGCCTTTACTAGTTTTTATAAAGAGATTTTTGTTCACCCGTACCTCTCTTAAAAATATTATTAGGTTTCCTCTTAAAATATTATTGATGAATTGGTTTTTTTTTTTTTATTAATTTGATATCCTGTCTTTCTTGATTTTATAAAATGGTGTTATTAGTTCACCCATGTCTCTTTTGAAATATTAATTAAATATACAAGACCATTAAAAATATAACATTCAAAGATCTATAAAATTATAAACTTTCTTAATACAAACATATTCTCATGATCCTAACAAATAAATAAATAATTTACACAAATTACCCAAAATATTATATCTAATTCTCCATGCTTTATCTGATATTTTATAAAATTAGATTGAAATTCTAATGAGTTCTTAAGGTTATTCTAGGAATAAATATTTGGACTCTTTAAATATTTTATGGATAGTTTAAAATCATGTACAATTTCTAATTAAGTTGAAATCTCAATGCAAACATCACAAGATTGAGGTTTAAGTGTGTGATTCTTTTAGATTAAATCAAATATATGAAGGCCTTGTATCTCATCTAACTATCATCTAACTGTGATGTTTTATTTGATTGCTTCATGTTGTAGGGTTTAACTCAATGTACTCTTTAGTTTATACCAAATCTCAAAAGTTTTTAAAAATAATAAAACGTCAATGTAAGATGACCTTGCCACTTGCAAAATCTCAGTAGTTTCTATATCGAAGAGATATTTCCTATATTGTGATCACATGGAGCATCGACTTTGTTTATATCAATTTTATTTTTAAAATAATCTAAAAGGAGGGATATTACAAATAAGAGTTTAATGGTTAAACGATCTAATTTTGAATTTGAAATAAAAACTATCCACGTGTTCATTCGGCAAGCCGACTTTTTCTTTTCCTTTTTTTATCTTAGAATATATAAATAAAGAGTAATATTGTAAATGAGAAGCTGGTGGTAAAACTATCTAACTCTAAATTTTAAAATTTAAACAAAAATTATATACCCTCTTATTTTAAATTTCTTTTGAGTTTTAAACTATTTGAAGAAAAAGCTCCAGCTCAGATTATCTACATTAAAACCCACGTAAAGCTACAATCAAAATCAAATCATCTAACGTATCGACATATTTTGGTGATTATCACTTTAGCACTTTTAACACCAAGCGTTTACCACCATCTCATGAATGGGCTGACAAATGTCTTCCTCAGAGTTGCCGCGCGCAACATCAAGCACGAGGAAAAATTCTTTCCTCCCCTTATGCATAAAAACTATTGCAAAGGAAAACTTAAGATAATTTCCTGTAATTTTTATATCTTTTACATTCAAGCCTTTACATCACAATTTTATTCAGTAAATCACTGATTTTACCATTGAAGCATCCTCGGTCCGCAAGTCGACAATGCCTATTTCTAAAGAAATCCGACTTCTCAACAGAGCATCTTGTTCTAACGAAAATAATGTCAGCATCATCATCATCATCATCATCAACATGTCCAAGTATTTCTACTTAGATATTGACATATGACTTCATATATGCATGCACAATGGCGGACCTAGGAAATTATTTTTGGGGAGGGCAACAAGCATCTATTTACCTAAAAATAAAAAATATATAATATTACAAACTATTGTACCTGATGGGAACGCATTCCGTGCAGTTTAAGACAACTTATTAGTAACCCCAAGTATGGTCTTCATCAAATGCAAGTTGAAGATAAATTCAAAAGTTTGGATAGAACTCAACAATGCACAAGCTTCACCTCTTTGCTCTAAACTTGTACCATCTTCCTCAATGATCTCAAGAATATCAATTACGTAAGAAAACATGACGATTAGATTAAGCAATGTACCATAATGCGAGCCCCAACGAGTGTTCCTACCTTTAAGAGTAGTTTTTGATTCAAGCCACGCCCGCTAGGTATTTCACCCATTTCTAATGCTTCTTTTATCTTCCTAATTTGTTTTTCTTAAAGAATATCTCGACGCTTACAAGATTAAACTAAAATTAACTAAATTCACTAAAATTAACTAAAATTGAACAAGATTAAACTAAAATTAACTTAATTTACTAAAATTAACTAAAATTAACTAAAATTAACTAAAGTTCACTAAAATTAACTAAAATTAACTCAATTTGAATAAGATTAAACTAAAATCAACTAAATTAACTAAAATTAACTAAAATTGAACAAGATTAAATTAAAATTAACTTAACTAAACTAATTAAACTACTTAATTAAACTAAATTGAATAAATTAACTATTTAAAGATTAAAAATAGTTTATAAGTGCTAAAACAGTAAATAAATTAATTAAGTAGTTTAAAGATTAAAAAATTAAAATTTACCTTTGAGGAGGACCTAACAAGGAGATGATCGGACTCAAATTCGATCAGGGCGGCGGCATGAGAAAGAGCACGCACATGACAGTGTTCTGGACAGAGATCAGGATCTCACCGGGTCTCGAGAGAGAAAGTGAGAGAGAGAGAGAGAGAGAGAGAGAGAGAGAGAGAGAGAGAGAGAGAGAGAGAGAGAGAGAGAGAGAGAGAGAGAGAGAGAGAGAGAGAGAGAGAGAGAGAGAGAGAGAGAGAGAGAGAGAGAGAGAGAGAGAGAGAGAGAGAGAGAGAGAGAGAGAGAGAGAGAGAGAGAGAGAGAGAGAGAGAGAGAGAGAGAGAGAGAGAGAGAGAGAGAGAGAGAGAGAGAGAGAGAGAGAGAGAGAGAGAGAGAGAGAGAGAGAGAGAGAGAGAGAGAGAGAGAGAGAGAGAGAGAGAGAGAGAGAGAGAGAGAGAGAGAGAGAGAGAGAGAGAGAGAGAGAGAGAGAGAGAGAGAGAGAGAGAGAGAGAGAGAGAGAGAGAGAGAGAGAGAGAGAGAGAGAGAGAGAGAGAGAGAGAGAGAGAGAGAGAGAGAGAGAGAGAGAGAGAGAGAGAGAGAGAGAGAGAGAGAGAGAGAGAGAGAGAGAGAGAGAGAGAGAGAGAGAGAGAGAGAGAGAGAGAGAGAGAGAGAGAGAGAGAGAGAGAGAGAGAGAGAGAGAGAGAGAGAGAGAGAGAGAGAGAGAGAGAGAGAGAGAGAGAGAGAGAGAGAGAGAGAGAGAGAGAGAGAGAGAGAGAGAGAGAGAGAGAGAGAGAGAGAGAGAGAGAGAGAGAGAGAGAGAGAGAGAGAGAGAGAGAGAGAGAGAGAGAGAGAGAGAGAGAGAGAGAGAGAGAGAGAGAGAGAGAGAGAGAGAGAGAGAGAGAGAGAGAGAGAGAGAGAGAGAGAGAGAGAGAGAGAGAGAGAGAGAGAGAGAGAGAGAGAGAGAGAGAGAGAGAGAGAGAGAGAGAGAGAGAGAGAGAGAGAGAGAGAGAGAGAGAGAGAGAGAGAGAGAGAGAGAGAGAGAGAGAGAGAGAGAGAGAGAGAGAGAGAGAGAGAGAGAGAGAGAGAGAGAGAGAGAGAGAGAGAGAGAGAGAGAGAGAGAGAGAGAGAGAGAGAGAGAGAGAGAGAGAGAGAGAGAGAGAGAGAGAGAGAGAGAGAGAGAGAGAGAGAGAGAGAGAGAGAGAGAGAGAGAGAGAGAGAGAGAGAGAGAGAGAGAGAGAGAGAGAGAGAGAGAGAGAGAGAGAGAGAGAGAGAGAGAGAGAGAGAGAGAGAGAGAGAGAGAGAGAGAGAGAGAGAGAGAGAGAGAGAGAGAGAGAGAGAGAGAGAGAGAGAGAGAGAGAGAGAGAGAGAGAGAGAGAGAGAGAGAGAGAGAGAGAGAGAGAGAGAGAGAGAGAGAGAGAGAGAGAGAGAGAGAGAGAATATATAAATAAAGAGTAATATTGTAAATGAGAAGCTGGTGGTAAAACTATCTAACTCTAAATTTTAAAATTTAAACAAAAATCATATACCCTCTTATTTTAAATTTCTTTTGAGTTTTAAACTATTTGAAGAAAAAGCTCCCGCTCAGATTATCTACATTAAAACCCACGTAAAGCTACAATCAAAATCAAATCATCTAACGTATCGACATATTTTGGTGATTATCACTTTAGCACTTTTAACACCAAGCGTTTACCACCATCTCATGAATGGGCTGACAAATGTCTTCCTCAGAGTTGCCGCGCGCAACATCAAGCACGAGGAAAATTTCTTTCCGCCCCTTATGCATAAAAACTGTTACAAAGGAAAGCTTAAGATAATTTCCTGTAATTTTTATATCTTTTACATTCAAGCCTTTACATCACAATTTTATTCAGTGAATCACTGATTTTACCATTGAAGCATCCTCGGTCCGCAAGTCGACAATGCCTATTTCTAAAGAAATCCGACTTCTCAACAGAGCATATTGTTCTAACGAAAAATAATGTCAGCATCATCATCATCATCATCATCATCATCAACATGTCCAAGTATTTCTACTTAGATATTGACATATGACTTCATATATGCATGCACAATGGCGGACCTAGGAAATTATTTTTGGGGGCGGACAACAAGCATCTATTTACCTAAAAATAAAAAATATATAATATTACAAACTATTGTACATGATGGGAACGCATTCCGTGCAGTTTAAGACAACTTATTAGTAACCCCAAGTATGATCTTCATCAAATGCAAGTTGAAGATAAATTCAAAAGTTTGGATAGAACTCAACAATGCACAAGCTGAGAGAGAGAGAGAGAGAGAGAGAGAGAGAGAGAGAGAGAGAGAGAGAGAGAGAGAGAGAGAGAGAGAGAGAGAGAGAGAGAGAGAGAGAGAGAGAGAGAGAGAGAGAGAGAGAGAGAGAGAGAGAGAGAGAGAGAGAGAGAGAGAGAGAGAGAGAGAGAGAGAGAGAGAGAGAGAGAGAGAGAGAGAGAGAGAGAGAGAGAGAGAGAGAGAGAGAGAGAGAGAGAGAGAGAGAGAGAGAGAGAGAGAGAGAGAGAGAGAGAGAGAGAGAGAGAGAGAGAGAGAGAGAGAGAGAGAGAGAGAGAGAGAGAGAGAGAGAGAGAGAGAGAGAGAGAGAGAGAGAGAGAGAGAGAGAGAGAGAGAGAGAGAGAGAGAGAGAGAGAGAGAGAGAGAGAGAGAGAGAGAGAGAGAGAGAGAGAGAGAGAGAGAGAGAGAGAGAGAGAGAGAGAGAGAGAGAGAGAGAGAGAGAGAGAGAGAGAGAGAGAGAGAGAGAGAGGGGGAGTGAGGCTACTGAGAACAAGAGGGGAGAGAGAGTTTGAGTGTTAGGGTTGGGTTCGGGTATTGGGTTTGGCCATTTAGGTAACGGGTTCGGAATCGGGTATGTAGTTTTGAATTTTTTTTGGACCTAATACTAAAAAAATTTTGCTAGGGTCAATGGGGGCAATTACCCCTATGCTAAATCCGCCCTTGCATCGTATGTGTTGTAAGGGTCGATTGTTGAAAAGTTAAATGAGTTTTAGGTTTCCAATGGGTAATTTAATTTGCTAGTAATTTTTTAGTGTTATTAAATAGGTTTGGTTGGGTGCAATTTTTAAATTTCGTTGGGGCAAATTGTAAATATTATCAAAGCTTATATGCAATTTACAAACTATTGTACATGATGGGAACGCATTCCGTGCAGTTTAAGACAACTTATTAGTAACCCCAAGTATGGTCTTCATCAAATGCAAGTTGAAGATAAATTCAAAAGTTTGGATAGAACTCAACAATGCACAAGCTTCACCTCTTTGCTCTAAACTTGTACCATCTTCCTCAACGATCTCAAGAATATCAATTACAGAAGAAAACATGACGATTAGATTAAGCAATGTACCATAATGCGAGCCCCAACGAGTCTCCCCGGCCCTTTTAAGAGTAGTTTTTTGATTCAAGCCACGTCCGCTAGGTATTTCACCCATTTCTAATGCTTCTTTTATCTTCCTAATTTGTTTTTCTTAAAGAATATCTCGACGCTTACAAGATTAAACTAAAATTAACTAAATTCACTAAAATTAACTAAAATTGAACAAGATTAAACTAAAATTAACTTAATTTACTAAAATTAACTAAATTAACTAAAGTTCACTAAAATTAACTAAATTAACTCAATTTGAATAAGATTAAACTAAAATCAACTAAATTAACTAAATTAACTAAAATTGAACAAGATTAAATTAAAATTAACTTAACTAAACTAATTAAACTACTTAATTAAACTAAAATTGAACAAATTAACTATTTAAAGATTAAAAATAGTTTATAAGTGCTAAAACAAGAAATAAATTAATTAAGTAGTTATAGATTAAAAATTAAAAATTTACCTTTGAGGAGGACCCACATGGAGATGATCGGCGACTCAAATTCCTACGTCAGCATGACGGCGAAAGAGCACGACATGACTCGGTTCGGGATCGAGAGATCGTGATCTCACCGGGTTCAGGAGAGAGAAAGTGAGAGAGAGAGAGAGAGAGAGAGAGAGAGAGGGGAGTGAGGCTACTGAGAACAAGAGGGGGAGAGAGAGTTTGAGTGTTAGGGTTGGGTTCGGGTATTGGGTTTGGCCGTTTAGGTAACGGGTTCGGGATTCGGGTATGTAGTTTTTAATTTTTTTTTGGACCTAATACTAAAAAAAAATTTGCTGGGGTCAATGGGGGCAATTACCCCTACTGCCCCTATGCTAAATCCGCCCTTGCATCGTATGTGTTGTAAGGGTCGATTGTTGAGAGAGAGAGAGAGAGAGAGAGAGAGAGAGAGAGAGAGAGAGAGAGAGAGAGAGAGAGAGAGAGAGAGAGAGAGAGAGAGAGAGAGAGAGAGAGAGAGAGAGAGAGAGAGAGAGAGAGAGAGAGAGAGAGAGAGAGAGAGAGAGAGAGAGAGAGAGAGAGAGAGAGAGAGAGAGAGAGAGAGAGAGAGAGAGAGAGAGAGAGAGAGAGAGAGAGAGAGAGAGAGAGAGAGAGAGAGAGAGAGAGAGAGAGAGAGAGAGAGAGAGAGAGAGAGAGAGAGAGAGAGAGAGAGAGAGAGAGAGAGAGAGAGAGAGAGAGAGAGAGAGAGAGAGAGAGAGAGAGAGAGAGAGAGAGAGAGAGAGAGAGAGAGAGAGAGAGAGAGAGAGAGAGAGAGAGAGAGAGAGAGAGAGAGAGAGAGAGAGAGAGAGAGAGAGAGAGAGAGAGAGAGAGAGAGAGAGAGAGAGAGAGAGAGAGAGAGAGAGAGAGAGAGAGAGAGAGAGAGAGAGAGAGAGAGAGAGAGAGAGAGAGAGAGAGAGAGAGAGAGAGAGAGAGAGAGAGAGAGAGAGAGAGAGAGAGAGAGAGAGAGAGAGAGAGAGAGAGAGAGAGAGAGAGAGAGAGAGAGAGAGAGAGAGAGAGAGAGAGAGAGAGAGAGAGAGAGAGAGAGAGAGAGAGAGAGAGAGAGAGAGAGAGAGAGAGGGGAGTGAGGCTACTGAGAACAAGAGGGGAGAGAGAGTTTGAGTGTTAGGGTTGGGTTCGGGTATTGGGTTTGGCCATTTAGGTAACGGGTTCGGGAATCGGGTATGTAGTTTTGAATTTTTTTTGGACCTAATACTAAAAAAAATTTTGCTAGGGTCAATGGGGGCAATTGCCCCTATGCTAAATCCGCCCTTGCATCGTATGTGTTGTAAGGGTCGATTGTTGAAAAGTTAAATGAGTTTTAGGTTTCCAATGGGTAATTTAATTTGCTAGTAATTTTTTAGTGTTATTAAATAGGTTTGGTTGGGTGCAATTTTTAAATTTCGTTGGGGGCAAATTGTAAATATTATCAAAGCTTATATGCAATTTACAAATCTTTAGGAGTGCAACTGCAACCCTACACTATATGTCCATCCGCCCCTGCATACGTACATACACGCATGACAATCAATCTCTTCCATTGTTGCATTTAAAAAAAAATTTAATTATAATAATCTATTAATACTTGTAGCAGTACTGTTCCCATTCCTTATAATTACACTTGTAGAAATATTAAATACATTTATATGTAAAAGAAAGAAAACCCGAAACCTCATCAAATTCTCGAACTCATTCCCGCCGTCTGAAGAATTCTCCAATGCCATCAATCCGCGTAACCCAAGATTCGCCGGAGTCCAGCTCCTCCTCCGCCTCCTCCGCCGCCGCCTCAGCCGCCGCGGAGGCGAAGGCGGTAAAAGCAGCACGATTTCTGAAGCTTAGAAGACTCGCCGACTCGCAGAGGCTAGAGTACCAGTTCTTGATCGTCCCCTTCGAGCAATTCAAAAGGACGGTCCGAAACAACCACCGAATCGCCGAGAACGAAGTTTCGGCCGTTATCTCCGCGGTATCGGCCGAAATGTCGGGCGATCAGGCGGTGACGAACTTGACGGCGGCGGTTTCGAAGCTTCGAGGTCTCAAACTCAGGGTGAGGAATCCATATCTCAGTTCTTGATTTATTCTGGATTTTAGAAGAGTAAACTACAAGAAATCAAAAAATTCTCATCTATTAAGTTTAACAAAAAAATCCCCTATGATGGAATATCGGTAACTTACACTAACCCCCAAGAACTTTTAGCATTTTGCAGAAACACCCAATATGTTTTGGGTAAATTACACTAAACCCCCAACAAATTCAAAATGCCCTTTGATGTTGTTTTTTAGTTCTCATTTATGGGGGTTTTCTGCAAATTGCGGAAAATTATTGGCGGGTTTTATGCAGTTCCAAAAAGTTATTCGGGGGTTTAGTACAATTTTGAAAGTTATTAGGATTTACTGTATAAAGATGAAATTTTGGGGTTGTTGAATACGAACAATAGATGCATCACAAGTTAACCCTTGAAAACTAAGGATTTTGATACTATTGCAGATGATATATATATATATATATATATATATATATATATATATATTAAAGCTTAGTAGATGAAGGTGTTTGTTGATTGTATATGGATGAAGGGAATTTCTTGTAGTTTACCCTTCCGAAATTTTAGAAATAGAGATGAGATTTTAGATTGGGTCTGTCTATTTGGTGCTTAAGATTCTTTAATTGTCAAGCAAATCACAAATTTAGGATTTTTGTAGCACTTGAGGATATTTCTTGATTTTCTTGATTTTTATATTTCAAAATCAAGAAATTTGTAAGAGACATAGGAGAATACAACCCCAAATCAACCCTAATAAAATTTCATATTTCTTGATTTTCCTGCAAGGACAAGAATCTGAAACTTGCAACTGTGATTAAAAAGAGGATTTTGATACAAATGCCTGTACGGTATTTCTTAACATACTACATGTTTGATCTTTCTATTGATCAAGTTTTCCAACTTGCTAATATTGCATTATTATGTGATTTGTACGTTTTCGTTTTGGATCAGTTAGAAGAACATAATGAGATCGAGACCTTACAGCTACAAAGATGCCGAACTAGATTAGACCACCTGGGAACTGCAAGTGTAGGTAATCTGAAGGAGTGGAATGAATTGAAGTTGAAGCGAATCCTTGTTGACTACTTCTTGCGCATGCGTGACATTGTTTTTGCCACTAAACTGGCAGAAACTTACAATATACAGGTAAGCTTTATACCTTTAGGAGTTTCTAAGACTAGATATGTAGTGAAAGATATGTAGTATGAATTTGATGCTTAATATCAATATGGCCAAAGATTTTCTACGAGTTGCTTCATTTACCTAATGCAAATATGTTTTTAACATAACAAACTTCTTTTATAGCACCATCAAAAAGATTTTTCTTAATTGAATTCAACTGAGGTGGATATAAAATGCTAATGACAATGTTGTCATAGATGCGGTAGTTTCACGGGATTTTTTTTTTCCATCTCTTGAGGTTGTGTCTGCCATGGTAAATTAGGAACATATAAAAAAACGGAGAACTATAACGGACTTAAGATCTCAACAAATAAAGAATATGGCTGATCTCGAGAAATGAATAATATGTCTGATCAAAAAACTCGTTGGAAGAGAGATCGTATGCCTTGCCACATATTGTCTAGGTTTGACCATCTTGGCCTTCGCAGGTACTCTGCCTTAAATTAAGAAAGATCTTAATCTAGTGATTGTCTTCAACCTACAGCTTTCAAGAGAAACTTTCAGTTCTTTTAGTGTTTGTCGCTGACCCTCTAACCACAGCACTAAATAGGCCCCTGTCTGTTAATGCCTTTTTGCGCTCATAATTTAGATTGTCTACATTTTATTTTCTTGAGGTTCATCAAGAGAAAATCGATCTAAAAATTAGAAGCATTTCAATAGAAACAAAGAGAGTTTGCTGATAGAAGCTTTGAGATTTCCTATAGGTGTAACTGAGTATGAAATGGTCCCACAAGCTAAAACACTAGTAAACGCTCTTCTTATTTTCTTTGACATGATTCTGCAATAAGCATACCGCCTTACCCGTTTGTTCTAATAACTAATTTGTTCACTTTTGTGTATCATCCAATTATCATAAACTTTCTTGCTGTATTATAATCAGCCTTGTTATCAATTGCTTAAGGTAACAAGAACTTGTTAATCCCTTTATTATAGGACCTTGTTGACATTGATGCCTTTCTCGAGGCAAAAGAGACAATTGATTTTCTTCATAATAAGAAAATACCTCCTGCTTTAGCTTGGTGTGCAGAGAACAGGTTCAGGTTGAACGAATTCAAGGTATGTTGACTAAGTGGTTTTTTTCCACCTTTTAATGCATGTTGAAGCTGTTATTGTGTGTATTACCATCTTCTACTTTATGTGCTAGGAAGCTTGTGGTAAGATAGTGCGAGCATGCGCTTGGAGAGTTGAGAGAATATCCTAGGGAAAATATGTCCTGATCTAATAGTTTATAGTTCCTTTTTCTTCCTTCCTTTCTTTTTCTGTAAGGCCTCGGAAATTTTCTTTCCTTTCTGTTTTCGTTTTGGTGAATGTTAGAGAGGGAGTGACTGAGGGGCCCTTGATAATTTATTGTTATTAAAGAGATGAAGTCGATTCTCTCTTTTCTTTTTCCTTTTGGTGTGTGAATAAGTCATTGAGTGAAGGCGCACAACTTTTCGAGAATCCAGGGACTCTCAAGAACTAATTCATTACAATGCTTAATGAATTATTGTTGCGCGCGCGCGCACACACGCACATGCACATGCACTTGTCATGAAAAGCCTTGGGTGGGAAGAGGTAATATTTTAGTGGAAATTTCAGTGGTAATCTAAGTAAGTATAAACTGAGACCAGAATAGTCAAATTTGATATCTTCCCGAGAACTGGTATGAGGGAATATATTACACTAAATATGCAATCATCAACATATATATTGATATTGGCTCTTAGCTGGCAGCTCCTATTTTATCTATTAGTGTTAGCTTACTATGACATGCCATTCTTTTCCTGTAACTCCCTTCTTATTTTTGTTTTTCTGCAATTTTTCAATAGAAGGATATACATTTTGTTTAGTATTTCCCAGTGTAACTTTTTGGAGGTTGTAAAGTGAATAAATATGGGTGTATCTGTTTTTTTTATTCTGCTTTTCTATTTATCCCGTTTGAGCGAGCTTAAATAATTTTCTATCACTGACCACTTCATGCAACCTGCATGCTGCAGAGTAAATTTGAGTTCCACTTGAGGTGTCAGGAGTTTATAGAATTGTTGCGAGTTGACAACCTCAGTCTGGCTGTTGAGCATGCTCGAAATTACCTTGCGCCCTGGGGAGCTACATTTAGGGAAGAGCTAGAACATGTAATGGGAGCCTTCGCTTTTAGCGTCGATACTGAATGTGAGACATACAAGGTAGGTTTTGTAACTACAATCTGTTTACATATTCATGTGTGCTAATGCAGACAGCTTAACCATATCTTCTGCTACCATTAGATAGGGTTAATTGCCCAATAGACCCCCTGTCGTTTTGCTGTTTTGCAGCTACTACCCTTTCAATTTCATTGTTCTAGATAGACCACTGGGTTAAGATTTTTTTCACTCTCTTTCCTTCGGTAAATATTTGGTAGATATTGCACCTGGGTCAAATTAGTGAGTCTATCTGAGGGTAAAGAGTAAAAAAAAATTTAACCCTCTGGCACTTTCTGGACAATGAAACGACAAGAGTAGTAAGTTTCTAACAAGGATAGTACAGGGGGTCTATGTGCAGTCTAGTGGTTAGGTCTTATTTATTTTGTCATTTGGATGCAGAAATTTGTGTGCTACCATTTTCCATTTTTCTTGTTATAAACCCCGTTGTCTGGTCAACAGTTATTAGCTTTATTGCTTTATTTCTTGTTTGAATGTGTTTGTGTATTTATAGTATAGTATAGAAAGAGGCCAGATTGTTCTTGAAAATATTAGGGTTTTTTTTCCTAGAAACCACCTTAATAATAGGGTAATTATACGGAAACCACCTTCCATTTTCAATTTATACATAAACCATCTTTAAAGTTGGTTTTTGTTGCAATCAACCACCTCCTAGTCAAATTTTCACTAAAAAATCAAAAATAAGCTTAAAAAATTCAAAATTCAAGGTACGTGAGTTGTATCCTAATGAGTCCCAAATACTAAAAAATGAGTCATGTACATTGAATGTGAGTTTTTAAGGGTAATTTTGGGTTTTAATTGAAGAATTTGACTAGGAGGTGGTTGATTGCAACAAAACCAACTTTAAAGGTGGTTTATGTATAAATTGAAAATGAAAGGTGGTTTCCCTATAATTACCCTATTTTAAGGTGGTTTCTAGGAAAAGACCCAAAATATTATGCTTCTCTTGCAAACTGGTTGTTTCAAGGATGTTCCAACATTAATATTCAAATACATTTTACAAATAATCCACACACTTGAAGTTCCTAACTATCCATAAATTACTATAGCTATATTAACCAAAAAGAGAACTCAGGGATCTGTCAATAGGTTACTATTCAAATCCTTTTGTTACTAATTCAAACCAAATGCTGCTAACTGGACAGACTAAAATTTGATTCTAAAACCACCTGTATGTGATCTGAAAACTATGTTACATGGATACGGGTGCGGACATAGACACGGACATGGGTGCGGATACGGGAGTCGGCAAAATTATTTAAAGTTAGGATACGAGGACACGGCTGTATACATACATCTTAAAATTAATAATTTACATGAGACCGATATTATTTTCCATTCACATGTTATGAGAACTAACATCCTTATACCATCTTTATATTTCTTTTATCAAATAGATTGTGAATTGAAAAACTGCTGGTTATTTCACTAGATACCCAAACGACTTTTTAAAATCATACTTATGAACTAGGTATGTGCTAAAACGAACATGCCCCAAGTTCAATGAATAGCAGAATTTGAGGTGAAGTGTACGATCTACATTCAAGAAGTGTATCACAAGTATTTTGAACTAAAGCATGTGTTATATAATTGAGTATACGTCTGAAAATGTAAGTATATATTCAAGAAGTGTCCAAGGAGTGTCGGACACGGACATGAATACAGACACGGATATGGGAGCTTAGATGAACTGTCCGGGCAACCTAGCTCCAAAATTATTTTGATGCACCTTTATTATCAATTGCTTCTGCTGAACAACTTGTTCTTGAGTTGTCATCCTTTCCATGAGTCAATTGACCGATGCCTATGACTGGTCTTTTTTTTTCTATTCAAAATCAAACAGTGGATCTTTTTATCAACTAGTTCTGATATTCTCCAGCCATGCTTGTGCTAGGGAATAAATTTTCCTTCATGTTCCTGCATCAATCTATCAAAATCTTCATTGAAGAATATCATGTTTATCCTTCTTCTGTTGAGCAGTGTGCATTCATCCAATATTACTGATGTAGACATATTCATCTAAAACCACGAATGACTATTAGCGATATTCTTGTTGGACTTGGTCAGTTAATAATATATATGAGCATGAAGTTTTGTGTGGTAACTTAAGTTTGTAAAGATTTGTGTCAAATCAATTTAATTTGGATGTTGAACACATTCTGATTATATGAGCTATCTTTCTTCATTCAGGTTTTGTTTGAGGAAAAGCAATGGGACTATTTAGTCGAAGAGTTCAAGAGAGAATTTCATAGATTGTATGGTATAACTGTTGAATCGCTGCTGGATATCCATCTCCAAGCAGGATTAACAGCCCTGAAAACTTTGTATCCTTATACAGCACATTAGAGGGGAAAAAGAAAAATAAAAAAATATAATATAATAATATATATATATATATATATATATATATATACATATATATATATATATACATATATATATATATATACATATATATATATATAGTGCATATACTTTTTTTGGATAAATTTCATGAAACCCCTCCCCATTTTTAGATAACCTCTAAATTGTTAGAAAAATGTCAGTGAACCCTGAAACTTTTGAATTTTTCTGTTATTTTCAGATAACCGTCAACTTTTGGGGGGTTATCTGAAAAGGTTTGGGGGTTTAAGTGACATTTCCCAGTTTTTTTGGGGTTATCTCAATATGGGTCAAACTCCTTCGGGGTTTTGTGAAATTTACTGACTTTTTTTTTTGCGTATACACATTAAATTACCTTGCTACTTTTATGGATGGAAAAATCACTTAAGAGTATTATTTGTTTCTTAACTTACACAAGATCTTGTTATGAAGGGAACTGTCCAAAAGAAGACCCATTTTCACAGGCGGGCTTCCGCAAATTGGCAGAACAATTGCCACTCTCAAACCATCCCAATTCCAAGCTTATCTGTTATATATCCAAACAGCCGATGGATGATGAGAACCTCCCGCTTGTGTTACCCAATGGTTATGTGTACAGTATTATGGTACGAACCTCGAGTGTTATTTATACTAGCTTACAGTTAAACTAGAAGGTTAATTGCAAATACATCCCGTTAAAACCATTTTATCCTCTAAACTATTGTATTAGCAGTTACACCTATTGATCTAGCGTTATTTCCTGTTAGGTTAAGATATTACGAGAGAATCATGTGATATTAATCACATTTTTGCCCTCAATTTAGAGGGTAATTTAGTCCCCTTTTTCTGTTAAACCGAGGGACAAAAACAATTTATCGTCAAGTGATTTTAACATGAAATCTCAACCTAGTGAGAAATAACACTGTCTGAGGTTCAGAATGTGTAAGTGCTGATAAACTATTTAATATTATTTTGCCATACTCAAAATAATTGTCTTTGTGTACTTTATATATATATTCTATATTACCGGTATGAACTTTGTTGGTTGATAGATATAAATGAGGGTAGTTTAGATCTTTTGTACAGGATTTTAGCAACGTTAGCTACAGTTTTAAACAATTCATAGTATTTTTCTGTACTTTTGAAACTTTATGGTAGTTTTCTCTAGTTTTGTGCAAAACCCCCCAGAGTTCATGATGATTTTGTCAAACTTACACCAAATATATTAACCAAGTTGAAAACATGAGGTTATTGTGAGTCATGCTTTTTCATGTGACTATGCCGCAGGCACTTTTAAGCATGGCTTTGAAGAACGAAGGCCAAATCACCTGCCCTAGGACTGGTGATGTGTGCGACATTAGTGAGCTTGTTACCGCATATATCAAGTTATAGAAAATGTTATCACATACTGTACAGTCTGATAATCTTTCTTTCTTTCATTTCGTTATATTTTGTTGACCTGCTTGTATGAAGTCGCAGGTTTTGACCTCTGTTTGTGAGGGGCACTGTAATTAGATTTGGTTAAAGTGGGTGGTAATAAGATGTGTACAGTTCAGTTCCTGACCTCCTTTATCTTGAGTTCTAGTTATTGTTTCCTTCGTGGTTGCTTGGTTTCAGTTTAAGATTTTGAACTTGGAGATGTGTGCAAATGTTAGTTTTGGGGTGTTAGATTCTTATTGAATCATAGTGACTTAGTGAGCATTGGCTGCAATTGTAGTTATGGTTTAAACCTTATTTTTCAACTCACAAAGGTCGCAACTTTTACATTCAATTTTGCGTAAGTTGTCGATTACAAGTGGATACTTTTTTGCAAATGTAGTTGTTATTGCTGTTACAATCCCTGCATTTTGCAGTAAACCAAATGTTCCCTTTATAGAACTACTCTGTTACTATATTTTCCTTCCGGCTACTAATGATACCTGGACTTTTCGACGACACCCTTAATATGGGTAATTTCGATACTTCTTAGATATTTTATATCTTTATGCAAATTGCTTAGTGGTTCATGGTTGTTTAATGAAACCTGTCCCTTTTTCTATATGTACCACCGCTAGCTTTCATGTATCATTCATTGGTTTCATCCCCTACGTATCCAAATTTATTGTGTCCATTGCGTCAAGACTTGGAAAAAAACAAAAAAGAAAAAGAAGAAATACTTATATTAGGTAACAATTGTTTGCAACTCAAAGTGCCCAATTCTCACAAGAAGAAATACTTACATTAGGTAACAATTGTTTGCAACTCAAAGTGCCCAATTTTCACAAGCTATGAAATGACCAACGTAAATGTTAACACAAGTTTCGTACTAGCTTGCTATGCAACGTTGCATTCTTTCACCGACGCGTGTAGGAAAACAACAGCCTGAAAGCCCGAGCTACCCGCATCAAATGCTTTCGTCCTTGTGATGCGTGCTCTACCCCTCCTCCCAATCCTTCCAACTTTAATGGCCATCGTGGGCCATCAACCCATCACCCATTCAATTTTCCCAACCACCCGCTCGCTTACCCACCTTCATAAAGTATCTTGCAACTATACAGTGTCACGATAACATGTCCATCTTTTGAATCAGTGCATCGTAGTCTTTGTTATCTGATGCCAACTCAGATGGAAAATGATACTTATATTACAAATTAAAACTACTTATACTATAAGAAATAGAAATGTGGGTCTGTAGTCTAATCATAAAATTTGATCGGACTATGTAAAAACTAATTTAATACTTTTATTTCTTATAGTACAAACATGGTTTGGATTTTGTAGTCAAATCATCACTACTCTAAGTGGATACCTTTTGATGCTCCACTGAAACAATGAATCGAGGGATAACAATTGTAATCAGATTCGTTAAAATTCAAGTAAAATTCCGTCGTGCAAGTCCAGATTCAATCATATGAAAACAAAATAAAGGAGAATACCTGAGTAAATTGCGGATAGATCCCCTCTGGTAATGTTGTCGTAACTTACTACCTCTCTAGTTTTATTTATGCCGATAAATCCCATCCTTCTTTTACTACGCTTAAGAAAGAGAAAATTGTTGTTTGACAAATAAATCTCCAGAGGATGGAACAGTTTAAAAAAAAAAAAAATTCCCTCGGGTATCTGCATGCAAAAATAAAGCTAGAGGAATACTAAATTATTAAACGGCTATATTACAAGGAGTCTAATCCTCTAACTTGGGAGCTGATTGAGACTCCTTAGCCACTCCTACATAAATAAGTCCAACCCCCTCCTCCATCATCCCCTACCCTCAAACCCATTCCCTCCTCTTTCTCAACAATGGGGCTAGAAACCAACCAAGAAAACAACCCATCAAAACCCAACGATGGCTCAGCAGAGCTCACCAGCAGCAACAACAGCCTGCTGAGGACAGCGGAGACGCTGCTGAGGATAGTCCCCATGGGTCTCTGCCTCGCTGCGCTTGCTGTCATGATCAAGAACAGAGAGGACAACGATTTCGGCTCAGTTTCCTACTCTAACCTCACTCCCTTTGCTTACCTTGTTTATGCCAATGGGATTTGTGCTGGTTATTCGCTGTTCTCGGCTTTTTTTACGGCCGCGCGGAGGCCTGGCGGGTCGCTGGCGGGGGCTTGGACCGTCTTCTTCTTCGATCAGGTGATGTTTTAGCTTAAGTTTGAACTTAATGTTTAAGGTTAACCATGTCGAATTTTCTTACTACGAATCCTGAACATGGAAGAATAATA
This sequence comes from Asparagus setaceus, assembly GCA_012295165.1. NCBI lineage: Eukaryota > Viridiplantae > Streptophyta > Magnoliopsida > Asparagales > Asparagaceae > Asparagus > Asparagus setaceus. The sequence goes on along the minus strand of CM022704.1, from coordinate 19,177,246 downwards.
AGACTCGTGCAGCCGGCTCCAAAAATTTGGAACAATATTCTTTAATACCTTTTCCTTCCTTTATAGCGTGCATTGTGTATGTTATAAAATGAGATCCATTTTAGGGGAGAGGAGAAATTATATTGTTAAAGAGAGATTATCACAAAGTTCTCTAAACATCTAGCGTGTTAGGAGTTGTCTACAACACAAGATTTTGCAAAATGAGTGCACTGATGTAACTAGAGAGAGACAGTTTTTGGTGCATCGATCGGCAATCTAATGATCAAGATCCACAAGATTGTTTTTAGTCCAGTGGATGAACCGTATGCGTGCATGTCATAAAATGCGATCAACTTTGGAAGAAACTATCTAATGAATCATGCACACTAGAGGAAATAATCCAGTAAACTATGTCCACTGAACATCTGATGCGTTAGAAATTTTATGTTCTCGAATTAGCATAAAACATGGAAGTTTGGGATAGGTAGTTCTGCAGGATGCAGCAGTTTTCCACTATTAAAAAAAAAAAAAATCACTGGGTAGTAATCTGAGAAATGGAAAACCGGTTATTTGAGGATTGTCTCAGAGTTTATCTAAGTAAGGAGTTGTCTAAAGTTGAAGATATTTTATTGTAGTTAAGCTGACTACTGAATATAATATATTCATGTGAAATTCGTGGTTGTTGGATGTAGCTTTTTCACAATTTAGCCTGAGAAAGCTTTTCGGGAGAAAATGATTTGTTGTAGAACATAGCGTTGACAGCTAATTGGATGGCAAATTTTAATTTTTTGGACTATTTTAGACTCATTCAACCAAGCAATGAATGAGTAATAAATGAATGAGCAAATGAATGGTGATTTTCCCATACCTCAACTTTTGACTCCGACTTCCCACCTAATTGCTTATCAAACTTCTTTAACTCCCAGACTCCCACAACAATTTCAAAGATCTAGTAAATTTGAGAGTTATAGTTTTACACTCACCACAGATCTAGTATTGATCGTACATGGACGATTGTTGGAGTCGGCGGCTCTCCTTGGGTTCCATCATCTGGGATCCCTGGGGAAGAGGATCAAGCTTTCATAGTTTGGGTGTCCTTTTTATGAGATGAAACATGTCTCTCTCTCTCTCTCTCTCTTTTTTCTTTCCCATAGTGAAATTTTATTTAGTGTGTCCAATTGGTACCATAATAAAATATGTCTAATGGGTTTCGAATCTTGACTGTCTTGATATCATCTTGAAGCACTTTGCCAAGAAACTACAAGGGTCGTAAGTTTAAAACAGCGATCGTAAAGGAGCAATTAACCCTTTTAAGGAAAAGTAAAAAATTTGCGAGCTCTCACTGACAACTTACAAGAAATGGTTTTGATGCAATTCCAACTGTGGCCTTCTTCGGTTGAGAAAGCTATAATGAAGAAAAGGACTTGCAATTAAAACCTATCAGTGTCCACTACTAAATAGAAAAACCTACCTTCTTGACTCTTGCCTGAAATAGTTTCTGCCAGATAATAAGGAAAAGATATGCAATCTCTCCCATCACAAACAGACATTTTGCAAATATACAACCAATATTCCAACTATTTTGTGATGTTGAAATGGCTAAATTCCTACTTTCTAACCTGTAATTGCTTCCCTTTTAATTATTTCTGTCGGATCACAACTCAAATCATCTCCTATTACTTGTGATGATGAATCATGCTTCAACCTACTTGTACTCCAACTACAATGTAACTTCGTTTCACCAATATTTCATATATATACACACACACACACACAGAGAGAAAGCTTAGAGTTTCACTTCATTACTCTTTCATAGTGAAAACTTGGGTTTCATAGGCAAGTTACCATCCATTTGCTATTCAGAGCATGATGGTAATTTCGGATTCTCATTTATTTACAATGTTATCAACAACATCGGAATAAAAACCACAGATCAATGGAAAAAAAAAGATTAATAACCACAGATCAACGAAACAAATATGCAGGGTCTTTACTCATGACAATTGCATTGCAAATACAGTTCCAAATTACTAACAACCCCTCAACTTCCTAATTTTTTCAGGTTCTGACTTATGTGATCCTAGCGGCTGGAGCAGTTTCATCAGAAATCATCCACTTGGCCTACAACGGCGACGAGCAAGTGACATGGAGCAAGGAATGCGGAGTGTTCAGTGGATTCTGCAACAAAGCCACAACCTCTATCGGCATCACCTTTGGAGCAGTGGCTTGTTACATTGTGCTCTCTCTAATCTCCTCATATCGCCTTTTCAGTGCTTATGAAGCACCCATCCCTTTCCTCAGTAGCAAAGACATGGAGATTGCAGCATTCCCTCGTTGAGATTTCAGACAGTAGTCTTTCTATGCTTTATTTGGATGTGTCAAAGTGTTATAAAACTTGATGCTTCGCTTTGTGTAGGGTGGAAAAAGACTTTCAATGTATGTGTTATCAATAAGTTGATAGTAGTTTTAGCACTTTTTATTATTATTACTTTACTATATACTAAAACTAAAGGGAGTTCCACCGTAGCTACTGTTTAAACCGTAAACAGTGGAACTCTTAACTTCCGAAATATGCATCCTCCTAAAATTCTCAAATCAGAAACCCCTAAACTCTGCCACCACTCTCATCCCTCCTCTGGAATGTCCCATGTCCAGGGTCCTCTTCTTCTCTCCCTCTCACCGCCACTCCCCAGACCCTTCTCCCATTAATCAAACTCGTCTCTCAACCACATGATCAAGATCCTGCAAGCAGCACATCGCCATCTTCAAGCGAAGACCGGTATGAAGAAGCATAGGCCTCTTTTGGATAGTTCATTTTTAGTTTATGGTGATGCAAGAGAGGAGTGGGATGAAGAGAGAGAGAGAGAGAGAGAGAGAGAGAGAGAGAGAGAGAGAGAGAGAGAGAGAGAGAGATGAATGTATAGGTGTTGAATATATTCATACCACAATTTCTGAACCTCTTTTTTGTCATTGTTCTACATATTCAGATTTCCAATCTTACAGGAATATATGCTGTTGATGGTTATAATCACACAGTCAATAAGTCTAGGAGTTTTGTTTACTGATGGGAGCTCGTAATCTTTCTCCGAATATCTGGCATGAAGTCGACTGATTGAATCCTGCACAATGAAACAGCCGTAAGAGGGCGGGGTCTAATTCCCCGGTGGTTCCTCCGACGATCAAGTCAGTTGATGTCTAAAAGGGGAGGGTTATCCAAAAGGAATTGCTGGAATTCTCCTGATTCACTTTCTCAAAGTTAGGTTAGCTTACCTTCTCATGAGAATAGTTTTGCCTTTTATAGTTTGAGTAATGGGTAGCTCTGTCATTTAGGCCAAGATTAAGCTGGCGGCTGAGTCAGATTCGTCATCACAGGTGTCGTCTATTGGGTGGAGGAGAGTCACTTCGATTAGGCATGGGCTGGTGGCTAAGTCAGATTCACCTTTACACATGTCGTTTGCTGAGTGGTGAGAGTCCAGTTCGCATTAAATGAAATCTGATGGCTTCGGCGTGGTCCAATGTGTCTTAAAATTTTAGGGGCGAAGTAAATGATGGCTCTGATCAGCATTAAATGCGATGGTGATAACTTGTCAGCGTGAGAACCGGTGCAACAGTATCCTGGGGAGTTGTCGTTAGGGGTGCCGAGAAGTCCCGCCTTTCGAGTCGGCTACGAGAGGGGTCGGCCGACACTTGGCCAAGTAGACGCTTGGTCGAGACGATCGTGGGGTCGTCTCGATGGGAAGGGCTTGACCTGATGAGTTAGGGTCGACTCGAACGGTTGCTCGGCCGGCTTGGTGTGGGACGTCGACTCATCCCGCCTTTCGAGTCGACTCGGCCTAAGGGACTGGTGTTCGCGCCGTGGAGGACTAGCTGACTTGTCTTTAGCGCGATGTGCTTACCCGTTGCTGAATGCGGATTAGTACCTGGGTTATTAAAGGACCATAACATATGCAAAATTATAATACCCAAGAATAGAACTTTTCAATTTTTCTGCATCCATCACTGGCTTAAAATTTTGGTCTTGCCTTTGGGAATACCGGAATCAGCTCTATCTCTGAAAATTACGGTATAGAGCTAATCAGGAAACGAGTATTGGTTGGTTTAAAATTATGGAATAAATCACATTTCCAATATATATAAAATTATTTATTTTCCCAGAAGATGCAGACAATTTAATTTTAGACCATAAACTAAGGAATGGATTAAGTCCAAAGTGTGCGCATTCAAGAGAGGCCTACCGCCAGTTGCCCGCAGAGACCCCATATCTATGTCTTCTACCCCCATGTTTGCATGAGTTTCGGCGTGAGATAGTGCAGGAGGAGGAAAGCGGAGAGGAGTGAGATCATGAGGGGAGGAGATGTAGCCATTGATTTGGATGGTTGATTCTTCAGAGATGGACTTGAATTTGACTTAGCGGCGTTTGAACTTTGAAGAGTAGCAACCAGGGTTTGGATGCTTGACCTTTGACGTCGCTCTATTGTTTATGATCATCGTGTACAATGTCTGAAGGACACATGAAGATGAGAGGTTAGTGAAGGATGTGCCGCTGCTGGAGACTCGACCAAAGGAGGAGTTGAGTAGAGGGGAGGAAAAGAGGATTGCATTTTCGACAACTATTCGTCTCCGATGAATCTGCTGGTGGGGATTCATGATGTGTATCATCTTTTGGTTCATATTTGGTATTGATGCATATGTAGCTGATAGGCAACAACAATGCATATAATGGAGATACAATACAGTGGAATAGTAGTATTCACAGGGAACTAACTACGTTACAAGTAAAAATATTGGCGTAAACAACAATCTTAGAGTGCAAGGGGCTAGCAGTGACTATATAAGAATAACGCAAAGCAAATTCTGATTGTCCCGTAAATATTAGAGGCATATGATGAGCCTACCTTCAAATCAAGGTATCAAAATAGAGACATAATGAATTTTATTAACTACTACCATTTAATTCCAACACTTCACATACTACCAATTGTTCCTTTTCTGAAAATTGTTTAATCTTTTAAATTTACATGAATCCCGCCTTCGAGTCGGCTACGAGAGGGTCGGCCGACACTTGGCCAAGTAGGCGCTTGGTCGAGACGATCGTGGGTCGCCTCGATGGGAAGGGCTTGACTGATGAGTTAGGGTCGACTCGAGCGGTTGCTCGGCCGGCTTGGTGTGGGACGTCGACTCATCCCGCCTTCGAGTCGACTACGAGAGGGTCGGCCGACACTTGGCCAAGTAGGCGCTTGGTCGAGACGATCGTGGGTCGCCTCGATGGGAAGGGCTTGACTGATGAGTTAGGGTCGACTCGAGCGGTTGCTCGGCCGGCTTGGTGTGGGACGTCGACTCATCCCGCCTTCGAGTCGGCTACGAGAGGGTCGGCCGACACTTGGCCAAGTAGGCGCTTGGTCGAGACGATCGTGGGTCGCCTCGATGGGAAGGGCTTGACTGATGAGTTAGGGTCGACTCGAGCGGTTGCTCGGCCGGCTTGGTGTGGGACGTCGACTCATCCCGCCTTCGAGTCGACTACGAGAGGGTCGGCCGACACTTGGCCAAGTAGGCGCTTGGTCGAGACGATCGTGGGTCGCCTCGATGGGAAGGGCTTGACTGATGAGTTAGGGTCGACTCGAGCGGTTGCTCGGCCGGCTTGGTGTGGGACGTCGACTCATCCCGCCTTCGAGTCGGCTACGAGAGGGTCGGCCGACACTTGGCCAAGTAGGCGCTTGGTCGAGACGATCGTGGGTCGCCTCGATGGGAAGGGCTTGACTGATGAGTTAGGGTCGACTCGAGCGGTTGCTCGGCCGGCTTGGTGTGGGACGTCGACTCATCCCGCCTTCGAGTCGACTTCGGCCTAAGGGACTGGTGTTCGCCGTGGAGGACTAGCTGACTTGTCTTTAGCGATGTGCTTACCGTTCTTGAATGCGGATTAGTACCGGTTATTAAAGGACCATAACATATGCAAAATTATAATACCCAAGAATAGAACTTTTCAATTTTTCTGCATCCATCACTGGCTTAAAATTTTGGTCTTGCCTTTGGGAATACCGGAATCAGCTCTATCTCTGAAAATTACGGTATAGAGCTAATCAGGAAACGAGTATTGGTTGGTTTAAAATTATGGAATAAATCACATTTCCAATATATATAAAATTATTTATTTTCCCAGAAGATGCAGACAATTTAATTTTAGACCATAAACTAAGGAATGGATTAAGTCCAAAGTGTGCGCATTCAAGAGAGGCCTACCGCCAGTTGCCCGCAGAGACCCCATATCTATGTCTTCTACCCCCATGTTTGCATGAGTTTCGGCGTGAGATAGTGCAGGAGGAGGAAAGCGGAGAGGAGTGAGATCATGAGGGGAGGAGATGTAGCCATTGATTTGGATGGTTGATTCTTCAGAGATGGACTTGAATTTGACTTAGCGGCGTTTGAACTTTGAAGAGTAGCAACCAGGGTTTGGATGCTTGACCTTTGACGTCGCTCTATTGTTTATGATCATCGTGTACAATGTCTGAAGGACACATGAAGATGAGAGGTTAGTGAAGGATGTGCCGCTGCTGGAGACTCGACCAAAGGAGGAGTTGAGTAGAGGGGAGGAAAAGAGGATTGCATTTTCGACAACTATTCGTCTCCGATGAATCTGCTGGTGGGGATTCATGATGTGTATCATCTTTTGGTTCATATTTGGTATTGATGCATATGTAGCTGATAGGCAACAACAATGCATATAATGGAGATACAATACAGTGGAATAGTAGTATTCACAGGGAACTAACTACGTTACAAGTAAAAATATTGGCGTAAACAACAATCTTAGAGTGCAAGGGGCTAGCAGTGACTATATAAGAATAACGCAAAGCAAATTCTGATTGTCCCGTAAATATTAGAGGCATATGATGAGCCTACCTTCAAATCAAGGTATCAAAATAGAGACATAATGAATTTTATTAACTACTACCATTTAATTCCAACACTTCACATACTACCAATTGTTCCCTTTTCTGAAAATTGTTTAATCTTTTAAATTTACATGAATACTCCCTTACATAAGGATATCGTGAACGAGCTATAACAAAAGCCCACCTTTGGTGGAAATAAGTATGACAGTACGTCCATAGAGAAATTTGAGGGACTAGAGCCCGACGTGCAGTGTGTAGAATTTGCCACGTACACAAGCGTACATCTTTTCCATGGTTAATTTAGTGCAAAAATTCTCCTAGAATTGTATTTCATTACTAATACTCGAACATTGCGTGCGTATAGTCTCTTTAATTTAATATTTCTGGATGTTGTTCTTGCATTCATTGTGATAATTTTTTGATCTCAGTGGTCAGATATAACGAAATGTAAGTTCAAGAGCGTAACTAACGTAATTAATAAAACTATTGGAAGACATGATGCATTTAGTCTTTTGACATCTCGTCTTTTATATCCCAAATGTTGTTAGATTTAATGATTATGTTTATAAGCATCTCATGTGAAGTTTAACTTTAGGTTGTTATTTTTACTATGTTTCTTATATACTAAAGTGTTTATGAAATACATTGTAGATCAGCATTATTTCCTATCACTACAATAAAAGTTGTATGTGTCCACACTTATTTTATGACACATATAAAAGTGTCATTTTATTTGCAAAGAATTAAACAATAGTGACACAAATAAAAAGTGTAGCAAATCACGATACATATTTGTGTCATTAGATATATAATTAAATATAATTGCAAAAGGCTAATAGTCCAACATGGATTGTAAAAGATCTATTAATGAGCTTAAATAATAAATCTTAGATTTTAATTATGTTGATGATTAAATATTTATGATAGTATATAAGCTAAAAAACTCTAAAGTTAAGTGTGCTTTGGTGAGAGTAATCCTAGGATGGGTGACTTTCTGGGAAGATATAGTGTTGAATGATGATACTTTTTATATTTTTATGGTCTAGACACAACTATGTGTCACTACTCTTGACACATATATATGTCACGAGTTTAACAAATGTATGTGTCACCACTCTCGACATATATATGTGTCGTGAGTTTTGTAATACATTCTCACATGTGTAGAAAGACGCTCTCCACACATGCTCTAAACACACTTTTGGTATGTGTCACGCTCTATTTGTGTGACACAAAAATGTGTCGCGTAGAGATAAAAAATATATCATAATTTACAACTTTTGTTGTAGTGTATCTACAGTGCTTACTTATGACATAGATTTGAAGAAAATTTTTATCCACAACTTAAAAAGAAGTTTCTAAACCAAGCAGTTACATCTTCTTTTTTTTGTGACTTCTTTAACTCTAATGCCGCGGTATCGTGCAGAGCAATTTTGCTTGATGTTTCGAAAAAATATTCAATGATTCATGTAAATGTAGTAGTAGTTGTTAATTTAGATATAAATAGATATGATAAATAGTTCACACTTTTATCCAAGATCGTTTGATTGCTTGTAGCTAGTAGTGTCGATCTTCATGCCTTGATGGTGGGAGATTTATCAGTAATGATATCCTCATTATTCATGGTGCTGGATAGAACTCAACAAGAAGATTGATGATGGAGGAGAGCAATTAAATTCACGACTAATTCTCTCTTCTTTTTTTCGTGCATAAAATAATTGTCTAGAGAAGGTTATTTATCGCGTCTAGCAAACCCCTCTCCTACATGAATATGGGAGTTATTTCATCCCTCCGGTGAAATTCGACGGTTCATAAAAGTGTCATTAGTTGAATCGAAATATCTAAATTGTGCATTCTTCTTCCTTTTAGTGCACCAACAATCCAGTGGAAATTGGGCTAACTTACCAGATTGACCTATAAAGTGGCACCCCTTTACCACTTTGGCATATAAATTAACATAGGAGATACTTTGACATAATTCTTTTGTTTCCCAACATTGCTTTCAATTAGCGTCAACTTGACACGGATGCTGTCAAGTAACCGAGCTTAAACCATTTTATAGCTTGCACTTGCCAACTATGGCCTGGTTATTTTTCTTTGATGTATTGAAGGTAGGTAGATGACCAGCTCATTAAGAAAATGACGTGTACAAAAAGAAGAGGAAAAGTACTATGTGCGTGAGTTGGGAAAACCGAATGTAGCAACCTCAATAGTGGTATAAATAAAAGGGGTTTTTGTTTTTGGGCCCAATGATTTACCTTGATTTATTTATAAACCCAACTTGTTTTAACTGTATTTATAAACCCATAAAATTATGTGTATTTGCCTCTAAACCCCAAAAGCACCAATACATCCAATATGTATACAGTACATACAAAAATAAATTATAAACCCAAAATTACCCCTTGTCTTCCTTCTCCTCCTCCTCCTCTCTGTTAACTTAATTTTTTTCATCTTCTTCTTGCTTCCTCTCTCTCTCCTCCTCCTCCTCCTCCATCTCTAAGCACCCAGTCTCTCTCCCTCTTTCAAGACCCTCCTCCTTCAAGATCTGCTCTCAGCCCTCTTCAAACTTCTCTCCCATCGCAGACTCTTTACCTATGGGCTTCCCTTCTCCCGACTCGAGCTTGACAAGTCGGACCCATCTCGATACTAGGCCCGGCTCAAGGGGAAAGCAGCCACCTCAGTTCTCCAGGACATGACCACTCTGGTAACAAACTAATGATTGTATAGTCTGATTTAGTTTCATGCTCGTTATGTGTTTGATGAAATGCCCATTTGGGATTTTTATTTATTGGCTTGCTTGATAGTTGATTAGCTTGGTTTGATTTCATGCCTGCTATGTGTTTGATGAAATGCTCGTTTGGGAATTTTGTTTGTTGGCTTGCTTGATAATTGATTAGCTTGGTTTGGTTTCATGCCCGCCATATGTTTGACGAGAGGACGAAACTGGGCTTTTTTTTGTTTGTTGCTTCTTTGTTGATTACCTTAATTTAGTTTCATGCTCGTTACGTGTTTGGTGAAATGCCCATTTGGGGTTTTTTTTGGACTTGTTTGTTTGCTTGATTAGCTTGATTTAGTTTCGCTACGTGTTAGTTAAACTTTATTTTAGTTGTCTATCTTTGATGAAATTTTCCATTAATTTATTATTTTTTTTGTGACAAACATAGATAGATGAAGAATTGTATTATGCATTGACTGATTTTAGAGGAAATAATCACTGTTTGAAATTAAATGTCAATGGGAGTTATAATGATTTGGCAGTTAAGGTGTAAAGTCTAATTGCTTGTAGTGCAAACATGATGCACTTAACTTACAAAGTCCCACACACACAAGAAATTATTTATGTGCGTGTATGTGATGATAATGATGTCTCAATAATATTCAATATAAATTGAAGTTGTAAGGAGAATGTAGTTTTATATTTTTACCATCAATTATGAATGTTGAGATGAATCGAGAGGTATTATTTGGACAATAATCTAATACCGTCCATATAAGGTAAATTACACTTTTGATATATTTTTATATTTTTACCATCAATTCTAAGGTTCTAACTTTCTTTAACTCTTATACATTTTTCTATGTAGAAATCCGTACATCCTCTCTATTGAAGAACATGCTTCTAATTCACAAAATCCTTCGTCTTCACAAAATATGTCTCGGGAAGTTGGGAGCTCTAGTATGATTCCTCTTACATGGCATAATGCAATTGAAGCGTTGGTCAAGAATTTGATGATGTTGAGCATTGTCGTGAGTTTAAGTAATTATTCTAGTGCACGAGATTTTTACTTTGTATTTGTAAAAATGAACCCAAAAGAGTGACAAGAAATGCAAGACCATAACCGTGAATGGATGGTTCATTGCACCATTCAGAGATAGTGATCGATTCTATATAAAAGAAATTTGTTGTTCTCATAGACGTTGTTTTGTGTAAGTGCCATACTTTTGGATCAATGTAAGATATGTGTTTGTTGTGTTTTGAATGATTGATTGTGTTTGGTATAACTGTGCACTTGTATATTATCCCGCTATACTTACATATTATCCCGCTATACTTTCAGATTATCCGCTATACTTATAGATTATCATGCTATACTTACAGTTTATCACGCTATACTTACATATTATCCCGCTATACTTACAGATTATCCCGCTATACTTTCAGATTATCCGCTATACTTATAGATTATCATGCTATACTTAGAGATTATCCGCTATACTTTCAGATTATCCGCTATACTTACATATTATCATGCTATACTTACGGATAATCACGCTTATACTTACATATTATCACGCTATACTTTCAGATTATCCGCTATACTTTCAGATTATTCCGCTATACTTACAAATTATCCCACTATACTTTTAGATTATAACGCTATACTTACAGATTATCAAGCTATATTTACATATTATCACGCTATACTTTCAGATTATCACGCTATACTTACAGATTATCACGCTATACTTACATATTATCCCGCTATACTTTCAGATTATCCCGCTATACTTTCAGATTATCCCGCTATACTTATAAATTATCCCGCTATACTTCAGATTATCTCGCTATACTTACAGATTATCACGCTATACTTTCACATTATCCCGCTTTACTTTCAGATTATTCAGCTATACTTACAGATTATCACGCTATACTTACATATTATCACGCTATACTTACAAATTATCATGCTATATTTTCAGATTATCATGCTATACTTACATATTATCACGCTATACTTATAGATTATGCCGCTATACTTTAAGATTATCCCGCTATACTTACATATTTTCACGATGTACTTACATATTTGGTTATCGGTATGCACAAAAACTAATACACTATTATTCATTCTGGACCACTTGAGAAAACACGAGTTGCAAATAGAATATAAGAAGGCAAGACTTGTTATGATGAAAACTACTAGCAATCAACTACAAAACAACCAACTTGAGAAACCATTTTTTACATTAGATAAACACTATCTTCCATACTAGAAAGCCCAATGATACAAACGCTAAGCAAACTAATAATAATCAACACATAACAAACACATATCTTACATTGATCCAAAAGTATGGCACTTACACAAAATAACTATGAGAACAACAAATTTCTTTTACATAGAATCAATCACTATCTCTACGAAGGGTGCAATGAACCACCCATTCACAGTTTGCGGCCTTGCATTTTACTATCATTCTTTTGGGTTTATTTTTTACAAAGACAAAGTTAAAACCTCGTGCACTAGAATAATTACTTAAACTCCGCCGATAATGCTCAACATCATCAAATTCTTGACCAACGCTTCTAATTGCATTGTGCCATGTAAGAAAAATCATACTAGACCTCCCAACTTCCCGAGACATATTTTGGGAAGACGAAGGATTTTGTGAATTAGAAGCATGTTCTTCAATAGAGGGGATGTACGGATTTCTACATAGAAAAATGTATAAGAGTTAAAGAAAATTAGAACCTTAGAATTGACGGTAAAAATATAAAAATATATCAAAAGTGTAAGTTACCTTATATGGACGATATTAGATTGTTGCCCAAATAATACCTCTCGATTCATCTCAACATTCATAATAACTACATGCTCCTTACAACTTCGAACACATAGCGAGCATGAAAACAAACCAAGCTAATCAACTATCAAGCAAGCCAACAAATAAAAATCCCAAATGAGCATTTCATCAAACACATAACGAGCATGAAACTAAATCAGACTATACAACTATTAGTTTGTTACCATAGTGGTCATGTCCTAGAGAACTAAGGTGGCTTGCTCTCCCCCCTTGAGCAGGGTCTGGTACTGAGATGGGTCCGACTTGTCAAACTCTGAGTCGAGAGAAGGGAAGCCCATAGGTGAAAAGTCTGTGATGGGAGAGAAGTTTGAAGAGGACAGAGAGCGGATCTTGAAGGAGGAGGGTCTTGAGAGAGGGAGAGAGAATGAGTGCTTAGAGATAGAGGAGGAGGAGAGAGAAAGGAAGCAAGGAGAAGATGAAGAAGATGAAAAAAGTAACAGAGAGGAGGAGGAGAAGGAAGAGAAGAGGTAATTTAGGGTTTATAATTCATTTTTATATATACTGTATAGATATTGGATGTATTAGTGCTTTTAGGGTTTAGAGGCAAATACACATATTTTTATGGGTTTATAGGTACTGTTAAAACTAGTTGGGTTTATAAATAAATCAAGGTAAAGCATTGGGCCGAAAGACAAAAACCCCTAAATAAAATCTCCATGTTTCTTGCTTAAACAAGCTACACATTGAAGTTGAGAAGGTCTAGAACTCACAAGGGTTTCCACGTTTCTTGCTTAATTTAAACATACTTGCTTCCATTTGACAAGACTACATCTGTTACCTTTCAAGAAGAAGAATTGACAGATTCCATCAACAAATTTATGAGGCGATTGAAACAAGGAAAGGAAAAAAAATAAAAAAAAAAGACCCTACGTCATCTAGAAAATTTAAAACAAACAAATAAAAAAAACATGAGAGAATCTGGGAGCAAAGAAGAATTAATTTACTCACAATTGGCTTCCTATCTTCTGAAAAGAGAATATGAGCACGTCACCAGAAAAATGGAGTCACTAAGATTATGACGCCAAGAAGAACCCACAACACAGCCAATAATTCCCTCAATATTCACACTTGCAAGAATTTTTATGAGGATATTTATGCCAAAAATGAAGAGAGATGGAGATAGCGGATCATTCATGGAGGTTTTAGTCATGTACTATTTTTAGCAATGTATACATGACTAAAAATAATATCAAATCCCAATATCAACTTTTTATATTCTTTTCATTGACTCGAGCATGTAAAGATAATATACAAAGATTATGAGAGTTGAATTCACCATTACATGAGGTTTCTCGTGGTAGCATTGGAGATAATAGGCTAGATCACACAAAGGATTGTTTTCATGATTTTTGATGGCCGAAAAAATAATCCAAGCTTCAAAGTTAATATGTAGAAGGTTTATTGCCCCCAACGGGTTTTGTTCGGTGTCTGTGCATTTGTAAGCAAAGAAATAAGAATTTTCTTTGACATGCTTAAGAGTACTTGTTTTTAACACCAGAGAACATAAATACATACTTTGCTAAAACAACTATCACTAATTGCAAGAATACGACATGGTTCAGTCATGCCTGAACTAGCTTCGTACTTACAAATTATCATGCTATACTTACATATTATCACGCTATACTTACAAATTATCATGCTATACTTACATATTATCACGCTATACTTACATATTATCACGCTATACTTACAAATTATCATGCTATACTTACATATTATCACGCTATACTTACAAATTATCATGCTATACTTACATATTATCACGCTATACTTACAAATTATCATGCTATACTTACATATTATCACGCTATACTTACATATTATCACGCTATACTTACAAATTATCATGCTATACTTACATATTATCACGCTATACTTACAAATTATCATGCTATACTTACATATTATCACGCTATACTTACAAATTATCATGCTATACTTACATATTATCACGCTATACTTACAAATTATCATGCTATACTTACATATTATCACGCTATACTTACATATTTGGTTATCGGTATGCACAAAAACTAATACACTATTATTCATTCTGAGACCACTTGAGAAAAAATAGAATATAAGAAGGCAAGACTTGTTATGATGAAAACTACTAGCAATCAACTACAAAACAACCAACTTGAGAAACCATTTTTACATTAGATAAACACTATCTTCCATACTAGAAAGCCCAATGATACAAGCGCTAAACAAACTAATAATAATCAACACATAACAAACACATATCTTACATTGATCCAAAAGTATGGCACTTACACAAAATAACTATGAGAACAACAAATTTCTTTTACATAGAATCAATCACTATCTCTACGAAGGGTGCAATGAACCACCCATTCACAGTTTTCGGCCTTGCATTTTACTATCATTCTTTTGGGTTTATTTTTACAAAGACAAAGTTAAAACCTCGTGCACTAGAATAATTACTTAAACTCACCGATAATGCTCAACATCATCAAATTCTTGACCAACGCTTCTAATTGCATTGTGCCATGTAAGAAAAATCATACTAGACCTCCCAACTTCGAGACATATTTTGGGAAGACGAAGGATTTTGTGAATTAGAAGCATGTTCTTCAATAGAGGGATGTACGGATTTCTACATAGAAAAATGTATAAGAGTTAAAGAAAATTAGAACCTTAGAATTGTGGTAAAAATATAAAAATATATCAAAAGTGTAAGTTACCTTATATGGACGATATTAGATTGTTGCCCAAATAATACCTCTCGATTCATCTCAACATTCATAATAACTACATGCTCCTTACAACTTGAACACATAGCGAGCATGAAAACAAACCAAGCTAATCAACTATCAAGCAAGCCAACAAATAAAAATCCCAAATGAGCATTTCATCAAACACATAACGAGCATGAAACTAAATCGACTATACAACTATTAGTTTGTTACCATAGTGGTCATGTCCTAGAGAACTAAGGTGGCTTGCTCTTCGAGCGTGGTCTGCATCGAGATGGGTCCGACTTGTCAAACTCGAGTCGAGAAGGGAAGCCCATAGGTGAAAAGTCCGTGATGGGAGAGAAGTTTGAAGAGGACAGAGCGGATCTTGAAGGAGGAGGGTCTT